>CAXKVX010000701.1:0-319898 GCA_964058865.1 Eleocharis quinqueflora
TTCAGTACTCAGGTTTGTGCTAGTAGAACAATTGTTTTTGTTTAGTTGAAGCACCCCATTGGGAGTTCCTTTAGAGGTAGAACTAGGGCTATCTTCTAGTCCCTGGTTGGAAGATGAGTTTGCTCCTTTCATTTTGGTCCAGTGGGTTACTGGATCCAGTGTTATAGCCACAGTATCACCTTCAATCTGAAAGAGTATACTAGAATGTCAAAAAACAAAAACATAAACCAATTTAATGAAGTGTGTTCAGCTGACTTCACTTATTGGCAAATCACTTGGGTATTCTCAGTAATTTTCCATTGTTTTTTTTCTAATTAATAAGCACACTTCTATCTAAATCACAAGTTCGATGAGGCTGTTATAAAGAAGTAACAGCCAAATAAAAACCTGAATAAGCATCACCAAGATGAATATCACCTTTATCTATATAAAGTCAACAAGGCATAAAAATTCAACTGAGAAAAGCATAGACTATACGTATACAGAATCTCATCATACCGCTCTATTTTGAGCCACAATCCCATTAATCAGAACATCCACTTGCAAACCATCCACAGTGCAGTATGCCTGCATTTTCATATACCAACTTAAGAAAAAATATCCAAAAATGTGACATTAAACAAAGGATTTTAGATAGTGCCCTTACCTCTACACGGTTATGGGCGTTCACACGGAACCTTGCTTCGAAAGCATTCCCTTTCTGAGAGAAAAAATGGATTTATATCATCTTTCGAGTTCAAATCAAGAACTACAGAAATTGAAACATTTTCAAAGAGATTCTTAGATTCTCCAATACCTTGATTGCATCTTCTACAGCCTGATCAGGCCAGAAAGGATCAAAATACTTCCTCTTTTCTTCCTTTGAAGCAAAAGGCAACTTGCAGGTTTTTACAGGAGTTACGTAAGAAGTGGAGGGCAAGGGGCAAGATTGGGAAATTTGCGAGACCTCTCCTTTCACCTCACTTGGACTTGCATCCTCTTCAAAAATGTGCACTGGAGGAAGAGAATTGAATGTAGTTTTAGATGGCTTTATAGGTGTAGATGTAGGTGTAGAGTACACGGGGTGGGCACCAAGGACCCCACTGCCATTTTCTGATAACTCTGGAGGTGGGCCACATATTGAATTCATCCGATTAATCGGAGCTCCTGTGTAAATTAGGGGGGTGAGGAGGAAGTCAGAGCGCAACATACAAATAAAAAAAAGGAGTATAAACATTTAGATCGTCAAGCAAAATAAGTTACTACACTACTACAGGTAACCAACATTAAGAAAGCAAAATAATAACCCTAGACTTGATTGCAATCACTTTTTGACAAAATCTTCTACGTATTATCTGAATTATTCTGACATAGACTTCAGAAATGGAAAACCCTTATAGATAGTAATTTCAAAGCTAGTACACGTTACCTTCAGGACTAGTATTCTTCTTAGACCCGCGACTTCGGCGGCGCCTCTTCTTGTCCTTATCAGCCTCCTCCGCCGCCGCTGAAAGCGCTACTGCCACGCTGTTTTCGACGATCGATCCCATGGTTTCGCAACGATATCAGATTATCAGAGGAACAAAACGAAGAGAAGATATATTTCTTCGGAGCTGAAAGGAAGGGAAGAGAAGAAAAGAGAAGAGAAGAGGTGAAACCCTAGATCTGTACTTAGCGTCTTCCGATAAACACAAAAAATAATTATCGGAAAGGCGTAGAGACGGGACAAGGAATGAACGAAGAAGGGTTTCGAAAGAAAGAGAAAGAGGATGCTTAAGGCAGAGAGAAGCGAATGTGTGTGTGTTGCTTGTGGGCAAGTCGAGGGAAGAAGAAGAAGGATCAGTTTATCTGCGTTTCGGATAAAACGGAGAGATCTGGACCTAGACAAACTGTCCGATCAATATCGAACAGACACCACAAGTTGAGAGAGGAGTTGATTTTCGAGATCGAGATCGAGATAGAGAGAGAGAGAGAGAGATTGGTGGAAGTAGTGGTAGCCTGGTAGGGTTGCGGGATAACGACTTGCGTGATTGGTCGGTGGAACTTTGCGCCGACTTCTCTTTTCTTTTATCCTGACTTTTACCTTCTTTTTTCTTTTTGGCACAATTTCATATAAAGACCTCTAAAATTTTAATATTAAGTATTTAACCACTAAAATTTCATAATTACATATTTAGTCATTTAAAACACAAAATATTTCATACAAAGACTTCTAAAAGTTCAATATTACATATTTATCCACTCAAATTTCATAATTACATATTTATTCAAGTAAAACACAAAATGTTTTATTATTGTCCAGCATAACTGCAAATTAATAAATTTAATGTAACTTAACAATTAAATGGTAATTACCACTCTAAAACACTAAATGAGGTAGGAAATTGAAAACGGGTCGGGCCAGGTCGGATCGGGTCAAATTTGCCCGAGTCAACGGGTTGGCCGGGCCACGAGTTTGTCGGATCAGGTTTGGGAAGAAGGGTATAATCGTTAACTTCTTTATTTCACACCGCTTCTCCTCTCCTCTATTTAGGTATTTTACAAAATTTGTATGTGTTTGACCCGACCCGAAAACTCCGAGATCGCGATCTGGCCCGGCCTGACCCGACCGGAGGCAAACTCGTGCGAACTCGTCCAAAAAACTCAGTCGAAGACGGGTAGTGACCATCCTTTTTGGAAAAAACCTGTGTTAAAACTCGTGCGGACACTCTAAAACACTAATAGAGGTAGGAAATTGAAAACATGTCGGGCTGTGTTGGGCCTAACTCGCCCGAGTCGACGGGTTGGCCGGGCCGACAGGTTTGCAGGGCCGAGTTTGGACGGGTTGGCCGAACCGACGGGTTTGCGGGTCAATTTTAACACAAGTTTTTTCCAAGAAGTATGGTCGTTATCCGTCTTCGACCCTCGCTTTTTTTACTGGTCCGCACGGGTTTGCCTCGGGTCGGGCCGTCGGGACGCGACCTTAGGGTTCAGGCCGGGTCGAGTTTGTATTTAGGAGATTTCAGTGGCTAAATATGTAATATTGAAGTTTTAGAGACCTTTATATGAAATTCTGCCTTTCTTTTTTGTCCCATTTTCAATTCAATTTCTCTGCTCTGTGTCATGTAGACATGTAGTTAGCAAACATGGCAACAACTTTAGAGCATCTCCAATAGAGTAATTGAGATTAATTGTTAAATAGTAATTCATTTTTACATTGGTACAATCAAGCAAACAATTGAGAATTAAACATTTGACCAATAAAAATTAAACATTTGGCCAACTTATCTTCAAAAAAAGAATAGTCATAATTGCTAAATAAGCAATTCTTTTCCATAATTGCTCAATAAGTAATAGCCATACAACCCAACAATTACAAAACAATTGACACATGAGCATAAGCAATTGCTAAGCAATTACCAATGTAGATGTTAGTAGAAAATTAATACTTCCATTATCCTTTCATTTTCATCACGTTGGAAGTCTGGAACATTTCGATGTTAATCAATGAACCGAAATAAAAATAAATATAGAGATAGATACGCTTCGTCGATATGTAATTGTATATTAGCGTGCGTCGTTATGCATGTTAAATGCATTGTTATATATGTTTTTAAAGTTCGGTTGCATGTTATTTTCATAACAAAGTATTTCATATGTATAATTATTTTTTCAGTACGAAATAATATTTAACTGAAGTCGAACAACATGCATAACGACGTACTTTATTACACGTATCGATTGTGTATCAATGAAGCGTAATCTCCAAAACATTTTCGTAAATAAGTGGCTCAAGAAAATTTAATTTAGTTCTCAGCGTCGGATTTTTTTTTTTTCCGATTGTGCCAGTTGGCTGGAGGGAAAAAAATAGTAGGCCAACTTAAATTGTGACAACATGAGGCACTTCTAAAAAAATGTAATCAGAGGAACACTATATAATATTGACCAATCATTTTTTTTTATTTCTTCAAATTTTATCCATCGGAGATTTCAGATATCGGTGTGGAACTTAACAGATCACGAGTCGGTCGTTATAGAAATGAGTGACCTTTTTTATTAGAATTTCAACACAAAATATGTTAGTCACTAAGTTAAGGTCGGTTCTTTGAAGTTGCACATCATTTTTCAAACAACAACGTAATAAAATTAGAGATGCTTTCAACTACCGTCTCGTTATGTAACGCAGTAACGCTAGGATAGTATTACAATCATGCAGGGGTGTCATATCGTATCGTTTCGCACGTTTTCGTTCCGTTCCGTTCGAAACGGAACGAATTATCTGTGCCGTTCAGCCCAACAAAACGGAACGAAAATAGAGTTGGATTTCGTTATATAAACGAAACGAAAACGTAAGAGCCCATTTATGTTTCGTAGCCCAACGTTAAACCTAGCGTGCAGAGAAAAAGAGGCAAAACTGCGGAGCGGAGAAAAAGAGGAAAACCCTAGATTGCGTCGTCCATTTTCTTTCTCTCGCGATTGTGTCTCTTTCTCTTCTCTCTCTCTCTCTCTCTCTCTCTCGCACACTCTCCATGGCAATTTCTTCTCTTTTCCTGCCTTTGTCTCGTCAACCCAAGCGTGACAATGACAAGATAGATCTGTACGACTGTTCCCTTTAAACTCTGTTGCCTTGCCTTTTGCCCGTGTCGTTTCTTTGTATTCCCTAGACCCCAGCCATTTGTACCGACTTGTGACCTCTGGAGGCACCTGTCTTTCTCGACGATGCAGTGTACTGTTGTCGATTTGTCTTGCTAAGTTGCCTATTATACTCCAATATAAGTTCATCTGATTGATTTGAGAGCATAGTTGGATTTGTGAGCATAGAGGCATGATGATTGCATCGTCGTTTGAGGTTGGTTGCCACTGGTCACAGTCAGGCAGCATGGCACAGAAGCAATCATTTCTAGCAAATGATTGTTGCTATTATATAAGAAATGCACTAAGGCAGAAAGGGAGAAAGGCAGAAAGAAAGAAAAGAGAAGTAAGTTGAGAGTTGAGACAGAGAAAGAAAAAAATCATATAAGAGAGAAAAGGAAATCAAATAAGGTAAGCATAATCAAACTTTTATCGTTTTTTTTCTGCCTGCTTATTCAAAGCATAACTCAGTTAACTGAGTCTCTAATTTTTTGTGCATGTTTTATTTTCTTGGCTCTGCCTCTCTGTAATGGCTGATCCACAAAGAGAAGTGGGTGAATCAGAGCTTGATCTTTCAAATGATGAGTAAGCTCTCTTACCCTTTTCTGTTAGTTATTGAGTATTAGTAGACATTGCTTGAAATTGCTTGCTGGATTTATTAATTGAAATTTAGAAATTGATTGAAATGCTTGAAATGTCTTGTTGTTGGCATGATGATTGAAGTAGTTAAAATAGATTGAAATTTGCTTGGCTGGCTTTAGAAATTGATTGCTGTGTGAAATGCTTGATTAATACTTGTGTGAAATGTTTGATTGAATTGAAATAAGTTCGGCTGCTGCCTTAGTGGCTTGGCTTGCTTGTTTGTTTCAAAGTAACTGATTGATTGATTGCTGTGTGAAATGCTTGATTAGTACTTGAGTGAAATGCTTGATTAGTCAAATATATAGTTAGGTAGTTAGTATTTGTGTGAACTGCTTGATTGAATTAAATAGCTTGAAATGAAATAAGCTTGGCTGTTGGCTTAGTGGCTTGGCTTGCTTGTTTGTTTCAAAGTAACTGCTTGGCTTGCTTGTTTGTTCCAAAGTTAATGATATTGCTGCCTTGTTTATTATAGCATGGGGTTAGATCCAAATTTTACCCCTGAGGAATTACAAAGAATTGAAATTGATGACCACATGGCTGAGACACCAGACCCTGGTGCAATTGCTACCCCTCAAGGTCAAGATCCTGAGACAAATAGAAAGAGAAAAACTAGGGATGAGATGACCTCAGAGGTATGGCAGCATTTCACATGGTTTCTATTTGTCTAATGCAAATTCTTGTTTGTATGATATGCAGAAAGATACATTACCTGCACATGGCGCTGTCTTTCATCAAAGATGTGGATGCCACATCTTGAACTTAATTGTTCAAGATGGACTTGTTGTGCTTACTGATGAGATTAAAAAAGTTCGAGAAACAATGAAGTATCTTCGGGGTTCACAAGCTAGAATGGAAAGGTTTCGATTGGCAGCATCTCAGGTTTCTACCTAACATTGTTTTTTCATTTATTTTTAACTTTCTAATTGATATATCTATTTCTCTCTATTTATATCTCTATTTACATTCTTATTTGTAGGCTCAGGCTCCAAATAAGAGACATGCATGGAATGTTCCAACACGTTGGAATTCAACGTATGTTATGCTGGAGCTAGGCTTGCAGCTCGGACCAGCAATTGACAGGTATGCCACTCTTGATAAGAATTACAAGCTGAAACCAGATGAGATGGAATGGGAAGCAATGCAGGCTTTAATGGACTGTTTAAAAGTTTTTTATGAAGCCACCTTGAAATTTAGCGACACCAAGTACCCCACACTAAATTACTTCTTTCCTAAATTGTGTGAGGTGTATATTAATATCAAAAAGTTGGAGAGCAGTCCTTATCCTTTTATTGTGCTAATGAGCAAGAATATGTTTGCTAAGTGGGAAAGATATTGGACTGTCGGCAATACACTGTTAGCCATTGCTTGTGTTCTAGATCCCAGATGCAAGCTTGCAGTTGTTGAGTACTTCTTTCAGATGATCTATCCTGATAACTATGAATGGTATATGTCAAACTTGAAAACTTGCATTGATACTTTATTCAATGAGTACTTGGAGTTACACTCCAGATCCTTGCAAATGTAAGCTGGCAGCTCATTGAGGCCTCAAAGCCAGAGGTACTCAGTTAATTTCAATTATTTTTCTTACTTTATTATTATTTAGTTTGTTTAATTTAATTTTATGCTTGGTTCAGTAAGCAAACTTGTGGAGCATCGAGTAGTGTTACTGATATAAGGGCTAGACTCAAGGATTTCATGCGGAGAAAGAAAACATCTGAGCCAGTAAAATCAGAGCTTGAAGAATACTTAGCTGAGGCATTGGATGAAACTGGTTTGGATGAAGAATTCGACATCTTAGCAAGGTGGAAATTGAAAGTGCCTAAATATCTAGTGTTGTCTCGACTAACTCGAGACATCCTAGCTGTCTCAGCATCCACAGTGGCATCTGAGTCTACATTCTCTACTGGTGGAAGAACATTGTAGCTGTGAGAAACTCTTTGAATGATGAGAGCATGGAAGCTCTCATATGTGCTCAGGACTGGTTGCGCGCGGCAGTGACTGGTAAGCTCCATTCATTTATTTCTTTTTTCTCATTTTTTTCATATTTGGTAGCTTTGATAGTTGGTAATTAATAAAAAAAATTTGCCTGCTGTATTGACTTGCAGAGAATGGTGGAGAAGTTGGTGCTCCACTATGGGCCAGTGCCGAAGCGGCATCGGCTGATACAGTTTGTGGCAGTCAAGTATGATAGTTATTGTAAGAGACTTGCAAGTCACAATGTCAGTGGTAATTCTTATTTTGAGCTTGTTGGCTTTTGCCTTTTGTGTCCTGACAACTTGTTACTGGTCTGTTGTCAGTGAGATTCGAGTAGTTGTTGCTTGTTTGTAAGATCAAGTAGTGTGACTTAAGATGAAGCCTGGAGCATTCAGCTCTTGGGCTCCTTAGTCTCAAGCCGATATTATCCGGTGATGACCATTGTGTTTTATTAGCTTGATAGTAAGCTTTTTTTTTATAGCCATTGTGGCTGAGAAGAATATCGGCTTGGAACTAGGTTGAGCACAAGGCTGAGACTATGGGTTAATCATCTTATGTTTTAAGGTTCCTTTAGGATTTTGTTTAGAGCATGTGACTTGGATTTGTAGGATTTTGTTATCATCTTGTGAGTTGTGAGTTGTGATTTAGATTTGTAGGGTTTATGTTGTGAGTTATGATTTGGATTTGTAGGGACTGTACTTATGGACTGTATGCCTGTATTGCAGAAGACTACTGTGATTCTGTGAAGTACTGATATATTGAAATGATTATTCAGTTTAGTTCAAAGAAAATCAACTGATAAATAATCTGACAAAATTTGTAACGTAATTTAACGTTTGTTCCTTTTTTACATTTAATCTAACGAAACGGAAAACGGAAAACGGAAAAAAAATTCTTTCTGTTCTGATAACGAAACATTCAACGTAAATAATTGCAGTTACGTTAATTAGAACACAATGGAAACGAAACTTGATTTTTATGTTCTGTTTTTAACGGTTGGCACCCATATATACATGTGAAATTTGAATTTTGAACATTCAATTTTGTCTTTTCTAACAATAATAACGTTATAACGCTATTATAACGTTATATAATGCTATGACGGAAGTAAAAAGTTTGAAAAATTAGCTAAGTACAAAAATCAGAAGAGATAGCATTGCAACACTATACTATGTGGTATGAGTATTTAGCCAATTTTCTTGCGTTGTTTTCTTTCTCCATAGCATTGTAACGCTACAGTAGCGTTATATAGTGCTATAATAGTGCTGCTAATGGGTGGGTATCAGCCCAAAGCCCTGTTCAGCCCGAAAGATTGAACTCAAAACTCAAATTCAATTCAGCCCGTTTCTCTAATTTCCAGCTCATATTCGATTCAGTTCAGACTTTATCAATTCTTAATCGGATCGGAAAAAACCCATAATCATTTACCTAACTGAGCTATCATTGAACTACTCGAGTATTACTCGGAAATTACCCAACCATCGCTCAAAGTCCCAAATACTGTAATCAAACAGCTCAAGTTTCTTTAAGAAAAAACAATCTCCATTGAGTTTTTGACAAGCTTTTATTCAATACAAAAACTAAAACTAAGGTACAAATATCAAACATAGTACAATGCTTACAAAATATGAATAGAATGCATAAATCCAATACAACAAAAACTGAAATTGCACTAGCTCGATACTCCACTATTGAATGTTTGGAAAAAAAAACAACATTGATCAAATTTGACTAATATTTCTTCAAAGGCTAAAGAAAACTCATATTCATTCTCAGAATTTGACTAATATTTCCTCAAAAGCTAAATATCATCCAAGAACTTTTTGATAACATCGTTCTTCACTTCAATTGCTGTTGAAACAATATTAAAACAAAATTTCATAAAGCATTAGTATATTGGAAGGTCATGAAACAAAGTATACAAAATTTCATAAAGCGCTTGCCCCACCTGATTTTATTTGAGACAAAAAATCATGAACATATAAAAATGACCCAAATACTGGGGTTTAACGAACTAAATGATACTTTAATCCATATTTGTATTGTGTTGGACTCCCCTTCCATTCATCACATGGCTGGTACCATTCATTGGCCATTTAGGTATATGCAAAGAGGATGGTGTGATTTTGGATTTTGTAGGCTCATACTTTGTTTCGGTTGATAATTTTGCATTTGGTGTTGTCACTCGATACATTCAAATTAGTGGAGATGAGGTTTGTTAACTTATATCATCCTTTGTAATTTATGATTGAGATTTGAGATAGCATTTAAACTGGTACCGGCCCTGATAGTAGGTTGCTGCAAATAAATAGTACCTTTTACTATGTTGAACTATCTTCCTCTTCTACAGTTCTGCTAGATATTGAATCATCATATGAAAAGCTTCACAATGGAGAGGAGAACACAAAATATTTTTGTTACAGCTTCTGCATGATAAAACAAAAGCATAGGAAAACAAATATATTTCAATCACCAATGACATTCTTTAATTTGATAGGCAACCTTTCTATCAGGCCTAATAGTCATTACAGTCAAAATAATAATTTAATTAATAAAGCTACACTAAATGGCAACTTAGAAATATACTAGATTTGAATTGAATTGACACAGACAATCATATGTAGATTGGATTTAGAAATATACAAGATTCAAAATTTTGTAAAAATGGTAAATTGAACATAAATGAGGGTAATTCTGGTATAGATGTTAGTTCCAATAATCTATGTGAATATACTTTGTTTGTATATATTCAATATATACTCATCCAAATCCAATTGAACCCTCAAATATCAAATGAAATAGTTTTGTGATAAACTAAATTGGTAAGGGCCTTCTTGTAAGATTGCCAAAGTCTGAAAACCAGCCAAATTGCTCCAAAGATGGATATCTCTGAGAGTTGAATCCCCTAAGCTCCAAATTGAGCTAGGATTGACATTAAATCTAATAGAATGATAAAAATTGGTTTAGTAGACATGTATGAGGTCTTTGCATTCCTTTTTGAACTCAGCATGAAACATAATATCATGCTTGTTGTTTCTGAGGAAGGAATAGAGGAATTTTGAAATAGACATAGAATAAAATTAAAATTGAATGAAATGTGGATAAGTAGAAAAGTGAAATTGAGATGAGAAGTTAGTTGCAGTCAAATTCTCTATTTTTGCACTTTGGTTCTCCTTTATTTCTAAGAAATAAACTATCCAATTTCATTTAAGCCATGAAATAGAAAAATAATGCCTTTTCTCATACCAGAATAGCTCGAATTTTCTCTTTTATAATTTCATACTTGACAAACATAATTGAAATAAGAGTGGGATTCAATAATATGAAAATGGTACAACTTTCCATACCCTCCTATTCTCTATTTCCTCTTTTGCCTAACAGGCCCGTAGAGAATTCACATCAATATTTTGTTGCTGACTGGAATCCAGCCTGTGATAAGGGCGAAATGGAAGGACAAAAGAAAAGAAAAGAAAAGAAAATACTGATATCACCAGCAACACAGTGCAAAAAAAAAACGAATTTGGAACATAATATACTCATTCAAATCAACTAGAAAAGAAATATCCATTTAGAAATAAGAGTAGGAACCACCCTCAATAGAAATCAAGCGATGTTGGTACAACTCAGTATTGTACCAGTGAACAGCATTGAGTGGCACTCCAAAGAAACATTGGCACCAGGGGTTCAATTAAACAAACTTAAAAAGAAAAAATTCAGCACGCAAAACCTAGAATTAGGTACAAAATATTGCACATTTTTTGCAGCATCAACACGCAAATTTCTCTTTCATTTCATTTCACATCAAACCAAGACGAGCTGTACCAAACTAGCCCAATACCACACACATGCAAACAATCAAAAACTCAAAACTTTTGTACCCAAAAGGCCAATCCAGCTCAAAATTCAAAAGCAAACACTAAATCACAAATAATCAAAGAAAAAATAAGAGTGAAGTAGGATGAATCTCTGGTAGAACTTCAGAAAATCCAAAACCTTACAAACCAGAAGGAAAAAGCCCCAAAACCAACACCCAACAAAAGTTTGAAAAAGTAAGGAGGTTTACCTATGCGAGGGGAGACTAGAGAAGGAGAGAGAGAGATTTCTTTGTTTTTAAAAAATCTCACAAAAACAAATTATAGCAGCTATAATTTGTTTTTGTGAGATTTTGCTACTTTCAAATCTCAATTTGTACATTATAAATATTTAGACAATTAACCTATCTAATTTGTAAGCTTGTTCTTTACATTTTGCACGCAAGCAAGTCCATTTAGATTCTTAGCTTTTTCAAGATATTTCATCAAGTTCCTTATTCAATTTCTTCAAAGCTTGACATACCTACAAAATTCTCACAAATGCAAATGTAAAATTCAAGTTCTTTTTGCAAATTGACAAATACATAGATATTGTATTACAACAATTTTCTCATTTTGTCGATTTGCAAAATTTTAATACATGTGCATGTTTTTAATTTTTAGTTATTGAAACTCTTTCACATGTGATTATTTTCTCCCTTTTTATAAATCGTACAAAAGATAATTTAAATCAATTTTCACGACTCCCTTAATGAAAGCATGCCTCAAGCAATTAATTTTGATAAATTTTGTGCATAGCTTCCCCTCAAATAATAACTCCCCCTCAATTTAAGCAATTTTGCAACTAATTTGAAAAGTGTGATATAGCAATTTTTCTCCTCAATTCACGCATTTGACAAAAATAGAAAGATGTTAAGCAAACACGCTCCCCATCATTCTTTACATTCTTCAAAATAAGATCCTTTTAAATTTTACAATTTTCCAAAATTTCACATGATCCCTTTGCAATGTTGTGTTCTATCAAGATTTTGCGATAAATTCTCATGCAATTCAATACATCTTCCCCCCAAAAATATACCCCAAAAGTAATTCATATAACTAAAGTAAGCACATAAAGCAATTGTAGTCATTTATCACGTCCTAAGTAAGCATAAATATAGCAAATTAAAGTCCAATGTTCAACATCACTTAGGGTAAATATAAAAGTTCGCACAACTTAAATAACATAACACACAAATAGCATAACAACCATGAAATTAGAATACCTAGTAGACTAAGGTGAATAAAAGCTAAAGCACGCTAAGCATCCATCATGGTGGTGTCATCATCATTCTCTTTGGAACCGCTACCAACCTCTTCATCATCATTATTTGTATTGCCCTTGGAAACGCTACCAACTCTTTCGTCCTCCTCATCTTCATCACTTTGAACATTTTCTTTTTCTTCTTTTCTTTGAATGTTTCATCAAGATCCGAACCAAATTCCTCAATACACCTTGACTTGAGAATAACATGGTCCTTGTAGAAAGCATCATAATGACCACTAAACCACCCAAAGAACTCATTTTCAAGAGTCTCCATCTCAACTTGTCGCTTCACAATATGATAATTTTGAACTTGAATGTTGCCCAAAGCGATGAGAATAGATTGAAGGTCACTTGTGTTTATAGACTCGATAGGTTGATGGTTGAAAGATTCAACTTGAGGTATAGGTGGAGTAGGTGTGTTTGGATCAACATATTGGTTAGGTTTCGCATTGGACAATTTAACCCACTCAACCTTATTCGCCATATTGATTGTATAGCTCTTTTCCCCGAATTTCTTATTTTCATCGTCAAGTACCCATCCAATGCTAGTCATTTTATCCCAAAAGTTTCTCGAATTCACCATTTTGTGGTTGTGTTTTAGCGGTATGACATGTGCTCTAATTATCTTTTGGATGAGATGACCATATGTTTTGAACTTTCGATTATCAAGGACAACAAGGTGTCAAAGAAAGAAAATACTGAAATATCTCAAATTGGTCTTTCGGATTGATTTTGGTGTAAGCATGCTTTTTAGAAAGATAAAACCCGTTTAAGCACCGTATAGAGTTTGATAACATATATGTCCTTTTCGCCTTGGACATGAAACCATCTTAGGTAGGATTCAAGTTTTTTCTTCGAGTTTACGGGGCCACGACTTACACTCATAGACTTCTTCATCCTCATTTTCAATATTAAGGTATTGAGCAATTGTATCAAGTGTGATTGTTATCTCAACCCCACCCAAGTAAGAAGAGAGATCACCGGATTTTGTTACCTTGATGTTTTCATAGAATGCTCGCACAAAAATCTCGTTGTACGGCTCGTGACACTATCAACGACAACCATTTCCAATGATCGATATATTCCTCAACCTTGTCTTCTTCCCACCTTGGAAGATGGCCTTGTGGGAAGTAGTAGTAACATGTTGTAATAGAGTGTTTCTTGGTTCCACCGTAGTTTGCGAACGAATAGTCATCGCGAAAGAGATAGGTATTTTCAATCTCGATTTTCATGTTTGGTGCAATATGATCTGCCAATGTCGGGTCTGGTTAAGAAGTTCCTTCATCCGGGTTGCGGTCTCGCTTATTCTTGATGGCTTTGAGTAAAGAGGCCATGAGGGAATTAAATGGATGAAATAGGTTAGGACTTGTAGGACTTAGGGACCCTGTGGAGAGTGAAGATTCGAGGTTTTTTGTGAGATTTGAGAGTGGAGAAAGGTAGAGAGGATATAAGAAAGTTGTATTTCAATAGGGAATGGAGTTTGGTGGAGGGAGTAGAAGGAATTTTGAAGAGGAGGTGAGAATGGCGAAAGAGGAAGAGAAAAAGAAGTAGAATCAGATTTGTGAAAGAATGGGAAAGAAAGAGGAGATGTGGACAAAGAGAGATGGTTATTTCGCCCCAGTAGTGTTACCTAACGCTAGAGTAAGGTTGTAACACTAGGCTGATTTTACTATGATTTCCGCACTATCTAGTGCATTGGCGTTATAACGTTATGTGTAGCGTAATAACGCTACATGATTTTTGCACAAAAATTCTGAGAGTTTTGCTTGTTTTGTAAGATAGCTTTATAATGTTCACCTACCGTTATGTAACGGTATGCTCTTTAGATTTTGATGTTGGAAAGACAGGTCTGATGTTATAACAGTACATGTCTTTACATAACGGGTTGATCGGTGAATTCGAAGTTGGAGAAGCAGGTGTAGCGTTATAACACTTGTCAACCATTGCGTAACGGGTGATTCGAATTTTTTTGGAGAAGCAGGTCTAGCGTTATAACGCTTGTCAAGCATTACATAATGGTTGGCTCGAAAAGTTTGATTTACTAAGAAAATTTTAGACTGAGAGGAGGTAGTGTTGTAATGCTATATAGCATTACACAACGTTATGCACTATTTATGGTCGGTGATCCAAAGTTTATGGTGTGCCAGCTTAAGAAATCTATTTATGGGATCAAACAAGCATCTCGATAATGATATTTGAAATTTCACAACATAGTTAACTCATACGATTTTGAGTCTAACTTAGTTGACGAATGCATATACCTTAAGTTCTGTGGGAGCAAGTTCACATTTATGATATTGTATGTTGATGATATACTACTCGCAAGTAATGATAAAAACATGTTGCATCAAACTAAGAATTTTCTATTTAGAAACTTTTAGATGAAAGATCTTGGTGATGCCTCATTTATTCTAGGGATAAAAATACTAAGGGACAAAATTGAGGGTATTCTAAGACTATTCCAAAGAAATTACATTGATAAAATGTTGAGTAGTTATGGCATGAAAGACTGTAATTAGGTGATACACCTGTGGCTAAGGGAGACAAGTTCAATCTCGCACAATGTCCCAAAACTGATTCAGAAAGATTTGCCATGAACAACATCCCCTATGCGTCCGTTGTAGGCAGTCTCATGTATGCCTAAGTGTGCACAAGACCGAACATAGCCTTCATTAAGGAATGTTAGAGCGATATTTGAGTAACCCAGAAATGGAGCACTGGAAAACAGCGAACATGGTGCTTAAGTAGCTGAAGAAAATAAGAGACTATATGCTCACATATCGGAGACCGAAAAAGCTCGAGATCATTGGATATACCGATTTCGATTTTAGAGGATGCATAGATAGCATGAAGTCGACATTCTGATACATCTACATGATGGCAGGCGGCGCTGTATCGTGGAATAGTGCTAAACAGACACTTATAGCACCTTCAACTATGGTGGCCGAGTTCATTACATGTTACGAAGCCTCAAACCATTGCGTGTGACTCAAGAATTTTATCACTAGGCTGAGTGGTTCCTACCATCAAGAGACCACTTACTTTGATGTGTGACAACAATTCAGCCGTACTCTATGCTACACACAACAGAAGCTCGACCAAGTCTAAGTACATAGACATCAAGTTTCTGGCAGCAAAAGAAAGAGTACAGAACAATGAGTTGAAGGTGAAACATATTAGTACAGACTCCATGATTGAAGATCCCCATACAAAAGCACTACCATCCAAAAAGTTTCATGAGCATGTCACTCATATGGGCATAGTACCTATGTTAGGATAGTTAAGGGAAAATGTAAGAGTTTGATTTTATTTTTAGAAGTTCCGTGCTATGTAATTTGTAACAAGTTATGATATATGCAAATTATATTTTGAATCTCATTGTGTTCTTTCTTTAAAGTTTTTGACCTCACTAAAGTAAAGAAATAAGGATGATCCGTTCAGAAATAGGCACGTAAAATCATATTCTCGTGTAATTTCTGAACTATATGACTAAAGTCTAATTCATGTCATCCAGAAGTATTTGATACTGTGATTTACATCGACAAAAGCCACGCAGAAAATGTGGTGATTATCGTTTAAGTCCCTTACTGATATAACTGGTGGACCGAATTGTTTAAGAGATACGAAAAGAACGACAAAAAGGTTTAAAGTGATCTGGCCAGATCCAAGACATATGTAATTAAATAGACCACACTTGTCCATGTGGGAGATTGTTGGAATTGAGACGTTAATTCCAATAAATTAAGTTTGGACTACGTGTTATATGATTACTACATGTCATGTACTGTCACATAATATACGAGGAGTAATATCTGGAAATGCTGTAAATGTGATTAATTTAATATTCAAGGCATTGTACGTATTTCACTAAAGATTTTGGGCACAAATATATATAGAATTAAAGTAAATTGATTATAATTGTTCATGGATTGATTATGATCAATTAAACTATATATGGGTGTTAGTGTAAAGTCAGAAATATTGTTTGGACTAAATCCAACTCAAATTTGGTCAAAGTCCAAGCAAAACAGCACAAACGAAGATCTATTACAGCCGCAATACAGTAGGAGAGATTTGGCAATAAATCTATTGATTTCCAGCATATTGATTGCGGTCGCAAAGGATCCCATTACGGTCGCAAGAGACCTGGCAGAAACCTGCCAAGTCTGGAATTGCCAAGTCAATTGCGATCGTAATGAGATTCATTGCGATCGCAAGAGACTTGCTGTAAGGCATGTTTTGACTGCCTAGTTTACCGTCATCTTTCTGATTGGATATTCTAGCTTTTATACCAAATTCGTGAAAATGTTTACAGTAGTAAATATTAGAATTTGGAAAAGAATTGGAGAGAATATAATTTCAAATATTTGGTGAATATTTGATAATTAATTTAGCATCTTTCCAAGATACACTTTCGCCCCTATAAAAGGACTCGGGTCTCCAAGCGTTAAGGGGTAATTCAAAACATAAATTTTACTGTTGTTAGGGCAATGTGTTGTGTATAGCTACCCATACACTCCTCCATTAGTGTTGGTACTTCATTGAGGCGTTCGTGCTCGTCGGAGAAAAGATAGCATCCCTAGTCGCTTGGAAGGATTCGTTGGGAAAGACGACGTTCGTGCTCTTTCGCGATCGTGCAACCACATCTCCCGTTTACTCAAGAATTGAAGAAAGGAGACAACTAAGAAGATGGAAAGTAACTTTACTATACGCTTCCGCCTATTTTTATTTCATACATGTCGCGCGGAGAATCAATCGAATTGTTGCAATTTTGTAGATTAGGGAATTGGTTTAATGGTTATATCCTAATTGAATTGCACCAAATTAATGTCCAACATAGAATACAACCCTCTGTGCTTCATGTTCGAGTACATCATTTATGGATGGTAAACAATCAAGAAAACACCACAAAGCATCTTATCCTACTAAGAAAAGTGTTTCTTATCTGAGTACTTCATTTAAGGGTGCTAACCATTAAACAAAACACCACAAGGGATCTCATCCTACTATGAGAAGTGTTTCTAATTAGAGTACTTAATTTATAAGTGATAACCTTTCAAGAAAACTCCACAAAGCATCATATCTTACTACGAGGAGAGTTTATTCTCCGAGTACTTCATTTAAGTGTTGTAACCATTCACTAAAACACCATAAAGAAACATAGAGTACCACTCTATGTGCTTCATGTTCGAGTACTTAATTTATGAGTGATTCTGATCAGAGTACTTCATTTATGAATGGTCACAATTAAAGAAAACACCAAAAAGCATCTTATCCTACTATGAGAAGTATTTCAGATCCGATTACTTCATTTATGGCTAGTCACCATTCAAGAAAACACCACAAAACATCTTATGCTTCTATGAGAAGTATTTCTGATAAGGGCACTTCATTTATGGGTGATAACCATTAAAGAAAACACCACAAAATATCTTATCCTACTACGAGAAGTGTTTCAGAACGAATTCAATTATGTGTGGTAACATTTCAAGAAAACCCCACAAAGCATCATAGCCTACTACGAGAAGTGTTTATCAAGAAAACCCCACAATTATGCGGGTAGGGTCCACACAGGTCGGGCATGGATCGGGACAGGTCGGGTCGGATCCGTCCAATTTTTTTTTTAAATGTAGAAAAAATATGATTTAAACTTAAAAATAAATCCTAAAAAATAGGTGACTAAGGGTGGCAAACAAAAGATGCTCAACTTATCCCAAAATTATGCAATTTGGCACAACATGGTAGATCGTACTTATTGCTTGTTTTTGTTTATCAAGGTTTAAACTTTTGAAAGGTACATTCTTTCAGCAGGGCTTCCCCATTTAGATCGAAAGAAAGTATTATTCAACTGATCCTATCACGAGCAGGATGGTGCTTGTATAAATCAAAGGTCCATTTTGATTTAAAAAACTTGCATCTTATTATCTTCACCGTCGAATTTAGGCGAGTAGGAGCCTACTCGTATTTTTGGCGAGCACTGGATCCCATTCCACTAAGTACAATGAACTTAATTAAAGCAGTGTTAAGCTGATGTGATTTCTCAGCTGAGAACACCTACATGCTGTACCAATATGTACCTAACATAAATCCAAAGCCCGTGTAAACAGCAGGTTCACTCTGTGTCGGCATGAGTATAGTTTTCACGGACTATTTGCAGATTACTTCCATTATTTGCATACTCTAACTCTCTAAGAAGAAAACATCAGCATCTCAGTATATTTCTAAATTATATCCATAATTACGAAATTTAGACCACATCAAATATTCTCAGTATAGGAACGTGTATATGGTTTACTACACCTACAAAGAATACGCTAAAATTAGGTGTTTTCTTGGAAGTATGATTTTGTTCTTCTTATTTTTATAACATAGCTTTGTTTAAATTTCTTTTTCTTTCCTACCAAGCACGCTATGAACCCGCGACTCAAATATTCAACATATTTTTATAATTTTATACATAACATTCAACAATTTAACCCAACAAAAATAAATAAATAAACCCAACCCAAAGAAAAAAGTAAAAAAAAAAAATGCAAAAATTATGAAATAATTGTATGAACTAATTTGATAAATTTTTTTATAATTATGTCATTTTTATTTATAATTATCTTTAAAATCTAATAATATTCAAATAATTTTGGTAAAATGATACAATTTTCAAAAATCCGAAAAAATTACAAAAAATGTGTAAAAATTATGAAATAATTGTATGAACTATTTTGATAAAATATTTTATAATTATGTCATTTTTATTTATAATTATCTTTAAAATCGAATAATATTCAAATAATTTAGGAAAAATGATACAACTTTAAAAAAATCCGAAAAATTTCAAAAATCTGAAAAAATGTATAAAAATTATGAAATAATTGTATGAACTATTTTGATAAAATATTATATAATTATGTCATTTTTATTTATAATTATCTTTAAAATCGAATAATATTCAAATAATTTAGGAAAAATGATACAACTTTATAAAAATCCGAAAAAATTCCAAAAAATCCGAAAAAATGTACAACAAATATGAAATAATTGTATGAACTATTTTGGTAAAATATTTTATAATTATGATATTTTTATTTATAATTATCTTTAAAATCTAATAATATTCAAATAATTTCGAAAAAACTATAAACTCCAAAAAAATCAGAACAATTGTAAACAAATATGAAAAAATGTCAAAAATTATGAAATAATATTTTGAAATTTTCGAATAATTGAAAATTTTAAAAGTTACCCTCCTCCTTTATTCCGGCTTGGGACCGGCTACGTGTAGTCACATAGGCGGAGTTCTAACTTTTTTGTGTTAGTATTCTTCCAAAAAATGTGATAAAAATAAAATGCTTCAAAATTAATAAAATAAAAACATACTATATAGCATGCATGAAATCATTGCTCAAATACCACAAATCATCGTCTTCTGCATACAACGGAGTATCAGAATCATCGTCAGCGTTAGTTCTTGGCATAGTACTACTTTATTGAGTGACAGAGTCCATCAGGACTGGGACCGTGTTGATTCTGCTCTTCGGCATCAATCCAATCTTTCATACACACAAGTTGCTCGAAACGTCTTACACCCAACCTGGTGCGTTTGTCGGTCAAAATTCTACCTGCTGAACTGAAACATGATTCAGCAGGTACGGTTGACACTGGTACTGCATAAACATTGCGCGCCATTGTTGCCAACATTGGATATGCACCGGAATGTCGCTTCCACCAGTCCAGGATGTCGATGTCGTCGTCTTCAAGGCTTCCCAAACAATAGCTCAACAATTCATTGGTGTTGAGCATTTGAGGTTCATCATCTCGTAGCTCGCTAAGCAAGCCCGAAGTGTTGTTTCTGTTTGTAATAATAAATAATTCTAATTAATAAGTATTAAGTAATATGGTATACTGTGAGTTCAAAATTTAGTAATATTGCATTCATACCTTCGTGTGCGAGGTGTCGTAGTAGTTGTATTTGAGATATGTCGAGCATTGTAAATGTCGAACATAGAGTCAAATAAAGCATTTACTTCGGCTTCTGCTGTATCATATGATAAGTTCAGATTTTTCTTGAACCTCTGAAGCAATCTTATGGTGTACTTCTTCTTGAAGGCCGGATGGAGACAATTCGCGACAATGGTGATAGGAGGTACCTCCTCCCAGTATTTGAGAAACTTCTCCTTCATTGCATCCACGATAGGAGTTAAATTATGATCAAGCTCCTCTGCATCTTCAAGTTGACGATAGACCTATGAGAATTGAAAAAAGAGTTACAAGAGGATGAAGAGATTAATGAAAAAAAATGATGACTATTTACAAAATAGTTTAAATAGATATAGGTCGAGAATGAGATTACGTACCTTTGTGATGGTGTACAAATGGTGAAGCAACTCGTGTGCTGATGGTCTGTACGAGCATGAAAGTTTGATGGTGGCATTGAAAAAACCTGGAGAAAGTCCTTCAATTTCTCCAGTCGGTCCCATTCTCCCACGGTGAGCATCAGTTGTATTCCGTCAGTTGAATTGTGCAACATTTCATTTATTGCGTGCTTATACGGAAAACAACGAAGGAACATTCTATATGTGGAGTTTCAACGGGTATTAACATCCCATGGAACCATCAACTTACCCAAACCCAAACGTGAATATAATGCATGAAATTCTTGTTTTCTAATATTATTTGAATAAATGTGATGCATTCCATCTTTGAATTTGTAAATTAACTCTTTTATACTTTCAATTTTCAGTCCATCTTTAACAGTAAGATTTAGAATATGACATGCACAATTTTGATGAAATAATCTCCCATTCATTATGGGGTTTAATGCACGTATAAAATAATCAATAGATTTAATATTATTGCTAGCATTGTCAAAAGAAATTGAAAAAATCTTGTTTTCTAAATCCCTTTTTAAATTATATTCATGCAAAACATTAATTATGGCTTGGTAAATAACGTGTGCGGTGTGCGGAAAATCCAAGTTACGAAAACATAGAACTTGTTTCTGCAAAAGCCAATTTTCATCAATATAATGTGCTGTAATACAACATTATCCTAAACCATGCTTACCTGCGCTCCAACAGTCAGATGTGATTGATACATTATAGTTGGCGTAAACTAAAAATGTCTAACAGTTCATTTTTCTTTTCTAAGTATTGTTTCTTGATTTCTTCCATCATTTTGTGATGGTGAAATTTCTTGTACAGTACTTGGCCACAACCTTTTATCATTAATCTAGCAAAACTAGGACAACAACCCATACTAATTGGTTGTTCTTTATGGGCAATGTATCTGGCAAAATCACTTAACATTCTTTTTTCATCATATTTGACCAAGGTTCTCGAACCGTCTGGGTTAATATTGCTTTGCACTAACCGATGGTCAGGTAGTTCCTGTGGTTCCTCACCTTTTTCAGCATGCTTTTGGAATGAACTTAAACCACTAGATTTTTTGTAAGTGAAATAACCTGCACATCCTTTTACCTTGCACCGTAAAGTCGAAACAGTTCTGCTTGCATCCTTTGTTGTTTCGTAGTAACGCCACCATTCTGCATCGTATTTGGGCGCGGTTGTTTTCCTCTTCTTCTTCTGTGACGGCTCTACCTGCGCTTCTTGGATATCTGGTGATGCCTCTGACGATGGGGGGACAACTTCGTCGACAGACGAGGTCATATTTGTTGTTGGCATTTGAGGTTGTGTAGGTTCAGTAATTGGTGTGAACGAAGGGAGTTGAGTCTGTGGAATGGTCTCTTGTGATACGTAGGGATGATTAGGGTATAACAGGAGGTTTGCATGTCGTGGAGGTGGGTTCATGCTTGGATTTTGTTGATAATAATACTCAGGATGTGTTTGAGGGTTAGTATTTGCATATTGTGCGACGGGCTCCTCGCCAAAAAATTCAACACTAATCTTTTGTGCGAGCTCGCCAACATAGTTAGGAGGAGATGCCATATCTACAATAAGCAATAATAACAAAAAACAACTATGAATTAATGAATATAAACAACTATGAAATAAAAAAGTAAAAATATAGGCGAAATTTCTTCCAGCCATGTAATAAAAAAATAGAAAGGTCTGATAATAACCAGTGCCAATATAAAAAATTAAACAAGTAGGCGGAATATCTTCCAGCCATGTAATAAAATAAATAAAAAGCTCTAGTAATGACTAGTGCTAATATAAAACATTTAAACAAGTAAGCAGAATTTCTTCCAGCCATGTAATAAAAAAATAAAAAGCTCTGGTAATGACCAGTGCCAATATAAAAAATTTAAACAAGTAGGCAGAATTTCTTCCAGCCATGTAATAAAAAATAAAAAGCTCTAGTAATGATCAGTGTCAATATAAAAAAATTAAACAAGTAGGCAGAATTTCTTCCAGCCATGTAATAAAAAAAATAAAAAGCTCTTGTAATGACCTGTGTCAATATAAAAAAAATTAAACAAGTAGGCGGAATTTCTTCCAGCCATGTAATAAAAAAAAATTACGAAAATAATAATGCAGAAATAAAAGATAAGTTAAAAATAAGAAATGCAAAAATTTAAGCACATAAATCTACATTAAATCTTATCTACCTTTGAATAATGTAGAAGTTGCACGAAAGAATGTCGAATAAATGTAAGTTAACTAAATATCTAAGATTACTTAATTAAATCTAAAAGTATTATAACTTAATAACTTATAAATTTATAAATTAAAATTTTGAGAGAATTGAGAATTGATTTGAGAATTTGTGAAATGAGAGAGAATGAGAATTGATCTGTGAAGAATGTGAGAGGGTAGGGTGTATTTATAGAGGGGGGATAAGAATTTGAATTTTTTTTTAAAAAAATTCTGCATATTATTATATATTTTTTTTTTTTTTTTTCGATTTTTTATTAATTTTTTTGAATTTTTTGAGTTTGATTTGACAAAAGGTGACAAAAGGTAAAATAGGTTAATAGGAGTGTAAATTTGAATTTTTTAAAATAATTTCTGCACAATATTTTTATATATATTTTTTATTTTTTTCGAATTTTTTGAATTTGATTTGACAAAAGGTGAAATAAAGGTGACAAAAGGTAAAATAGGTTAATAGGGGTGTAAATTTAATTTTTTTAAAAAATAATTTCTGCACAATATTTTTATATATATATTTTTTATTTTTTCGATTTATTTTTATTTTTTTTGAATTTTTTTGAATTTGATTTGACAAAAGGTGAAATATGGGTCAAAGGGTTGTCACGGGTCTGGTAGCACGGGTCTGGGGGCGGGTCCACGGGTCGGGTAAGGAGGATCCACGGGACGGACACAGGTCCAGACGGGTTTGGGGGATTTGGGGCCAACCCGACCCGTGCTAGATTCGTGGATCCGGGATTCACGGGTCAGGGCGGATCTAGGCACGAGTACGGTTCGGGCACGATCCGGGCATAAGCGGGTCCACGGGCGGGTAGACCTGCCCGGATTTTTTGAGAACACTAGAGTACATCATTTATGGACGGTAAACAATCGAGAAAACACCACAAAACATTTTATCCAACTACAAGAAGTGTTTTTATCTGAGTACCTCATTTATTGCTATTAACCATTAAAGAAAATACCACAAAGTATCTTATCCTACTATGAGAATTGTTTCTGATCAGAGTACTTAATTTATTAGTGGTAACCTTTCAAGAAAACTCCACAAAGCATCATATCTTACTACGAGAAGAGTTTATTCTCTGAGTACTTCATTTAAGTGTTGTAACCATTCACTAAAACACCACGAAGAAGCATAGAATACCACTTTGTGTGCTTCATGTTTGAGTAGTTTATTTATGAGTGATTCTGATCAGATTACTTCATTTATGGGTGGTAACCATTAAAGAAAATACCACAAATCATCTTATCCCACTTTGAGAAGTATTCCAGATCCGATTACTTCATTTATGGGTGGTAATCATTCAAGAAAACACCACAAAGCATCTTATGCTTCTTTGAGAAGTGTTTCTGATCAGGGTACTTCATTTATGGATGGTAACCATTAAAGAAAACATCACAAATAATCTTATCCTACTACGAGAAGTGTTTTAAAACAAATAACTTCATTTATGGGGGGTAACGTTTGAAGAAAACCACACAAAGCATCATAGCATACTATGAGAAGTGTTTGTTCTAAGAATACTTCAATTAAGGGTGGTAACCTTTCACTAGAACACCACGATAGATCATAGATTACCACCCTAGGTTCTTCATGTTCGAGTACTTCATTTAAGAGTAGTAAACATTAAAAAAACAACACAAAGCATCTTATCCTATTATGATAAGTATTTCTTATCGGATTACTTCATTTATGGGTGGTAACGTTTCAAGAAAACTCCACAAAGCATCATAACGTTTCTCCAAGTACTTAATTTAAGTGTTGTAACCATTTACAAAAACACCACGAAGAAATATAGAATGCCACTTCATGTGCTTCATGTCTGAGTACTTGATTTATGAGTG
Organism: Eleocharis quinqueflora; assembly: GCA_964058865.1. Classification (NCBI taxonomy): domain Eukaryota; kingdom Viridiplantae; phylum Streptophyta; class Magnoliopsida; order Poales; family Cyperaceae; genus Eleocharis; species Eleocharis quinqueflora. Next base: position 24,777 of record CAXKVX010000701.1, read on the forward strand.
ATTATGATCAGATTACTTCATTTATGGGTCGTAATTATTAAAGAAAACACCCCAAACCAACTTACCAAACTACGATAAGTGTTACAGATTCGATTACCACATTTATGGGTGGTAACCATTCAAAAGACACCACAAAGCATTTTATGCTTCTATGAGAAGTATTTAGATCAGAGTACTTCATTTATGGGTGGTAACCATTAAAGAAAACACCACAATGCTTCTTATCTAACTACCAGAATTATTCAAATCCGCTTAATTAAATTGTATTCAAGAAAACACCACAAAGTATCTTATGCTTCTATGAGAAGTGTTTCTGATAAGGGTACTTCATTTATGGGTGGTAACCATTAAATAAAACACCACAAAGCATCTTATCATTCTACGAGAAGTATTTCAAATCCGATTACTTCATTTATGGGTGGTAACATTTCAAAAAAACTCCACAAAGCATCTTATGAATCAATGAGAAGTGTTTCTAATCTGAGTACTTCATTTATGGGTGGTAACCATTAAAGAAAACACCAAAAAGTAACTTATGCTACTATGAGAAGTGTTTCTGATTATAGTACTTAATTTTTGAGTGGTAATCTTTCAAGAAAACTCCACAAAGCATCATATCTTACTACGAGAAGAGTTTATTCTTGGAGTACTTCAATTAAGTGTTGTAACTATTCACTAAAACACCACAAAGAAGCATAGAATACCACTTTGTGTGCTACATGTCTGAGTACTTAATTTTTGAGTGATTATGCTTCGATTACTTAATTTGAGGGTGGTAACCATTAAAGAAAACACCACAAACCATCTTATCCTACTACGAGAAGTATTTTAGATCGATTACTTCATTTATGGGTCGTAATCATTCAAGAAAACACCACAAAACATCTTATGCTTCTATGAAAAGAGTCTCTGATCAGGGTACTTCATTTATGAGTTGTAACAATTAAAGAAAAATACCACAAAACACATTATCCTAGTATAGAAGTATTTCTGATCATAGTACTTAATTTATGAGTGCTAACCTTTAAAGAAAACTCCACAAAGCATCATATCTTACTACGAGAAGAGTTTATTCTCTGAGTACTTCATTTAAGTATTGTAACCATTCACTAAAACACCATGAAGATTCAAAGAATACTACTTTGTGTGATTCATGTCTGAGTACTTGATTTATGAGTGATTCTGATCAGATTACTTCATTTATGGATGGTAACCATTAAAGAAAGTACCACAAATCATCTTATCGTACTATTAGAAGTATTTCAGATCCGATTAATTCATTAATGGGTGGTAACCATTGAAGAAAAGACCACAAAGCATCTTATTCTTATATGGAAAGTGTTTCTGATCAGATTACTTCCTTTATGGATCATAACCAATAAAGAATACACCACAAAGCATCTTATCCTACTACAATATAAGAAGTGTTTCTGATCAGATTACTTCATTTATGGATCATAACCGATTACATAATTTATGGGTGGTATCCATTCAAAAAACACCACAAAGCTTCTTATGCTTCAACGAGAAGTGTTTCTTATCTGAGTACTTAATTTATGGGTAGGTAACCATTAAAGAAAACACCGCAAAGTATATTATCATACAACGAGAACTGTTTCTGATCTGAGTACTTGATTTATGAGTGGTAACCTTTCAAGAAAACTCCACAAAGTATCATATCTTACTGTGAGAAGAGTTTAACTATTGTAAGCATTCACTAAAACACCATGAAGAAGCATAGAATACCACTTTGTGTGCTTCATGTCTGAGTACTTCAGTTATGGGTGATTCTGAATCGATAACTTAATTTGTGGGTGATAACCATTAAAGAAAACACCACAAATCATCTTATCCTACTACGAGAAGTATTTTAGACCGATTACTTCATTTATGTGTGGTAATCATTCAAGAAAATACCACAAAGCATCTTATGCTTCTATGAGAAGTGTTTCTGATCAAGATACTTCACCATTAAAGAAAAAACACCACAAAGAGTCTTATCCTACTACGAGAAGTTTTTCTGATCGGAGTACTTAATTTATGGGTGGTAAGCATTTAAGAAAACTCCAGAAAGCATCATAGCATACTACAAGAAGTGTTTGTTCTACGAATACATCAATTAAGGATGGTAACCTTTCACTAAAACTCCACGAAAGAGTAGATTACCACTCTAGATTCTTCATGTTCGAGTACTTCATTTAAGGGTGATAAACATTAAATAAAACATCACAAAGCATCTTATCCTATTACGATAAGTGATTCTAATCAGATTACTTCATTTATGCGTCATAACCATTAAAGAAAACACCACAAAGCATCTTATCTTACTACGCAAAGTGTTTCAGATCTGATTACATCATTTGTGGGTGGTAACAATTGAAAAAACCCCACAAAACATCTTATGCTTCAATGAGAAGTATTTCTTATCTGAGTACTTCATTAATGGGTGGTAATCCATTAAGAAAACACCACAAAGTATCTAATGCTTCTACGAGAAGTATTTCATACAGATTACATCATTTATGTGTGGTAATCCATCAAGAAAACACCACAAAGTATCTAATGCTTCTATGAGAAGTGTTTCTGATCGGGGTACTTCATTTATGGGTGATAACCATTAAAGAAAATACCACAAAGAATCTTATCCTACTACGAGAAGTTTTTCTGATCGGAGTACTTAATTTATGGGTGGTAAGCATTTAAAAAAACTCCACAAAGCATGATAGCATACTACGAGAAGTGTTTGTTCTACGAATACTTCAATTAAGGATGGTAACCTTTCACTAAACTTCCACGAAAGAGCATAGATTACCACTCTAGGTTCTTCATGTTTGAGTACTAAGGGTGGTAAACATTAATGAAAACATCACAAAGCATCTTATCCTATTACAATAAGTGTTTCTGATCGGATTACTGCATTTGAGGGTCATAACCATTAAAGAAAACACCACAAAGCATCTAATCCTACTACAAGATGTGTTTCAGATCCGATTACATCATTTATGGGTTGTAACCATTCAAATAAACATCACAAAGCATCTTATGCTTCAATGAGAAGTGTTTCTTATTTGAGTACTACATTTATAGGTGGTAACCATTAAAGAGAACACTACAAAGCATCTTATCCGACTATGAGAAATATTTCTGATCATAGTACTTAATTTATGAGTGGTAACCTTTCAAGAAAACTCCACAAAGCATCATATCTTACTACAAGAAGAGTTTATTCTCTGAGTACTTCATTTAAGTGTTGTAACCATTTACTAAACAACCACGAAGATTCATAGAACACCACTTTGTGTGCTTCATGTCTGAGTACTTAATTAATGAGTGATTCTGATCAGATTACTTCATTTATGGATGGTAACCATTAAAGAAAATACCACAAATCATCTTATCCTACTTTTAGAAGTATTTCAGATCTGATTACTTCATTTATGGGTGGTAACCATTGAAGAAAACACCACAAAACATCTTATTCTTATATGAGAAGTGTTTTTGATCAGATTACTTCATTTATGAGTCATAACCATTAAAGAATACACCACAAAGAACCTTAACCTACTACGCAAAGTGTTTCAGATCTGATTACATCATTTATGGGTGATAACCATTCAAAAAAAACACCACAAAGCATCTTATGCTTCAATGAGAAGTGTTTCTTATCTGAGGACTTCATTTATGGGTGGTAACCATTAAAGAAAACACCACAAAGCATATTATCATACAATGAGAACTATTTCTGATCAAAGTACTTAATTTATGAGTGGTAACCTTTAAAAAAACTCCACAAAGCATCATATCTTACTACGAGAAGAGTTTATTCTCCGAATACTTCATTTAACTGTTCTAACCATTCACTAAAACACCACGAAGAAGCATAGAATTCCACATTGTGTGCTTCTTGTCTGAGTACATCAGTTATGTGTGATTCTGATTCGATTACTTAATTTGTGGGTGGTAACCATTAAAGAAAACGCCGCAAATCATCTTATCCTACTACGAGAAGTATTTTAGACCGATTACTTCTTTTATGTGTGGTAATCATTCAATAAAATACTACAAAGCATCTTATGCTTCTATGAGAAGTGTTTCTGATCAGGGTACTTCATTATGGGTGATAACCATTAAAGAAAACACCACAAAGAATCTTATCCTACTACAAGAAGTGTTTTTTTATCAGAGTACTTAATTTATGGGTGGTAAGCATTTAAGAAAACCCCACAAAGCATTATAGCTTACTAGGAGATGTGTTTTTTCTATGAATACTTCAATTAAGGATGGTAACCTTTCACTAAAACTCCACGAAAGAGCATAGATTACCACTCTCGGTCCTTCATGTTCGAGTACCATTTAAGGGTGGTAAACATTAAAAAAACATCACAAAACATCTTATCCTATTATGATAAGTATTTCTGGTCGGATTACTGCATTTGTGGGTCATAACCATTAAAGAAAACCCCACAAAGCATCTTATCCTAATACGAGAAGTGTTTCAGATCCGATTACATCATTTATGGGTAATAACCATTCAGAAAAACACCAAAAAGCATCTTATGCTTCAATGAGAAGTGTTTCTTATATTAGTACTACATTTATAGGTGGTAACCTTTAAAGAGAACACTACAAAGCATCTTATCCTACTATGAGAAGTATTTATGATCATTGTAATTAATTTATGAGTGGTAACCTTTCAAGAAAACTCCACAAAGCATCTTATCTTACTACGAGAAGAGTTTATTCTCTGAGTACTTCATTTAAGTGTTCTATACATTCACTAAAACACCACGAAGATTCATAGAATACCATTTTGTGTGCTTCATGTCTGAGTACATCAGTTATGAGTGATTCTGGTCAGATTACTTCATTTATGGATGGTAACCATTACAGAAAACACCACAAAACATCTTATCCTACCTTGAGAAGTATTTCAGATCGGAGTACTGAATTTATGAGTGGTAACCTTTCAAGAAAATTCTACAAAGCGTCATATCTTACTACGAGAAGAGTTTATTCTCTGAGTACTTCATTTAAGTGTTGTAACCATTCACTAAAACACCACGAAGAAGAATAGAATACCACTTTGTGTGCTTCATGTCTGAGTACTTAAGTTATGATTGATTCTGATCAGATTAATTAATTTATGGGTGGTAACCATTCAAGAAAATATCACAAAGCATCTTATGCTTCTATGAGAAGTGTTTCTGATTAGGGTATTTCATTTATGGGTGGTAACCATTAAAGAAAATATCACAAAGTATCTTATCATACTAAAAGAAGTGTTTCTGATCAGAGTACTAAATTTATGAGTGGTAACTTTTCAAGAAAACTCCGCAAAGCATCATATCTTACTACGAGAAGAGTTTCTTCTCCATGTACTTCATTTAAGTGTTGTAACAATTCACCAAAACACAACGAAGAAGCATATAATGCCACTTTATGTGCTTCATTTTTGAGTAGTTGATTTATGAGTGATTCTGATTAGATTACTTCATTTATGTGTCATAACCATTAAAGAAAACATCACAAATCATTTTATCCTACTACGAGATTACATCATTTATGGGTGGTAACCATAAAAAAATGCCACAAAGCATCTTATGCTTCAATGAGAAGTATTTCTGATCAGAGTACTTCATTTATGAGTGGTAACCATTAAAAAAAACACCATAATGCATCTTTTCCGACTGCGATAATTATTTCAGATCAAATTACTTAATTTATGGGGGTAAGCATTCTAGAAAACACCACAAAGCATTCGTAGAACAAACACTTCTCGTAGTATGGTATGATGCTTTGTGGGGTTTTCTTGAAACGTTACCACCCATGAACGAAGTAATTCGCTCTGAAACACTTCTCGTAGTATGATAAGATGCTTTGTGGTGTTTTCTTTAATGGTTACCACCCATAAATGAAGTACCCTAATCAGAAACACTTCTCATAGAAGCGTAAGATGCTTTGTGGTGTTCTCTTGAATGGTTACCACCTATAAATGAAGTAATCGGATCTGAAATACTTCTCGTAATAAGATAAAATGCTTTGTGGTGTTTTTTTTATTGGTTACCACCCATTAATAAAGTACTATGAGAAATACTTCTCATAGAAGCATAAGATGCTTTGTGGTGTTTTTTGAATGGGTTACCACCCATAAATGAAATAATCGGATTTGAAACCCTCCTCGTAGTATGATTAGATGTGTTGTGGTGTTTTATTTAATGGTTATCACCGATAAATGAAGTAATTTGATCCGAATCACTCATAAATCAAGTACTCAAACATGAAGTACATAAAGTGGCATTCTATGCTTCTTCGTGGTGTTTGGGTGAATGGTTACAACACTTAAATTAAGTATTTGTTGAAGAAACTCTTCTCCTAGTTAGATATGATGTTTTGTGGAGTTTCCTTGAAACGTTACCACCCATAAATGAAGTAATCCAATAAAAAATACTCATCATAATAGGATAAGATGATTTATGCAGTTCTTTGTGATGTTTTTTGAATGGGTTACCACCCATAAATGAAATAATCGGATTTGGAATACTTCTCAAAGTGGGATAAGATGATTTGTGGTATTTTTTTTAATGGTTACCACCCATAAATGAAGTAATCTGATCAGAATCACTCATAAATTAACTACTCAAACATGAAGCACACAAAGTGGTATTCTATGCTTATTCGTGGTGTTTTAGTGAATGGTTACAACACTTAAATGAAGTACTCGGAGAATAAACTTTTCTCGTAGTAAGATATGATGTTTTTTGGAGTTTTATTGAAAGGTTAACACTCATAAATTAAGTACTCTGATCAGGCACACCACTCATAGTATGATAAGATGCTTTGTGGTGTTTTCTTTAATGGCTACGACCCATAAATGAAGTAATCTGATCAGAATCACTCATAAATCAAGTACCTAGACATGAAACACATAAAGTGGCATTTTATGCTTCTTCGTGGTGTTTCGGTGAGTGGTTACAACACTTAAATGAAGTATGTGGAGAAGAAACTCTTATCGTAGTAAGATATGATGCTTTGCGGAGTTCTCTTGAAATGTTACTATCCATAAATGAAGTATTCTGATCAGAAACACTTGTCGTAATAAGATAGATGCTTTGTGTTATTTTCTTTAATGTTTACCACCACTAAATGAAGTAATCGGACTTGAAGAACATAGAGTTGTAATCTATGGTCTTTCGTGGTGTTTTAGTGAAAGGATATCACCCTTAGTTTAAGTATTCGTAGAACAAACACTTCTCGTAGTATGCTATGATGCTTTGTGGGATTTTCTTGAAACGTTACCACCCATAAACGAAGTAATTCGTTCTGAAACACTTCTTGTAGTTAAATAAGATGCTTTGTGGTGTTTTCCTTAAAGGTTACCACCCATAAATGAAGTATCCTGATCAGAAACACTTCTCATAGAAGCAGAAGATGCTTTGTGGTGTTTTCTTGAATTGTTACCACCTATAAATAAAGTAATTGGATCTGAAATACTTCTCGTAGTATGATAACATACTTTGTGGTGTTTTCTTTAATGGTTACCACCCATAAATGAAGTACTATGAGAAATACTTCTCATATAAGCATAATATGCTTTCTGGTGTTTTTTTTAATGATTACCACCCATAATTGAAGTAATCAGATCTGAAACACTTCTCGTAGTTGGATAAGATGCTTTGTGGTTTTTTCTTTAATGGTTACGACCCATAAATGAAGTTATCTGATCATAATCACTCATAAATCAAGTACTCAGACATGAAGCACATGGAGTGACATTCTATGCTTCTTCGTGGTGTTTTGGCGAATGGTTACGACAGTTAAATGAAGTACATGGAGAATAAACTCTTCTCGTAGTATGATATGATGCTTTGTAGAGTTTTCTTGAAACGTCACCATCCATAAATGAAGTAATCCGATCAGAAACACTTATCCTACTTCGAGAAGTGTTTCAGATCATATTCCTTCATTTATGGGTGGTAACCATTCAAGAAAACATCACAAAGCATCTTATGCTTCAATGATAAGTGTTTCTGATCTATGTACTTCATTTATGGGTGCTAACCATTAAAGAAAATACTACAAAGCATCTTTTCCTACTATGAGAAGTGTTTTTTTATCAGAGTACTTCATTTATGAGTGATAACCTATCAAGAAAACTCAACAAAGCGTCATATCTACTATGAGAAGAGTTTTTTCTCCGAGTACTTCATTTAAGTGTTGTAACCATTCATCAAAATCCACGAAGAAGCATAGATACCACTGTATGTACTTCATGTTCGAGTACGTAATTTATTAGTAATTCTGATCATATTACTTCATTTATGGATCGTAATCAATAAAGAAAACACCACAAAGCATCTTATCCTACTACGAGAAGTGTTTCAGATCCGAGTACTTCATTTATGGGTGGTAACCATTAGAGAAGACACCACAGAGCATCTTATCATACTACAAGAAGTGTTTCAGAACGAATTGCTTCGTTTATGGATGGTAACATTTCAAGAAAACCCCACAAAGCATCATAGCCTACTACAAGAAGTGTTTGTTCTTCGAATACTTCAGTTAAGAGTGGTAACCTTTCACTAAAAGTCTAAAACACCACGAAGGAGCATAGGTTACCACACTATGTGTTTCATATCCGAGTACTTCATTTAAGGGTGGTAAGCATTAAAGAAAATACAATAAAGCATCTTATCCTATTACGAAGTGTTTCAGATCAGATAATTTATGGGTGGTAACGTTTCAACAAAACTCCATAAAGCCTCATAGCTTACTACGAGAAGTGTTTCTTCTTCGAGTAATTTATTTAATGGTGGTAATCATTCACTAAACACCACGAAGAAGCATAAAATACAACTCTATGTGCTTCATGTTCGAGTACATCATTTATGGACGGTAAACAATCGAGAAAACACCACAAAGCATCTTATCCTACTATGAGAAGTGTTTCTTATTCGAATACTTCATTTATGGGTGGTAACAATTAAAGAAAACACCACAAAACATCTTATCCTACTATGAGAAGTGTTTCTGATCATAGTACTTATTTTATGAGTGGTAACCTTTCAAGAAAACTCCACAAAGCATCATATCTTACTATGAGAAGAGTTTATTCTCCATGTATTTTATTCAAGAAAACTCAACAAAACATCATATCTTACTATGAGCGGTAATATTTCAAGAAAACTCCACAAAGCAACACTTAATCCCAACCCATCACAACAGGTTACCAACCCGTCATAACGGGTTCCTTACCCATCACAACGGATTACTGAAGATATGGACCCAGAAGTCAGTCAGAGATGCATACAAGGGCATTTATGGAAAGGTGCTAACCCGTTACAACATGTTCCATAACGAGTTGCTAATTTTTTGTAACGAAAGTAGCACTGATTCAAGATTTCAGGAAGTTATATGCCTATATAAACTTGGTACCTACGTCCCAGTAGAATAAGAAGGAAATCTCCCAAGTTTACAAGCACACAAAGAACACTGATGCATTCTCCTTCAAGTATTCAGACCTGAGACCTGGAGGTTTTTGTGTTGGAATTGATACATCAATTTCAATAAATAAAATTTGGACTACGTGTTATATGATTACTACATGTCACATACTATCGCCTAATATTACGAGAAGTAATATATGGATATGCCTAATAATGTGATTAACTGATATACAATGGCATTATACGTATTTCACTAAGATTTTGGGCACAAATGAATATAAAATTTAAGTAAATTAATTATAATTATTATGGAGTAATTATGATTAATTAAACTATATATTGGTGTTAGTGTAAAGTCAAAAATATTATTTGGACTAAATCCAACTCAAATTGGATCAAAGCCCAAGCAAAACAACACAAACGTAAGTCTATTGTGGCCGCAATAAGATCCTTTGTGGCTGCAATGGAGTAGAAGAGATTTGGCAACAAATCTACTGATTTTCAGCATATTTATTGCAGCCACAAAGGATCCCATTGCAGCCGCAAGACACATGGCAGGAACTGTCAAGTCTGGAATTGATAAGTCAATTGCAGTCGCAATGAGATTCATTGCGACCGCAAGAGACCTGCTTCCAAGGCAAGTTTTGACTGCCTAGATTTACTATTATCTTTCTGATTGGATATTTTAGGTTTTATACCAAATTCGTGGAATTATTTACATAAGTAAATAAGTGAGTTTGGAAAAGAATTGGAGATAATATAATTTCAAATATTCCATGAATATTTGATAATTAATTTAGCATCTTTCCAAGATACACTAACGTTTCTATAAATAGTGCTGGGTATCCATTCATGCATTAAGTTTATTTCTCGGTTATCGACAGGAGCACATGTGCTATCCATAGCCACTATTCTTACTCTATTAAAAGAATATTACTCCATGAGTTCGTTCGTGACTTTGGCGAAAAGATAGACACCATGATTTGCATGGATACGATCGCTAGCGCATCACGTCAAGCTTCCGCATTTCCATCCAAAGACTCTGTTGAAAGGACAAGCGTACAAGGGAGACCGTAGCGGTGGAAGGTAAATTCTCGCTTCCACCATCTTTATATTCCAAACATGTAGCACGGAGAATCGATTCAAATTGTTTGCAATCTTTTGTCGTAGTTTAGGGATTTGATATTTGGCTCATATTCGAAATTGAATTACACCAAAATTAAGTCCAACAAGTGGTATCAGAGCCTACTTCATTGCTCGAGTTTGGAATTTTGTGATTTTCTGGAAATATCGAATTAATTTTTGCATTTTTTGCTTTCTTGAATTTTTTGAATAATTATTTTTGCATATTTTAAAATAGAAATTTGAATTTGGTCAAATTCCTCAGGTTTCATGCGAATTTGAAATTGATATTACACAAATTTTATGTTTATTAATATTTAGAATAATTGTTTGTACAAAAAAGTTGATTTTAAGAAAGAAATGCAAACAATTTAAGTGATAAGTTTGAAACAGAAATTTCCAGGATAGTTTATTTCCAGAACAGAGCAAATTTGCACTAAAATCAGGATCATTGCAGGTGTAATGAAGTTCATTGTGGCCACAATATATTTAGGGAAAGTCCTCTGTTTTGGAAATTCAGAATTGAAAATGACAGGTGTCTTACGGCCGCAAGAAAGCCCATTGCGATCGCAAGACAATAGGAAAATAGGTATGTTACGGGCAAAATTGATTGAACTGAACATGCTTTATTTCTGGGTTGTTTTGGCTGCACAAATATTAAATTGACAGGTGTATTGCGGTCGCAACCTAGGGCATTGCGCCCGCAATAAAGCTATTTTCTGTGTTTTCTTGAAATCTAGAAAACAATTTGGGATTGACGGATATATTGCAGTCGCAAGGCCCATTATTGCGATCGCAATGACTCTGAAAAATGGTACAAACATTGAATTGACAGGTTTATTGTGCCATTTTTCTAGAAATATGATTTTTTGTTAATTAGGAGTAGTTGTAAATTAATTGTAAATTGAGATATATATAATTGTATTATATATAATTCTATATATCTCAGCTACAAAATTACTACTATTTTATCTCAATATAGAATTTAGCTAATATCTATAATTAGTGTAAATGCTAATAAAAGAGAAGATAAAATTGCTAAATTCTAAAAGGATTTAATTTAAAATTAAAATGTGGTATTGATAAATATTTAGTAATTTTTTAAAGATTTTAGTAAATACTAAATATGTTTAAAGTCTATATTTTTGTAAAATATATATATTTTTTATTAACAATAGAAAATTGATTAATTCTAATTTAAAGCCCCTATTAGTTGATAAAATTATATATACACGCCTCATCTTGTTAAACGATATTGTTCGCTTCCGAACACTATCGCTAAAGTTACGAGCAAGATGACCCATAAAAGGTTAAAGAACGTGCGTTTACAACATATTATTAATTTCTCTCTTCAGAGGATTAATACATTAAGTAGTTATTGATACACATAAAGTAAGGTGCATAAGAAAAGTAATGAGAAACTACGTGCTAGTTATGTCTAGAAAAGCATTTGAGGCTTGGTACTTAATTAGTCCGCTTGTGACTCACCTCCCTCACTTGACTGACCTGATCACTAGTACTTGTCAATTGGACCCATCAGCAGAGCAACAAAATGACTCATTTTGTACTTGTGCATAACATCAAAATACCTAAGAGTATTGACTGCTCCCTTCGGAGCCTCATACTGGATAGTATTGTTGGTTAAAATGAAATTAATGGAGACATTTTAGAGTTCTTTTGTCAAGGCCTTTGAATGGACTATAAAATTGTGATTAAGGATTAAATCATGACGGTTAATTACATGATTAAACACATATTTTGAAATAAGACATCTAGTTATTTTGCATGACAAATGTGATAATCCTTAAGTTTCATGTAATCATTAATCGATCCAAAGGAAGATAATGATCATCATGGGAGATTATCATGACCGTTGATTGTCAAGCATAAGGCGTGTAATAAGTGTGGTGATGAATATAGTTTCATATGATCAGTAATCTGGCCCAACAGAAGAGTAACTATGATCATTTATCGTCAACACTTATGTGTTATTACAAGATATATGAAGTAAATGATATTATCGAAAGATGGTTCATTAAAGGAATCACATATCTTGTTGGATAATATGAATAAAGCCTTAATTGAAAATAATGTGAAGTTTATTTTTCTTTTGTTAGCTAAATTAAAAAGAATATTGCTTGAAGCTGAATGGATAAAGAAAATGATGTTTGATCATAAAAATTTTCCAAGTAAAGGAATACACCTTATTCAGAATGAAATAAAGTGAGAGTAATTGGAAAAATATATGATCATATCATTTAAAACTCATCCAAAATCAAAAGATCAAAGGGCAACATTAAAGAGAAGGTCAAAATTGCCAAAAGTAATATTTGTATAAACTTGTTTTGATTAAGAATAATAAGGTATATTACATATATTGTTTAACAAAACTCGTTTGTATAAAACAAGAAAACAAAATTACCTGATTAGTAAAATAACAAGCATGCTGCAGAAAAGTTTAAAGTTTGGTTTTAACAATTACATAGTTAATTTTTATGCATTATCACTACAAAATTAAGTACGTTATTTTATAACGAAAAGGATTGAAAGATGAAGGCGTCAAATTTGGAAAATTGGAACTTTTGAATCCTTGTGATATAAAAATATTAAGAATATCATCCTTCAAGAAAATTCAAAGTTCCAAATTTTGAATTTTATAGACTTAATTTTTTTTCGGAAAACATGAGATTTAAGGATGAAATATGCATGTATACATATCACAATTATATTTTTGTTTCTAATTAAGACAAGTACCAGGTTTTACTTAATTTTAAATAGAAATTTGTTCATCATGATTCAAAATAAGTTAATTTCAATTTTCATCTGAGCACTTTTTAGTAAAGCCCATCATTTGAAAATATTTTGCAAAATTTAATGCAAAAGGTTCTCTGAATAAAGTTAACCATCAATGTTACTACGCATATGGCCAAATTTTGGTCAAAAAGACTTTGTCAAGACCAACAAATAGAATGATGAAATGTGAATCCAATAAGAATGTCAAATGTCAAATAATACAAATATCTATAATCCATTTAATATGGATAATAGAAAAGGATAAAAGTATTATTTTAACACCAGATAGATATGGATACATGTTAGTATCATCATTTAAGTTAGGACTTCTTGAGTATAATAGATTTTAAATGAATTTGTGTTATTTATATTTTTGAATTTTATTCGCAATAAAAGGATATATAATGATGCAATTATAGTTACATATAAAATCTATAATAATAAGTCTAAAGTACTGCATCATAAGATGACATATATTTTAAATACTCACTAAATACAACTTGCTTAAACCATAAAAATGATTTTAATGTATATTTGAACCTTTAAGCAACATGTGTATGTTCAAATAAAGTTAGACTCTTTAATAATCATAAATTATTAAATATGTTCAAATTGAACATAAGGAATATAAGTTGTCATTTGAGTTTGCTCCTCTAAAGACATTATTACAAACCTACAGAACACAAACAATTGAGACATTATATTCTTTGAGGATATAGAGTTTGTGGGGGAGATATGATAAAATATAAGATTGTAGACTTTAAAGATAAGATTTTTAACATTGGAGATTTTAATATCCATAAATTATTTTCAAAAAAAAGAAGACATGAATCAGAATAAATCCTGAGCTTTCACTCAACTTTTTATTCTAATTTGAGTCAAGACCAGTGAGAATATAATTTAGGACATTCGTTCTGATCATGTTCTCAATCTGGTCGAGGTTACATATCGCAAAAATTGACCTCGAGATTTTATTAAATCTATTAATCGTTTTTCCGAAAAGGAAGACATGAATTAAAATAAATCTTAGGCCTTCGCTTGATTTTTTATTCTATTCAAGTCAAGACTAGTAAGAATATGATTTAAGACCTTCGTTCTGGTTACATTCACAATCTGATCAAGGTTATATATATCAAAAAATAAATCTTGAGTCTATTAATCGTTTTTCAAAAAAAGGGAGACATGAATTAGAATAAAATCTTGGGCCTTCGCTCGTTTTTATCCTAATTCGAGTCAAGACTAGTGAGGATATGGTTTAGGACCTTCGTTCTGATCATGTTCACAATCTGGCCAAAGTCGTATATCGAAAAATAAATCTTTTATCAATAAGAAAATTCCACCTCAAATATGAGACTCAATTAATGACACATAGACCCAAAACAAGCCCAAATAGATGCATTGCTTGTTGCGATGATAATGGCTATAAGCCCATGAGAGTTTTGGAATAATAAAACTTGTGTTTTTAGATGATGATTCAATTAAATACTCAACAGTACATTAAATAACACATATGACCCAAAATTCACCCAAATAGACGTATTGCTTCTTGCAATAATATAGGCTGTAAGCCGGTGGATATTTTGGAATAAGATACTTTTGTGTTGTCTGATGATAATTTACCTGTTGAGGAAATACTCAAAGAAAAATTATGCAAGTGCCAAAATTTACTAGAGTAAGTAGATTGCAACTATAAAGTCGTGTTTTTCAAGTTTTTCTATAAAACATGACTAAAAAATAGTTATATACTGTAGAAAGTGAATTAGTTATCTTATATACGGAAAATGAAACTACTTACTGATGATATTGAATATTTTCATCATTACCTTAAAGCGTTAAATCCGTTTTAGTACAAATGAAAATTTGGAATAATACAGAATTGAAATTGATAATGTTGAGGAATATAAAGTTAAGTTTTGTCGGTAATAGACTTCATATATAAGTTGATAGTTATAAAGAATTTTTTCTTAAAAAGATTCTTTAAAAGAATTAATGGCATCATGTTTAAAGTTTTGAATAGATATTAAGAATGCAACTTAAGAATTTTTCATTAAGGTTATAGGTTGCACGAAGAAAATAATATCTATGCAATTAAAGGGTCTCAATAAAGTATTATCAAATTGTGATCTAATCAAATGTTGATAAATCAAATTATTCAAGTTCTGTGAGAGTAAAACAGAAATACAATATGTCTTAAAGACTAATGATTAATGCCTCCGATCGAAATTAAAAGCAATAAAATCTAAGTATTTATACGTCTTATAAGCATTAAATATGTTGATATATGACAATAAGAATGTTATATAACGACATATTAAAAAAAAACTTAATATAAAGATATTTATAAAATCTTTTACGAGATCTTAAAGGACTTATAGCAAACAAAAGAATAATACTCAAGTATCAGATGTTGAAGTTTTTGAGGTCATACCAAATCTGATTTCAAGATTAAATGCATATTTTCATAAAGACGTCACTTTAATGAACTCAGTATAAAGATCATTTAAGTTATATTATGACAATAAAAGAGTCATGCATTATAATACTAGAAACTTACTAAGACTGAAATACTTTTCATATAAGTTTCCCTAAAGAGAGATAAAAGATAGAACATACAATAGTACATGCTTCATATTCACGAGGTTTGTGAAAAATGCGGGAGCCTGATTTTGAGGAAATATATGTTCTATGTAATTTGCAACAAGTTGTAATATATATGCAAGTTACATCTCTCGATAATACTATAAATTTGATAAATTTACCAGTAGTTTAAAAGAAAGATTGAAAGATAGGACATGTAACAGTACATATTTCATATCCACAAGGTTTGTGAAAAATATGGGAGTCTGATTTTGAGGAAATATATGTTTTATGTGATTTGCAACAAATTGTGATATATATGTAAGTCACACCTCTTTCTTTAAAGTTTTGACCTTACTAAAGTAGCGATGACCCATTCAAAAATAGGCACGTATAATCACATTCTCGTATAATTTCTGAACTATATGACCATAATCTAATTCATGTCATCCAATTGTATTTGGTAATGTGATTTATATTGAAAGAACCGCATAGAAAATGTGGTGATTTTCGTTTAAGTTCCTTGCTAGTATAACTGGTAGGTCAAATTGGTTAAGATACACAAAAAGAAAGACAGAAAAGTTAAAGTTGTTGGATTAAACTCATCTCTTGTTGACAATTTGCAAAACAATTAAAGTACTAACCTTGCACATGAGTTTTGGTGAAGATGCAGGTTAAAATAGGTCATCAAGGAAAGGCATCAATGTCAAACATACTCAAACATGCTCTGGACAAGTCAAGACATGCTCAAGTCATCAAAGGAAGGCTTCAATATGCAAAACATAGCACAACGTTACCATAACGCTTCAGGACTCGTTATAACACATCCCTTAGGAGGAGAGAAGCTGCAGAAGCTGGATTTTCCCGAGACAAGCGTTGTTGTAATGCTTCAGGAAGGCGTCACAACGAGTTACAACCCGTTATAACGAGTAAGCAAAGCGTTATAATGGGCTCCTGAAGATTTGGCCCACAAGTCAGCTGCAGAATGACAAAAGGGGAAGAACTCCTAGGCGTTATAATGCCTTGCCCAAAGTGTTATAGAGGAGCTGTAACGCTAAGAAGGATTTTCACTGATCCAAGATTCCAAGAAGTGCTCAGCCTATAATCCCTATATAAGAGATGCAAAAACGAACCAGAAGATTATCAAAACATTCCTACAAGCTTCCAAGCATCAATTGAGCACAAAAAAAGTCTAATCTAAGTCTTCTCCAGCTACCTAACCTAGAGAGCAACTAGGATAGCTAATTCTCTTATTGTCTATTCGAGAGCAAATCCTTTGCTAATTGTTTAGCCTTTGGTGCATCACAATTGTGTTGTCAAGTGGTGCATCCCTGTCCTTGATTGTGTTGTCAATCAGACCTTTTTTTACCGTGTATTATGGTGTTGTTATGTGCATTGGTTTAGAAGAAGAAGATTGACTTGCTTGTTTGGAAGAAGTCAAAGATCGGCTCCACACTTTGTAAAAAACACTCGTATTATAGTGAAATCGGCCCGAAAGAAATATTTGGTTCCGAGAGATCCGTGGAAGTATGCCTAAGTTGATTTGATAGGCCGAACCACGTTACATAGCGTGTTCTCTTGTTCTCGATTGCTCTCTCTTCACACTATCTCTCTCTTTTTATTACTTTGCTCTTAGATTTGTGATTTGCTCAATTAGTTCTTGAAATTGCTTGCTCTATTACTTGATTAGGTGATTAAGGTCTAAAAGTTTTTACTTGAATTGAAAACGCTTCTGCCTATTAAATTGATCTTAGTCTTGCGCATTTAGCTTAAGCCCCAACTCTAAAAAATTCTAACAATTGGTATTAAAGCACAAATGTTCATACCTATCCAAATTAGACCAACATAAGTCTCGATATGAGTATGGTTGAGCCTCCTAAACTCTTGCAAAATGGAAATTTTGAACTTTGGAAAAAGTCAATGCAAGATTATCTTAGTGGAAATGATCTCTTATATACACTTGACAAAAAAACTTTCTATACTACTAAAGATTCACCCTCTAGAACCCTAGATAATAACTATGTCTTTTATTTTATTTTGAACTTTGTAGATGAATCTTTAAGAAAAATTCTTGATTCTAATATAGCATATGAAATGTGGCATACTCTTGAAAACATTTTTAGATAAAACTACAACCCCTTTGAAGAAAAAAAATAGCACTAATGGAAAATACTTAGAACTAGAAGACAAAGGAAAAGAAGAATTAGATGATGAAGTAACTTAAAGTCTTCACAAGGATTAATGAGGAATCTATTGAGGAAAAGAGAAGCATAATTTCTTCATCATCTAATAAGTTAGGAAATGTATATCTAAACTCAAGTAACTTAGATTGTAGGTCAATTGCCAAAAATAATAAATCTTTATATGATGATCAAACTACCTATAGTGAGTACTAGTTGCGAGTTAGATATGATAAAGCAAGAATCGTTTGGATGAGAATGATGAAGAAATTAAAAAGTTCTTAAATAAAGTTTGTGTGTTGAAATCAAAATTAAGCCACCTTGAGCATAAATGTGTAGAATCAATTGTTCCAAGTGATAAACCTATGAATGTTGAAGTAAAAGTACCAACTAAAAAGATCAATAAGAAATAAAAAACAAGATAAAAAAAGCATAACCATGCCTTCAAATATGACAATAGATTTTCCTCCAACAAGTACTTCAAATACAAGAACTACAGTTGAGAAATTTAAGACTCAAAATATAATCATAGCATAAAAAAATTATTATCACAAGAAATCCAAATTAGAAACAACTAGGAAGCATTATTATAAGAAAAATTAGTATGAAAACAAAATTGAAATCTCTCATTTCAAATGCACAAAAGATATTTTTTATATATCCAACAACTGTTCCAACTTCAACATTATTTGCAACTATTATAACCACTATGATCACATAGTCTTAATAAAATTTATTTAGATCTCAAAATAAAAAAATGCAGCTCCTTGTGCCGATGAAGCATCACCTCTGTTTATGTTTGTGAAAAAAATTATGAGCAGAAAAAATAATCCAGAGTGATAAAATAAATAATGAATAAATGACACATAAATACCTATATGACAAGAAATTTGTGTGCCTAAAATGTTATTTTATCTTTATCGTTCGAGGAACAAAATTAGAAGGGATGCAACTATTATAACCACTATGATTACATAGTCTTAATAAAACTTATTTAGATCTCAAAATAAAAAAATGCAGCACCTTGTGCCTATGAAGCATCACCTTTGTTTATGTTTGTGAAATAAATTATGAGTAGAAAGAATAATCCAGAGTGATAAAATAAATAATGAATAAATGACACATAAAATATCGTATATGACAAGAAATTTGTGTGCCTAAAATGTTATTTTATCTTTACCGTTTGAGGAAAAAAATTAGAAAGGATGCAAATAATAATTATATGTTAATTTTTTTATTTATTACGCGTAGTCTTACACCACAAAATACAAATAAATTAGAAAATAGATTTGAAATTCAGTGAGGTTTGAAATCCCTCTTTAAATAACTCCTAACGAGAGGCTTGGCTTGATGTGGAGCCGAGCGTTATCCTTGCTTTGCTTGTATTTTCCTTCTCTTCTCGATTCTATCCAGTGAGGTTTGAGGTTTCGTTCCCAACTAACTTGTAAAGCAAAGAGAGAAAGCACAGAGAGAGAGAGAGAGAGAGAGAGCTCCGATCATGCTAGCCCTCGGCCTGACTTCGCCCCTCTCCACCACGCCGTGCCCCCGCGTTTCCCTCAGCACGGCCTCCCTGGCCTCCTCCTTGGGCGCCATCCGACTTGGTGCAGCCCCGTCGGGGTCGGGGTCGGGGTCGGGGTCGGGGTCGGGGTCGAGAGGGAGACTGGTGGCGAAGGCGAAGAGGGAGAACGAGATGGCGGAGATACGGGAGAAGAGCACGGAGGATCTCCAGGAGGAGGTGGTCGACCTGAAAGGAGAGATTCTCATGCAGAAGCTCCTCTATTCCGCTCGCAAGGACTACGACCAGGGTGCCTTCCGCAAAATGCGCAAGCGGGTACCTCTATTTCTACTCCTTTTATTGTTTGTTCATTAGAAATGCTGCCAATGTTGAGGTTTACCCAATTTCATCTCAGTGCTGCGGCGTCTGTGTGCTTAATTATTGATGGATTGCAGTCTTGCAGATATTAATTTACTTGGTTAGAATTTTATGTGTATATCTCTGATTTTAAGTTATCAAAAGTTGCAGGTAATTAATCTTTAGTCTGATTTTACTATTGTAAAGGGCGACCTTCGATCCAAGTGCACATTCAAAATTATACAAGTTAATATAAAGTTCTAGTTAGGGTTATGAAGATGTAACTTGAGGGTTTTGTGTAATGTAGCTCTAGCTCTATCTTATACTCTCTATGTTTGGTTTCTGAGTCAGGGTTATCTGAGGTTTTGCAGAACTGTTCAATTCAAAAGGCCAGAATATGCTGCATGTGCCTCCTCCTACCAATTAGATGGTGTACCTGTGTCTGCTAGTCCACGAGTACAGATAACTTGGGCCTGAACATATTGTGCTGGTATTGGGTATAATTGGATTTGGGCTGAAGAATATTTCAGACACAATATTTTTTTAGTATAATGTGCTTTTTCCATGGATAATGACAACAATAGAGGTGATAAATGGGTGGGCCTGATTATAATGAATCAGTTGCAGATACCTTTGTTTGGGGCCTACAGGTTTGGTTAGTTCAGATTCAGGTCTTTTGACTTCTAAAACTTGGGTTGTGTTTACTTTTATTAGAGAAGTTCAAATATTGAGTCTGTGTAATATTTTAGTTTGGGTCAGTTCAAATTAGCATCGTCACATGTGGCATATGAATGGAACTACTTGCTATTCTTCAACACATATTTCCTTTTTGGATCCTTAGGCATTTTAGAACATATATTGGCTTGGTGATTAGATCATTGATTGTGCGATTGTGTTTGTTGAACAAAACCAGATGATACAACATTTTTCTTGAGATGTTTCAAAGCAGAGCTTGTAATCTGAGAACTAAAATTTGTCTAAACTTTTCGCTATTTAATAACAGATTGCTCGAATGATGACTGTGAAGAGAGAGAGGGAAATTCAAGAAGGAATAGGCAAAAGACTGTCTAGGAAGCTTGATAAGAAATGGAAGCGTAGCATTGTGCCACGGCCGCCGCCTTCTCTGAGAAAGATGCTTGAAGAGAACAAGGAATCTGAAGAAAATAAGTAAAAACATAAAAGTTGTAAAAAGGTTTAGGCAAGGTTCCATTTCTTTCTAGTTATTATCTTCTTTTTCTTCTTGCTCCTTTGGAAATTTCATTTTCTTAAAAGTCGAAACAATTTTCTTTTATGTGCCTTGCAGATGTGAGAATCTTGTTCAGATCAAAGATTCTTTTACTTTGTTAAAATTACTAGTATCTTTGTATGCGAGTCTAGTACTGGTACATACATACCTAACATGCACAATACTTGTTTTAAACTGAACTGGCAGTGCTGATTTGTTTTTTGAATTTTCTATTTCTGGCATGTGTGCCCAGTATACTTAAATGAGTTCTGTTGATGAATAATTTTATGACAGGGGCTTAACTGAAGTTTGAAATGATAAAGGTCTGATTGTATAAACCTTGTGGAATAAGTCAGGTCAGGAATTTTCTCTAGTTTGGGATAAAATTCTTAACAAGTTAATGCTTTCAATAGCACTTTGACATAATTCAACATAAGGTTACTCAGGGTACACTTATTTGACCTTGCCTTGATGCTGACATAAACTTTGCTTCTTTTATTGTATCCTGGACCTTAGTTGTCTTAACATACAGCAGATAAAAACCCAAACATAGTATCTGTCTGGAGATGGGAACTGTTCATGAACAGCAGACAAAGCTAGAACTTTATAAAATCACCTTTATATGGTTTGGAAACAGTTGTGCCCTAAATAAGTGGTGAAAAGTTTCACTGTAATTTTTAAAAGACGACCATAAACAAAAAGCCGTGAATTAGTTTTTCTTTTGGTAATAATAGTAGAAGTGATGATAAAATACTTCTAAAATTCATAGGCAATTGTGATACTTATTACTTTATATTGCCTGTTCTGTGCTTCAAACTAAATGCTTCACAGATATAATTTGTTCCAGTCGATACCAAACAAGCACCATATATAAATGTACCTTGTCGACCTTAAAAAGTTCTATGAGGCGAAATGTCATTAGTCCCCAAAACTCCATGTATCTTTCAGAATTTGTTGTACTTTTTTTAGAAATTTCTGTACTAAACACCTGAAAAAAAACAAAGACCTAGGAATAGCAAACTTTATTGGGTAGGCATAAAATGGGGGCAAACCAATGTACCAAAATGAACATGGCTTTTATGCATAAAAAATGAATGCATACCACTGCTCTTTGCTTCATCTTAAACGAGAGTGAGCGATGAAGACCTATCTTTCGTTTCAGAAAAAAAATTATTGATTATGTTTGAACCGTATTTTAAATATACATTTATGTTAATGAGACCATCCACTTGAAACTAGTGAGACATTTTCATTTTCATTAGGTAGAGGAAAAAAAATATTTTTGAAGACATCATTCATCCCTTGGTGACATAGGAAACTTGATACACCATCCAACAAATATGGGGCAAGGAGTAGGTACTCCAGCATCCACTCTTTTCATATTAGTCACCTTCTCAAGTTTCTTGGCAAGGGCTTGTAACCAACCCCACTTGGAATCAAATTAACTTTTCACAAAAGCCACTTTAAAAATTCAAATGCATATTCGGTACCGGTTTATTGCAACTCATTGACTTGGTATTAGGAAAATACATTTCTGTTTTGTTTTTCTACAGAAAAATTCTTATAGGGTAATTTCTAGCAAAAGCGTATGTATATTAATTCCTTGTGTCACCATGAAGTGAGCCTCTTTCGTCTGGAGTACGTACGTACCTTTTGTATGGTATAGGTGTTTATTTAACTGTTGCATGAATAGTCAATTCCTTGTTAGAAAAGGAATCAAAACTTCACCTGCTCTTTTGAGAAACCTTGTATTTGAAATAAATAATAGAGCAGTCCTGTTTGTAAGAAGTTTGCTCCTAAACAAGAGCATAAGGACAAAATCCAAATTAAGAAAATGGACCACAAATTCTTCTAATGGCCCGTTTATTATATCACTACTTGATAATTAATGATAAGACATGCTTTATGTTTTATCCTATGTCATGATTTTCTCCATTCTGCAACTAACTGGAGGTTTCCTTGTTATGTATATATAGGTACCAGTCTACCAGACAAGCACTGAAGCACGTAAGCAAATTAATTTGTCAGTGTTTCTGATATATTGACTATTGTTGAATAATTCAAGTTTCGATAGATGGTAAATTGTTGAATTACTAAATAAAACATTGTATCTGTTAATCGGTATTTCCATTTATGAAGAAAACGGAGAAGGGTGATATTTCTCTCTCTTCTTTTTTAGCTGCAGGTTGTATTTATTGTATAAACCTATCATTGCTACTAGCTTTATGTCCCTTTTCTTTGACATGACAGTCACAGGTCAAACCTCTAACAACCTGACATTACAAGTTTCTTTCCTACTCGTCATTTATATTATATAATTAGTTTTTGGTTATGTCTAGAAGACTTCTTAAGTGTGGTTCACTTTGTTGCATACTAGGGGAAAAACATTTCTTTTCTGAAAAGAATTTAATTTTCCAGCACGAATTAGATTTTATATGTTAATGTATTAACTTATACATGTAAAGTAATAAGTGCACATAGTGTGAATGCCTATCTCTATATTGAAAAAAAAACTAATGTAGTACCACCAAAGACTTTGGAAATTGAAGTAGGTTAATTATTTGTTTTCATTTCAACAACCTTATGAAAAAATGGTGATTAGAAGATCTTGAAACAGCTTATACTCATATATGTGATATGTGCCTAGAAAACTGCTTATACTTTTTTTTTTGAATTAATAGCAGCCTCGAGAAGAGGCTTTCTGCTACCATACACAAGAAATTAAGCAAACAAGTTTACAAACTGCTTATACTTTCTTTAAAAATTATTTATACCGCACATAATTTTTTTTCAAAAAGCGATAAACAATTTTAGTCATGTGGGATGCAGTTATAATTTTCCATTTTATTATTCCGCAAAAAGTATATGTTTCATTTTACTCAGCATTGACATTCGGGTAATTAACCAGTCAGAATTAAAAGCACAGCGACAACAAATGTAGGAACTTGTTAGTTACCAAATTTCAAAAAAGAAAAAAGAAAAAAGAATAAAGTAACGGGGTAGTTCAAGTTTGTTTCTGTTTTAATTCAAGTATATAATGAGGATTGAGGACCTGAAGAAAATACATTAAATAATTTATATAATTATCTACGTCTTCATGAATATTGTTGGACAAACAGCAAGATCTAATTAAACCGGGAAAGCAACCAACTTTGGTTTTTTATTTTTGAAGAGAAGGAAAGGAACAAATTTTAACAGCACAAACCATATATATTTCACATGAATTGAAGTAATTTCGTTTATACATACAAGTGTACGTGTAGATTTCTGTATATGTATAGTTGCTGCATTGCATTGCATACTGCATGCATGCACGCTATGCTAGCTAAGTCACACTAGATGAATTAAGCACCCAATATAGCAAACCAAAAAGGAAAAAAAAAAAGAAAAAATGGAAAATATAAAACCAAAAAAGAAATAGCAAACCCTATAATGGAGATGACAAGATGATATTCACAAAAAGGAAGTAAAAAAAGAAGAAGAAAAGAGAATGAAGTTGTTCAGGAGAACTCAGGCATGAAGCACTGATCATCAAGCAGGATATCAGAACCCCAAAAGGGAATAGAAGATGTGCTACTTATGTCACAGCTTGAGGTGCTACAAGCATCACCCAAATTTGTAATGGAGATATCAGTGAGAGGTGGCAAAGAGGATTGTGAAGCCAAAACTGTTCTAGGTGTACCACTCTCCTCACCATAAGTACCAAAATCCCCTGACTGGTTTGGATCATCGCATAGCAATTGGTCGACTAAATACGAAGGCAATTCAGCATCCGTGATAAGCTGGTCCAATTGATTTTGAATTGGGTTTGTTGACAAAGGCAGTGAAGGCAGAGGTGTCATTTGAGGGGAATAAAGAAGGCTCAAAGGGTTTACGTCTTGTGTAGTACTACTAGGAGTCAAACTAGGACTTGCCGTAGCATTTAACGCGTCGGTAGTTGAACCAAGTAGAGAAGTCAAATATTGGATCCTGACAGATTGCATCGCCTCGGCCTGGATGCGTGCCGCATGGTCATCCCAGGGAGACTGCTGGATGAGCTGGCGGAGGTTGGCAAGAGCTATGAGCTGTGGCAACGCTGCAAAGAAGTCGGTGCGGGGTCGGTGAGTCATGGGGTCGAAGCCCATTTGGATCAGCTTTTTCTTGAGGTGGGTATTCCAGAAGTTCTTTATCTCGTTGTCGGTCCGACCAGGAAGGTGCTTTGCAATCGCCGACCACCTGAAATTCAATCAAAACATACATACCAACAAACATATTAGCCAAGCCAAACATAGGTTTCATGGTTTGTATAATCAAATGGTAGAGAGAGATTAAAAAAAGTGGGGATCAAGATCAATTCATACTTGTTGCCTAAAACCAAGTGGAGATCGAGGATGTCCTTTTCTTCATCAGGGGTGAATTTTCCTCTCTTTATATCGGGGCGGAGGTAGTTTGTCCATCTCAGCCGGCAGCTCTTTCCGCATCTATTCAATCCTGCGCAGCGCAAAATTCGTACAAGTTAGTAAACTAATTATGTTCTGTAGGTTAAAAATACTGCATGCTTTTGCTGATATATATGTATGTATGTCTCTGAAGATGGTATATATATATATGCATATACCAGCTAGTTTAGGGAGAGCTCTCCAGCTGCCATGGCCATGGTCTTGGATGTACTTAGTGAGCTTGGCATCCTCTTCAGGGGTCCATGGTCCCTTCTTCAGTCCATTTTCGTCTGAGGAAGGAGATCTCCCCATCTCCAAATTGATTCAATTAGTTTGGAACTTGGAAGAGGTAGAGACAGTACAATATTGTTATGGAGGAGAAGTGGAAACTTAAACTGTCTCTGTTATTTGTTATGCTACCAGAACATGGGCTTTGCCTTTTATATACACCTTAGTCGAGCCTCTGTTCAACTTAATTGCTTTATTTTTTTCATTTAAAATTGACTGAATAATTAGTTCCTATTTAGGAGTCCTGTCTAATGCTATATAGCATGTGAGAGGCACGTGAGACATTGGACTATGATTTATTATTATTTAGCCAAAAAAATATGTACGTCTAGATAGATATTTTTGAGATTTAACTAATATTAATATTAATATTAGAGCTGGAATTTGAGCTTCGCTAAAAAAATTGATAAAATATATATTTTTATTAAAATTAGATTCTATGTTTAATTAATGTGGAGAGTGCGACACAAAGAAATTTAGCAAATTTCAAAGTTCTACATGAGAACCACAAGCAAAGTTACCACATATCTAGTGTAGTAATAAGTCACGAGATTTTTGTGGAGGAGGTTGAGGTTCAAGTTCTAGTGAAAACTATTTTTAGTTAGGAAGATTTTTTTATGTTTATTTATAATTTAATCGTAGATGTGTTCTTTAAGCCAATGCATAATGAATAAAAAAAACATGAAGATGGTTCTTCAAATAAATGATAATAAAATAAATAGAAGCTGGAAAGAAAGGCACGTACCATGCAAAGTGGGGACAGAAGATTAACTTGTCCATGCACGCCACTGCATTAAGCAATTAATTAAAATGATATTCTCTCTCTCTCTCTCGTCACCTCCTCACCTTCTCAACTCACAAGTCCCCTTCCACCTCCTGCTCTCTCCTTTGCCTTTTAGAAAGCTAGATTATTTTCACATTTGTGAATAGTTTGCCTTTTTCAGACTTGTATATTGATCATACGCTGTAATGGCAAGTTTCAATTAAAGTCACGTGCTTTATGTATAATTTACTTTTGATTAACGTTTCAATTCCAAAAAAAAAAAAAGAATATATACATTGAATTAATGCATGCATACATGCTTTGTTAATTGTGTGCGATGATTTCGGTCTTCGTTATCGTTGTTACTGTTGTATATTTCAAGTAAATTTGCATTTTAATCTTCTTAGGTATCCAAGTATATATTGAAATTGCTACCTTAGAGATCATGCCATCAGTGCTATCCTCAAGAGTTAATTCATCATTTTATATTTTCTTCGACCAAAACTTTCTTTTTTTGATCAGTTTTTAGATTCTTTTTAACGAATTCTTTGTTAATTATCACACATATAGCATAAATTAACGGTGGAAACAATAACTACTACAAATTAATACCAGCCTAATATGATAATTAATACCGGACCTAGGGATGGTATAGAGCCCTGCTAAATGTTGGAAGCATCCGCTATTAAATGTCAGTCTTTAATACTGGACCTTAGTAAAACATCGTTATTAAAGACCACTTTTATAATCGAATCATATTGAAAAGTCGCTATTAAAAGGGTATTTAATACTGTATCTTAGTAAAAGACCGGTATTAAAAATGGGTCTTTAATACCGGGCCTTAGTAAAATGCCGATATTAAAAGGTCTAAATAAATAAATAAAAGAATATGTAGCTGCATGCGTGACAACTACCACTACTACATAAAGTGACTATTATAGCCCCCTTATTATAGCAGACCTTGGTGCCATCCGCTGTAATAGGGCTATTATAGCGGACCGCACTGTAAATCCGCTATAATAGAGTATCTATTATAGCGGACGACACGAAGCATTCGCTATAATAGATCTATTATAGCGGATGGAACCAAGGTCCGCTATAATAGACCTATTATAGCGGATCGAACTTAAAGGCCGCTATAATAGGGTGTCCCACGGATCACAATGAATATTCAATCCAACCGTTGACTCATGTCAATCCAACGCTCCAAAATTTCACAGAGTCCCACGGATTAAGAAGACTTTTTTCCCAAAATTTTTCTTTCTCTATATAAATATCAACCCTCCATCATTCTTCCTTCACTAAAATTTTTCATCATTCTTTCTTCTTCACACAGAAATATTCTTTCCTTATTCTTCCTTCTTCACGCAAAAATATTCTTCTCTCATTCTGCTTTCGTCCTACAAATATTATTGTGTTTTAAGTATGCCTATACAAATATTATTGTGTTATATAAGGAAAAAGAACTAGCTAGCACTTCTTTTCTTTTTTTTGGGTTCACCTGTATTGCCTTTCCATTAGTTGCTCTACAAAAAAATAAAATACCATAATCAGTTTGTCATTCCAGAAGAAATCAATATATACAGAAAATGGCATTTAATAGTTATATTATCTATGATACATTAGGAAATGACAGAGAAAAAATATCTATGATACAAATGAACGCACATGAAAAAGCATCTTTTCATAGTTCTTTCTTTCCTCACTGAGTAAGAACAATGGATATTTATGTAAATTTGTCCATCAAATCAATCAAATTTTCATTTAATGCAAAAGTTACAACAAGCCTTAACAATTAATGCAAAAGATACTATACACCCATCATAGACAATTGGTACATGCGGGTTTCAATTAAAAAAAAAATTATAGACAAATGAGATGCGTGGAAAAGATACTATACAACCATCAATTAATGCAAAAGCTATAGCTAGTCTACTTACTAAAGGAATAAAGCTACAACCTACTACTAGCTACAGCCTAGTACAGTCAAATCGATTCCTATACATACTACAACTATTATAGCGGACTATATGTTAAATCCGCTATAATAGACATCTATTATAGCGGATTTTACTGCAAATTCTGTAGCAGCCCCCTCTGTTATAGCGACCTTTTGTCCTCTATAACAGTTCTTATAAGGCCGCTATAACAGAGCATTTCTGTAGTAGTGTACGTTGTGACAAATTGACAATTATTTTTTGCAGAAAATAATTCGAAAAAAAGACTTACTATTTGCAAATATGTCCTTTTATTGTTGTAATATTTTTTTCAAATATGCTATAAGACTTACATATTTTTGACAACTAAACCCTTTGAATAAGTTTTTCTGCCATGTTATATGTCTAAAAAAAGAAAAAACAAAGAAACTCTGAAAATGATTTTGAAATCAAAGATTGCACACTAGTTCTATTTCTCTTCCAATTTGCTTCATTTTTCCTCCAAATTCAGATAGAGAGATATAATTAAAAGGCTTGATATTTATTTCAAATTCAATATTTTTGGTTTGATTTGTTGAGAGATAGAGAGAAATGAGAAAAAAATTCAAGTGATCGGAAAAGAGAGTGAAATGGTTAATTAGAGATGAATTATATATATAAAGAGATAGATGAGAGGGGTCAGTGGCATTTTTTGGAGTGATATCTGAGAGTTGGATCAGTTAGAATGAACATTGCAGATTTAAGGACATAGGGGCGATCCGTGGGAATATTTTAAAATCGAACATTAGAAGCAGTCTGCTATTAAAGATCCCTTTTAAAAACGAACTAAAGACCACTATTAAATATCACTTTTAAAATCGAACCCTTCTAGCCATTCGATTTTAAAAACTCTTTTTAATGTCGATCCTTCCAAGAAATTCGATATTAAAGATGGTTTTTAAAACCAAACCTCTTAAATGTCATTTATAAAAAGATTTTAATACAGATATGTAATAAAGTATAGTATAGAAGGTTTAAGTTTAATTTCAGAACTGCCAATGTCCACTTTTAATAGCAGTCATTTGGTAGATCAAACCCTTCAAGATCACTATTAAAACTAAACCCTTCAAGCCATCCGGATTTAAAAACTCTTTTTAACACCGGTCCTTCCAAGCCATCCGGTATTAAAGATGGTTTTAAAAACCGAACCTCTTAAATGTTCTCTATAAAAAAGTTTTAATATCTATCTGTAATATAGTCCGGTATAGAAGGTTTAAAATTAATTTCAAAACTGTCACTGTCCTTTTTTAATAGCGGTTCTTTGGTAGACCAGCTATTAAATATGGGATATTAAAGTTAGTTTCTGTAGAATGAATTTCTTGACAATGATTATTAGAAGGTTTATATATTTTCACTCTTGTAAGATTCAATTATCTTTTCAAATACACATCATTGTGACAAAATAATGAATGATCTAAATTTAGAGCTATAAAAAATATTCTTAATTAATAATGTGGATTTGAATCAGACACAAAAAATAAAGATATTTGAAACACTCATCTTAATAATAGAGAAAATATTTAAATCCCAATTGATATGTTCTCCACTTTTGATGATAGAGAAAATATTTAAATCCCCAATTGATATGTTCTTGTCGCTCAACTCTTTCATTTTTATTCTTTTTATCCTCCCTCTTTCTAAATCTTTTTTTCTTTTCCATTCCCAAATCAACTTTGTCTTTCTCTCCTTATCTTCACTCTCGTTTTGTAATATTATGGAAGATACCCAATAGATATTTCATAAAATTTTAATTTTGACAATCACGAATTAAGTATATACAATTCGTGACAACAACATTCTTAGCAATTAATTTATCATGTTTTTTTCAAACTTAAATTAATGTAAAATGATAGAATTACAAATTTATAGTTTAAAAAACATAAATCAAATTTGGCAAATGGTCTTTAAAGTATCGCCTGTTTACTATTTTTATTTCTAAAGTTTAAGAAATATCAATTAGCCTTTATCACTTAATTTATTAGCATTTTAGTCCTTAAAATTTTCGATGTATTGCTTGAGTAATTAATTAGAGTAGTATCATTAGATTATTATCTTGATTAATTGTTGTAATTTTAAATATCTAACCAATTATTTATCCCATTATCATAGTTTTATCTATGATATGGACGTTGTTATCTATATCATAATGAATGTTTATTTTTTAATGACAACTCATATCAAGTCATAAAAACGCTCGCGAGTAAAAAAATATTAAAATTTCAACGCTGGATATTAACTAAAAAAAAGTGATGTAGATTGGCTGAAGAAAAACAGAGTACGTTTTCTATCTCTACGATGAGTTTAACTTACTTTTTGCAACTCCGACATTTACAACGGAAGATAACCGATGTATGAACCTCTTCATATCCGATATGGAAACCGTTTTTTTTGCCGTAATACGCTAAGGATCATCCTCATTATAAAGACAACATGAACAAAGGGGAGACATACAACATATACAACATATACAACATATATAGTAATGAAGGTTCAATTTCATGAAACTAGCCAAGGAAACATGAGCACAAGTGGCATTATTGACGCGCTCCATGTCTACTACGTACTCAAGATTTGAATAATATAACAATATATATATATATATATATATGATGATGATGATGATGATGATGATGCCACATGTATCTTTAGATCCAAGAAAAAGAAAAGTTAAGAAGTCGAATTGTAAATAGGATTTGGTTAGAGACTTAGAGTGCAGCGAAGGGAAAAGAACGTCAGCTGAGACGAATGTCTGGAAACGAAGGCAATGCGATTGCATGCGAAGGCACATCACGGAGATTTTTCGGGTGATGACTGCACCAACTCTGCTCACATCGTCAAAACTATTATGTCACGGTTTCTTCTCCCTCATTTTACAACATCAAATTACTTGTGTTGGGAAAAGACAGATATTAGTTAGTTATTCCATCTCCGTACCTTTATATATTGATAGCCACGTACTACGTGATCTATACGGTCAAGGAATTACTAAAAAAAATAGAATAAATATAATGTTTTACTCTTAATCGTCTTTCTTACATGTCTCTTACTAGAAGACAAAAATAATTAATGCTCTACTCTGTCTGCTTCACTGCATGTTTATATATTTAGGTTTAAATTCTTTATATTTAAATTCGCAACAAAACTGCGGCGAAATTTCTAATATAAAGACTTGCAGCATAATTGTTGCAAGTTTTTATATTAGAACAATAAAACATATATATATTGTTATCTGCAAGTCTTTATATTTAAATTTGCTGAAAATTACTGCAAATTTTCTAATACAAATACTTGCAGCTAAAAAAATCAAGACTTGGAATAATATAAAGACTTCAATCCTGAATATAAAAGGGAAGCGGACATGTAGCTGACATGCATATAGAGCAGAGCGAAACTGGAGCGGATGCAAAAATTGCAAGTGTTTATATTAGAACTATAAAGTCTATATATTATTGCATGCAAGTCTTTATATTTAAATTTACTGAAAAATAACTGCAAAATTTATAATATAAAGACTTACAACAAAAAAATAGAGACTTGCAGTAATATAAAGACTTAGGAGCGACATGATGAACATAACACTTTTGTCGCAAATTTAAATATAAAGACTTCAGACCTAAATATAAAAACATGCAGGAAAGCAGACAAAGCGAACAGAGCAGAGCAGACATAGCAGACATAGCAAAGCATTAATCGATTTTGTCTTCTAGCGGTGGGCGTGAGAGGAGGACGGTTAAAGGGGACTATTAGCATCACCCTATATATTTTATAAATCTTGGAGTTGATAAGTTCAGTCGTTACTGACCTACTTTGCAAAACACATATTTTGTTATATAAATTTATGCAACCTTAATTATATAATCATACTAAAATATATTATAAAATGATATAATAGTTATATAAATAATAAACAAATATTAAATTACAATAGATAAAATAACATAATTATTATTAATAATTATATTTAGTAATAATGTTTTTATTATTGACAACCATATTGATGACGATAGTGCCAATTATATTAAAAAATAATAACATTATGAAAATATTTAAATAATATTAAGAACAATGATAGTCATAATAATGGTAAATGATGATGACGATGATATTGTTATGAATTACGGGTCATATTGAGGCATCAAATAATTTGATGGAATGATTTATACCATTTTGGAAAGATCCTTATGTTATGAAATCATAATTCGATTTATTTCTACTTATTTCCTGATTAAATTAAGCTAGCGTGTTCTTAAGATCATCAAGGAGTTAGTGATCATAACTAAAAAATGATTAAATAGATCTCAAACGATAAATTTGAACAGTTGAAACTGATTACATCACCTACGATGCATTTACATATCAAATTTATAAATTTTCAGATTCATTTGATATAAGGCAAAGCGGTCAAAAGATAACAAAAAAATGAATGCAAGAAAATAATTTATAAACCTTCAAACTTTTGACCGCTTGATTTTCTAACAAATGAATTTCAAAATTTATAAATTTGATATGTAAATGCATCACACGTGATGTAGATCGGTTTCAACTGTTCGAATTTTTCATTTGAGGTCGATTTAATCTATATTTCAGTTAAGTTCATCAAGTCCCTTGGTGAGCTTAAGAACAAATTAGCTGTACTTTTATTCATTCTTCATTACTCATGTTTAAATATTCAGTAAACATAAAAAAATAAAAATATATTTTTCAATTGGAAAATAATAAAATAAATTCTTTTCATGACCTATTTTTGAAGCAACTATAGTGCATGCAAATTAAAAAAATGAAATTCTTATGAATGTCCAATTGAATTGGAACTAATACCAAATTATAGTTTAAGTCTAGTTTTAATAAAGAGGGATTACTTGACAACTGACTTTTAAATAAATTCATAAAAAAATCTTAAAAATGAAAAAAGTTTATGGACGCATTGATCTTATATATTAGTTGTTTTCAATTTGGTGCAATTTGAGTATCGTTTCATCCTCCATCAAATTTTATGCAACTTTTTAATAAATATTAACGGTTTGTGATGGAGTATGAAATGACAGTCAAATCACATCAAATTGAAAGCACAACTAATTTATAAGCTCTATAATGTGTTTATAAATATTATTTTATTTTTAAGACTTTAATGAATTTATCTAAAATTCAATTGTCAAGATCGTCAAAATAAACATTGTCAAGTAATCCCTCCTTTTTAATAAATAATTAGATCATAAAACTAAGAGTTCGGATAAAAAAGATATAACTCGAGCAAATAACACTAAATAATGTAAAAAAAGTGTCTTTTGAATGCACTATCTGTGATGGTCATGGTAGCTTGGCATTTTTTGTTTTTTAAACACTAAATAACATATATATAGAGCATGGCTAAAATAATATGCATAGTACACTTCATTTTGTACTATGCATATAAATATAGGTCATTAAATTGAGATTTAAGTTGCTCAATAAATTCTTCATATGAAAATATTGTAGGACATTAAATTTCGTGATTTTTAGAGCTTTCTAGCTATTTTTTAAATATTTTTTAAAAACAGTCCAGATTTAATACTACAAAAGTGTCATTTCTGGACTGTTTTTAAAAAATATTTAAAAAATAGCAAGAAAGCTCTAAAAATCAAGAAATTTTATTTCCTACAAGATTTTGATATGAATAATTTATTGAGCAACTTAAATATCAATTTAATGACCAAATTAAATACAAATGGGAGCATAGTACATTATGTGGTGTACTATGCATATTATTTTAGCCATGCTCCATATATATATATATATATATATATAGTTAAGTGTCAAATTTTATAAAATTACTTTTGGTCTCCAAATTAACAACGAGTTTGATGGATTATGAATAGACTTTTCGATTGCATCGAATTTGATACACATTATGTAAATTATAAAAAAATCTAATTATTTAATTTCTTCATTTACTAACTGTTTTAATTTGTCACGATCAAAAAATATATTTGTTGTCAATAAATTATAATTCATTAATTCACTACAAGAATTTTTCTTATTAACGTGAAAACAAAAAAAATTGGTATCGTGGGCATAAGGACGAAAAATGCATCTTTTTCTGTAAAATAACTAGAAAAAAGCTTCTACATAACTACCCTCCACACAAAAGTGCTTTCTCGATAGAATATCATGGAAATACTTTTGTTCTATGGAGCTTACCAAAAAAATAATTATACCGAATTGAGTTTGCACTGGGTTCGCCTGTTCTTATTTCTGTAGTTAGCATTGCACATTTTCGTGGGATTTAGCACGGAATAACTCATATCTCCTCAGACGTGGCCTCCACGAGTTATTCACGTAAATAATCCATATTATTTCTTGATTTATACTTACAGAAATAATTCATAAACAACCACAAAAATAAGATATATTTATTTGCGCAAATTTAAGAAGTGCTAATGGTTATGATGCATAACCATTAGCACTTCTGTCGACAAAAATATTATTTCTATCAGTAAACCATTAATTCTATCAGTAAAACCATTATTTATTTCATTACATTTTATTATAACTGATCACATTTAGTTAAACAAATGCACATTAAAAATGACTATAGTTTATTTGGATAGCATATGAAAGTACCAATTGCAAGCATTACAAGTAGTATAAAAAAATTACCGGTCTAATAACATGTATCCACTCACAATCCACTCACTGTTATATAGCTAAATAACAATGTTGAACATTCAATTTTCCAATATTTACAAAATTATATCCATGCCCAAACTAACTACTACATTCGTGAATTGTCCCAGTTTGATTTTCCTCACCATTGATTCATGACTGCTTCACCGCTTGTAACTCCTAATTCCTAGTATACAACAAAAAAGGAGTATTAGAGTTTTATGTTTATAGGTGATAACAATTAGAGGTAAATCATAACAATAAACAAAATATCAACATAATACTGGCTAGTACATGCTTCCAGTCATATCAGTTTTGCTAACTAGTATATAAAAGGGACAAGTACAAAACTATACTAGTGAGATCCAAATGAGCGAATAGATAGAAGCGCCATGATGTTTTAGCTTCATCTCGTTAGCAAATATATGCCTTGTCTACTTCTTGTTTGAAATAGTGTACTCACTATAATTATTAAGCAATAAACATTTCAATTCAAACGAGCAATTACAAGAAAATATTTTTAGCAATTACACCGGATGAGGTTGAGCTATTATGCTCTAGATCATCCAAGTAAATGAACATATGATATAAACATCACATTTGGCTCTAGGTATATGTACAGAATATGGGTAAATGTATAAATCACATTCTTTAGACTAGTTAGATAAAATATATGATATTTTTCATGACAAGTGCACTCTCTCTCACAATGTTCCATTTCATTTGTAGCAGAAATTTAAGCAAACCCAAGCATACAAGCTTAATTGCTACATACGAAGTATATCAAAGAACTTAGGGAAAAAACTACTTAACAAGTAAAAGTTATGTCAAAAATTAGACAATGCATGCCTAACTTATCTATACAATGCTGGAAAGGTCAAGGGAGTCTAGAGTATAGAACCATACATTGCTTCTGAAAACTAAGCATTCAAAACATAGTTACTAAAAAAAGTGAAAAATGATACTCAAGAGTAGAGAACCATACATTGTGATCATGCTTCATCAGAAATCTTGGTTTCAGTTCAATTTTCTTGTAACCATCTGTCGAAGAATATAACAATTAAGATAGCATATCATGCAACTCATAACAACATCTGCATTTCTCCAACCCATACAAATTGTGTCTCACATCAACAAACCTCAAATATAGCTCCAAAAATCAACTCAATCTACCTTCACTACTCTATATGAATTTGCAGTAAGACCACAAGAAAATCTTAGCAACAACCCATCACAAAGAAGATGTAAATAATACATAATAACCCCCAATCATAATTTACAAAAAAAAAAAACTATAACATGTTTAGACATGATTGTTAGAATTAATTTGATATTAATTCATTAACTCATCTCTTGTTTGACAATTTGCAAAACACATAAAGTACTAACCTTGCACAATTTCATTTTGGTGAGATGCATGTTAAAACATATACAATCCAATGTCAAACATGCTCATACATGCTCTGGACAAGTCAAGACATGGTCTAAGCATCAAGAAAAGGCTTCAAGGCACAAGATGAGTCATGCATTATCATAATGCTTGCTCAGGCATTATAACGAGTCTGTAACTCGTTATAACAGGTCAACAAGGCGTCACAACGCCTTAGGAGGAGAGAGAAGGCCAAACTGCTAGAAAAGCCCGAGGCAAGCGTTACTGTAACGCTCCAGCATGGCATCACAATGTATGGCCATCCATTATAACGCCATACTCATGCGTTATAACGAGTTAGGAGTTATGTGGCCCAGTTGTCAGCTGCAGAAGGACAAGCATGGAAAATGTACAAGGCGTTATAATACCTTCTCTACGCGTTATGGATCTTGATGTAACGCTAGAGGCTATTCTTCACTGATCAAGACTCCAAAAAATGCTCAGTCTATATAAAGATGTCAGATTCAACTCAGAAGGTAATCCAAACATTCAGAAAAGCTTTCCATCTTCAATTGAGCACTACAAAGAGCCTCTTTCAAGTCTCCTCAAGCTACCTAAATCTGATAGCACTTAGGATAGCTACATATTGTCTAATTGTCTATCCCAAATCAAACCCTGCTATTATTTAGCCTTTTGGTGCATCATCTTTGTGTTGTCAAGTGGTGCATCACTGTCCTTAATTGTTTAGTCAATTGGACCTTTTGTTACGGTGTAGAGTGGTGTTGCCCTTTGCATCGAGTTAGGAGAAAAAAAATTAGCTATCTTGTGTTGGAAGAAGCTAAAGATCATCTCTGCCTTTTTGTAAAAACATTATAGTGTAATGGCCCGAAAGACGTTTAAT
Organism: Eleocharis quinqueflora; assembly: GCA_964058865.1. Classification (NCBI taxonomy): domain Eukaryota; kingdom Viridiplantae; phylum Streptophyta; class Magnoliopsida; order Poales; family Cyperaceae; genus Eleocharis; species Eleocharis quinqueflora. Next base: position 62,326 of record CAXKVX010000701.1, read on the forward strand.
CCGGAAGACCCGTGGACGTAGGACTAAGTTTCTTTTTGATAGGTCAAACCACGTTACATGGAATGGGATCTGGTGCTGCGCGGGACCGTGTAGCGCAGCACCAGAACCGTCCGATTTTCACTGATTTGCATCAAGATTCGTGCTAAAGTATAAAGGCCCCCTGATTTTCATCTCAGGCTGTCGATTGCGAATTTGCGGTCGATCCGAACCGTCCATCTGCTGTAGCGCGGTAATGCGCTACAGCAGATCCGGGTCCACGTTACATACCGTGTTATTTTGTGCTTGATTGCTCTCTCTTCACTCTCTCTCTCTTTAAGCTTTTTGATCTCTATTATGTGATTTGCTCTTAGACTTGCTTGCTAAATTGAATTAGCTAGGTGATTATGGTCTTGAAATCTGAATTGAATTATAAACGCTTCCGCACTAATTCTTGACCTTTGAATTGCACATTCTTCAGTAAATTCACATAAGCCCAATTCTAACAATGAAAGCTCTTCTCATAGCTTGAGTGATACTGACAGTCTCTCCTAAATTGCATATAACAAGTTGGTATCAGTTAACAAAAGAAGAAAGTCAAAATTGATGTAGAACTCACTATGTCAACGCACTGAGAAAAGAAAAAAGAACAAAATATACCAGTTGCTTAGCAAGTATTGCACTTGTCAACTCGAAGAAAATGTTCAGTTATAACCTTTAAATTTGAGACTTCCATCCATTTTCAAGTGTTGTACTTTTGACTACATCAATTCATAACTTATTCAAAAGAAAAAGTCATACAATAAGTAAAAAAAATTAAAACATGAAGGAAGCATAAAGAATAAGTGAAAATAGCATAGTATTTTTATTTTTCATCCCCTTCTTTCTTATCATTTTAAGAGATACATTAGTTTTCAGTCGTACATAATGTTTTTGTGAGAATGTCTGACACACAAATTGTAGTAAACAAAGATTAAAGGACTATCATGATGGAGAAATGAGAAGGGAGAAGAGGCTGACAAAATAATGAAACTGAGACAAAATGTAACTTAGTAGGCTTATGAAAATTCATTTTGTCTAATCCAATCAAAACTAGTAAAAAAAATAGGAATTTTTTCTTGGGGTGGCAACAGATTGTTACAAGACATAAACTCTAGTTGCACACCTTTTTTTCACAATTCCTCAGTTTCATACCAATACACCTCAAATTGAGACAATTTGTTGAGACTTAGCTGAGTTATCTGGCTCTTTGCAACAACTACTAGTGCAAAGGAGAAAGGATATTGGAACTTCTGACTGAATCAGGAAGAGGTGCGAAGAGATGAGGTATGTGTGGAGCGAAGCGATGGCATGTTGGAGGTCGACCCTTCATTGGGAGGTGCGAAGAGACGAAGGTGGAGTATTGTTTCGCACAGAGAGACGAAGGACTGGGTGGAGGTCGGAGGCCATGAATTTGGTGTGAGAGGTATAACTCTAGAAATGTGATGGGAGGGGATTTGGTACTGGGTCAGGTCTGGAGAGGTGATATTTGATTTTTGTATTTAGCAAAAAAGAATTGACGGATTGATATGGAGGACATAATTTCAGAATATACCAAGATCCATTCTAATTAAGATCATAGAATTAGTATAAGCACTGTCAGATTTGAAATGCACATATATAAAATATTTGATAGTTAACTATCATCTGAAATGATTTGGTGGGAATATTAATTTTGTTCTCACGCCTTTGCAATTTTGGAGTCAAACTTTTTTTCTGCGAATATAAGTACCGTAGAAGCACTTGTTCATTACCGTTGAAATACGTGGTTTAATTTTCGTACATAACTTGTTCCGTAGAATTACTCATGAAAATAACATAGAATAATGTCGGAGATATCTATTTTCGTAAATCCTATTTTATCATACAAAAAAATATATCTAACAATGCTAATAAAGAAAATTTTAGCAGTGATCATTATATTAGTTACTAGTTACTGTATGATTGTACAAATAGTACCTCTATCTAAATAGTAAATCAAATGGTGATTTGACAATTTAATCAACTCGCTTGTTCAGGTCTTCAGGATAACTTGTATAGATATATGTACATATATTCGCCTAACCAAAAGAAAGCAGGTGCATTTTAACACAGAGCTCCTAGCTCCTAGTCCTAGACTCCTAGTATAGTAACTCACCTAATTCGATTACCAGAGATGAAGTCTCCTATACGGTTTTACCACGCTTTGCCTAACTATCCAACACCTGTAATTAATATGACCAACACTTTCTTTTTGAGAAAAAGACGAATGTCTACGACCATGCTTTTGAATGACAGCTTAAATAACAATATACCGTTTTCATGTGGAAGAAGCCAATGACATGCATGACATGATATCGTAGTATTTGTATAAAAGTGGTAAATATGGTCATGGATTAATTTCCACGTTCACAAAATGCCCTTGAGAAAAGGACATGAACGAGTTTTACATTAACAAGGTAATGATCAAACAATGGAATGAGATCTTCTACCGTGCAGCACAAACACTGTGCGTGCTGTGCGATAAATCTCAATTTTTGATTTGCATCGAAATTCATGCAAGTTAAACTTTATAATCTTAGATCTTCTGAATCAAATTTGAGCAGTTCTTAACCTACAGCGCAGAGAATCTTGAGCGTCATTACTGCTGCGCGGCAGAGAATCCGCTTCCTCAAACGATTGGTGTAACTAATTAATTGGAGTGGTAGCCTATGAGTATGAGACAAGGGTTTGGTTTGGAGTTGGAAAACTGTCACTTGCAACATCACAACCGCGACTTCATTGAGCCATGGATTCAGATACACCATGTATTATCTATGGGGGCGTATCACATAATATATTATATATATGAGGTGTAAAATCTTCAATTTGTGTGGAGCAATGAATTGACTAATGCCTTAATTATTCATTCAGTGATGAGAGCAATAATTAGGACCTAATCCATATGGTTGTCTCTTCGATCGACTAGTACCAATGATCGATGTATAGTTTCTACAAACAATAATGCATATTCAAATAAGTCTCCAATACATTATTTTTTTGCACTACCACAGAAAACGGATTCATTGCCGGTCGTTTATTGTCTTTATTTTCGGTTTTCCTACCGGCATTAATTTGGAGGGGGGGTGTTAATTCTATCGCAACCGGAAATAAAGGAGGGTGTTTTGTTACCGGTTATTAAGCTAAAAACCGGCAACAATTAGACCATTTATTTCCGGTTTTTAACAGAAAACCGGCAATGATAGACCCTTTTATTGCTGGATTCTTTTATACAACCGGCAACAAAATGTCGTTGTTCTCACCGGATCCAATTTTACAACCGACAATAATAGTTATATTTTTTTTAACAGAAAAGCTGGATTTGTTGTGGCCAGCCCAATACTGCCAGCCATATGCTGATTTAACAGCGCAGCATATTTAACAAAAAATAAATCATACGCAATGCTAAACAAAATATATCATGTTCAATACAAAATCAGTGACAACATTACATCAGTGACAACCGACAATACATAACGCTCACAAGCACTCTCACACTAAAAAAATCTCGACTCCTGGTCACGAACAAAAGCTGCATCTAAAAAGTCGCTTTCAGATAAATAAAACAGTAAAATACTTGCATGTTTGATTGATAAATGAGATTGAGTTAAAAGAAGTGATTAAGTACCTTTCATATTTGTTTTCTAATAAACGTAGCAATCATATCTTTCAACGCTCTCATGTCTTCACGTTTATGTGGCCTGATATTATGCATTAGAAAATAAACCTTATTAGATGCAATATTAAAAAGATAAGAATCAATTAGTTTAACACGAGTTAGTGTAACATTGAGTTGAACAAAAGATGAAAATAAAGAAAAAATGAAGAAATATAACTAATTCGATTAGTGTAACATGAGTTATAAGATTTTCATACATTTGGGAGCTTATTTTGCATAGCAACAGCATTAATGATATGCTGCATCGCCATCATAACAAAATATCCGCATTCCCAACCACCTGGTTGCTTCGGGCTCTAAAAATACAACAAAATTAACATAAATACCTTTTTAAATTACTTTTAAAGTTTTAAACCAATTATATAATAAAAACTTGTCTGATTTATTCATTTTTGAGTCCTAATTAGGTTTTAACCCTAAATCCTAATTTGTAAACTCTTAAACCCTAAACCCTAATTTATAAACTCTTAAACCCTAAATCATAAGTTGTAATGAGAAACCCTAAAATTTGTAAACTCTACACCCTAATTTATAATGAGAAACCCTAATATGTAATTCATAAACCCTTAGAGTTTGAGATATTTACGTACCTTAAAAGCTATACTCTTAACCTTAATATCTAAAAAGTCAACATTAATCTCTAAGCTATAATTCTAAACTCTAATTAAAATAGTTTGAGATAGTCACGTACCTTTAGCTCGGTCCATCTAAAATATGCCTCTCTCTTATTCACATGTTGGCATATGTAACGTGTCCGAAGGGCTCTGTAAATGAAATAAATATAAGTTAATGTCATTATTTTCTGTACATATTGAATTTGGACTTAAGTATTTTATGTATATTCGATATTTCGAAAAGAGAGAAAGTCTTACGTATTTAGACATGAATATATATCTAATGGGTCGCTCGTGATTCGATCTGCATTATGGCCTCGATCTATCGAATCCACGAGCCAACCCATTGCCGTCGAGATTTGTAGCACAATCAGAAACCAATGATTGCTGCAATTCAACAAATAAATACAAAAACACATATATAATGAATACAATAAGAATATTAGTCACATATATTTAAAGATTATACAATTAAGAGTCGAATTATTCTTACCCCTCAATATATGGCAGCAAAATGAATGACGATGGGTCTTGGACTTCATTAATAAACTTATTAATGTACGTTGAAGTACCATGAAAGTATGTTCTTAATGTGAGTGACGGCATACCATAGGGTCCATAAATAATATGGTGGAGTGGAAAGGAGTGCCTCTAAGGTTATTTTCACAAATCCTACACATACATCACATGTAATGAATATCAAGTTATTGACTTATTAGAAAGAAAATAAGTAACAGAAAACTTACATGCAAAAAACCCGAAGTATAGAGACACTGAGTTGAGTGTCGCTCATCATCTCAATGATTTCTTCAACCGCGACCCAAATGGGACCGTCACTATTATTGTTGAAGAGCGACTCAGAGCCGATGTAGAAGCCCAGTGTGTCGACGTGTTGGGACATCAACACACTATACAAGAATCTCGAACCTTCGTCGAGTCTTTGCACCTTGTCATCTTGTAGTAGGGGCATCCTACAAACTCCTGACGCGCCAGTCTGCGTCGGCACGACCCTCTTTTGCTTCGGCTCTGCACACCTTTGGGTCTCAATCGGTGTCAAGTCCTATAAATAACACATAAAGAATCGAATAGTTACATAATTAAGCCATTTTGCATAATAGTGAAATTTTAATTGCATTACCCGGTCAAAATCGAGGGTCTGCACTACCTCCACCAATATTGCAGGCCACCATAGAAAACTCCTGATCAAATCGGCACTGTATGCATCTTCCTGACTCGGAGGAGGACACGTAACTGTGGTGTGACGGCTCGCGTGGTGTACATCGTCCAAGGCTACAAAAAGCTCATCATAGCCGAGAGGTACACCGTGCACGAGCTGACCGGGAGTAGACGGGAAAATCCTCCTGTATCCGATCAAGACTCTCGGCTCATCGTTATATTGCTTGAACAACTTGCAACTTATCGGTTTCTTAAAAAAACAACAATATGATGAGAAGTTAAATGAAAACCCTAATGTTTCAAAATAGATGATTAAAGTACATACCTGCGCTTGCTCGGGCGGCTGGGGTGCATCTGGTGCATTTGAGCTCACCTTGCTCCGACCATGACTTTGGGGAGAGTCTTGATTTGCGCATGTGTTCTGATGAAGAGCTTGCTGAAGCTGGAACTCAACGCTCGATAATCTTTCCTTCAGAGCTCGCACCTCCTCCGAACTTATACAATTATCGTGAACCGTCCTCCTCCTCCTCCCTTTTCCGAAAATCGCTTTAATTCCCGCGTAAGTGGAGTGGCCTCTCACTCTCCCTGGATGCTCGGGCGTCCCAATCGCTGCCTCGAGTACGTCATGGTAGCGATCATCCTCGATTCTACCCTGAGATAGCTCTTCCTGTCAATTAGCAAGAAAATACAAAGTAAGATTCCCGGATACGAAAATAAAAGTATCCCGCTTTAATGTGCAAGGAACTTACAAGATACAAAGTAAGTGTTTAGAAATTGAAAGAAAGAAGACATACCATCCTCACAACGACCTCAACCGTCGCCAAGTTCTGAACTTCATAAGCGCCAGTCTTCGGATTGAACTTACTCCTTGCTTGCACCCAATCTCGACCCCTCTAATTAATTGAAGAGCTTATTCCGGACGAGCTAGTCCCAGTCGAAATGACATCTTCAGGTGTCCATTTCGTATGTGCCGTCCTGTAACCTCCCGAGCCCGTGTGGTGAGGATGTATATTCTTGCTCGCATTTTCCTGTCCTTGCCGACTCATTTTCTTTGTAAATTACAAAATAAGCAAAAGAACATTAGGGTTTACATGTGAATCTTTTACTGTTATTGCAGTAGAAGTAATTATTGAAATACCTGAAAACTTTCACTATTGCAATACTCAACAAATTCCAACCAGTCTTGTTCGGGCACCTTTTCCACCTCCCAAGGTTGTCTCGAATCCTCGGGATCAGGATTGACAATATAGTCCCTCCTCAACCTGCCCTTCCAACCTCGCCACATCTCACACATCTTCTTCATAATAGCGTTCTTGTGAGTATCATCAGAAATGTGCCATTCACTCTGTGAGCAAGAAAAAGAAAAGTAAGAACAAAACCATTAGGGTTTAAATTACAGAGCAAATTGAAATATGTAAGTTTAGGTGCTTTACCTTCACGCTATTCCAAAGCGCCTTTTTAATATTCACGTCCACATGTTTCCAATTCTCGACATTAATCGGCACGAACTGCCTCACTAATACGCCAATGTGGCTTGTGAATGCTGCAACATTATCCCCTTCAGGTTGCCTGATGTTGTTAAAAGATACATTCTTCTTATCGATATGAATGTTCTTTATCTTCTCCGATGTTGTCTTACCTCTCTTCTTTCTTTCTGATCTCAGATGCTCTTCTTGCGACATTGTATCTAAAAGTTAAATATAAAAGGCAATTTTGTTAACCTTCAATTCTATTTAACAAAGATTGTAAACTACATAGTTCTACAATTCTAAATAAAAAAGTAACACAAACCATGCATATTCTAACAATTAATTCTAACTTAACACTAAACACAATCAACATTCAAACACTACAACGATTATATTTAACTAAACACTATAACGATTCGAACACGTTAACAATTAATTCTAACTTAACACTATAACGATTCAAACACTATAACAATTAATTCTAACTTAACACTAAAAATAATCAACATTCAAACACTACAACAATTATATTTAACTAAAATTGAAAGAGAGAACTTACTCAGAGAAAAGAGAGGGCAGCAGTGGCAAGAAAGGGCAGGAGAGGAGAGCAGGAGGGTCGACCGGTCTTGGAGAGAGGGAAGAGGGTCGGCTGGGTTGGAGAGGAGCGCTCGGGTGGTGCCAGCAAGGCCTGAGGAGACGGAGAGGAGCTAGGGTAGGCGACGGTCGGGTGTGGTCGGTTGGGTTGGAGAGGGAAGAGCTAGGGTCGGGTGTGGTCGGCTGGGTTGGAGAGAAGAGAAAGGGCAGAAGAGAAATAGAGAAATAAAGAGGCCAGGATCGGGCGGGATATAGGGTTTTGACTTTTATTGCCGATTTTTCATAACAAACCGGCAATAAAAGGTACATTTATTGTTGGTTTTGTACTAATAACCGGCAATAAAAATACTTTTATTGCCGGTTTTTTATTAAAAACCGGCAATAAATGTTACATTTGGCATAAGTACCAGAGGCTTACAGCTTTAGACAGGTAAGCTGTAAGCCTCAGCGTGGTTCTTGGGTGTCCCGTAAGGTTTGCATTTGGCCAAAGGTCTCATGTTCGAATCCCAGGAACCACAAACCATTTTTTTCCTTTTTTTGATTTATTTACTGATTTGAATATCTGATTTAGTTATTAATAAGTTATTTATTTTAGCTAACATGTTTTATTTATTTTACAACGCTGTTAAAATACATCAAATACACCAAATACGTACATAAAATACATGCATGAAATACAAGTACATGATCAAAATACAACATGAAATCAAAATACATGAATTAAATGAATAAAAAATTTCAAATATTGTCTATTAGGTATCCTTCGATCTTCGATGCAAGACCCAGACACCTTCGTTGTGATCTGCGCGAAAAACAAAATTGTGGCATTACTCTTTAAAATTTATGTAATTAATGAAATTCAAACAATTTAGTAAAATATAAAAAAAAACCTGAACGCAGATAAGGGGGCTCGTCATTATCTTCAATTGGCGTGGTATCGATACCTGTGGAAAATGGAGGTATGTCATCACAATAATCGTAGTCTTCTTCATCCACGACATCTCCAACACCAACGATTCGTCTTTTTCCCAAAAGAACAACATGTCTTTTCTTATCGGATGGATCGATCACATAAAAAACTTGTTTCACTTGTCTATTTGCTAGTATGAATGGGTCGTGCTGATAACCTGGTTGGTTTAAATCAACTGTTGTGAATCCATCCTTTTTTCTATTTTGACTCCGCGTTGATTTAACCATTTGCACAAAAACAACGGAATCTTGAATGTCAGGTAATTGACCTCCCAGATCTCATCGATCCATCCATAATAGAACATCGATCTAGTGTCATCAGCGGATAAAACTTCAATTGTAACGCCGCTATTATGCACGGTACTTTTGTCGTCTTGTTTCTTCGTATACCAAGTACACCCATTCATATCGAAACCTTGGTATGTTTCAACCAATGATCCGGGACCCTTCGATAGCCAATAAACGATTTTGTCAACTTTCTCGAATGGTTGTTTTTCGACCTTCTCCTGCAGCCATTTTGCAAAGTTCAAATTGTGTTCATTGATAAATCATGCTTCATGTTCTCCTAGATTTTTTGCCCTCAATTCAGCTAGGTGCTCGGTAATGTACGGAGCTAGAACAATGCTTTGTTGTAGAATCTTGAGGTGTGCTCTTTGTTGCAAATCTGTGTTTGCAAACACGTCTTTTCGTCCCTTTATACCAAAACCTTGAAGTCTACCTTCGTATCGAGATGTAGGCAAACCAATACTTTCAATTCCAACCATGTGATCAGTATAGAACTCAATGACCTCTTCTGCAATGTAACTTTCAACAATGCTTCATTCCGGCTTAGAATGACTTCGTGCTAACCCTTTCAGCTGACCCATTCTTCTCTCAAAAGGATACATATATCGCAAGAACATTGGTCCACAAATTTTGATCTCTCTTACCTAATGAATAGTCAAATGTATCATTATATCAAAAAATGACGGTGGAAAATGCGTCTCGAGCTGGCAGAGGGTCACTATCACATCCTTTTGTAGTTTATCCAACGATACAAGATCGATCGCCTTGGAGCAGACCGAATTGAAGAAGTAGCAAAACTTAGTGATTGATTGTCTAACGTTTGGTTTCAGGATACCTCGAATTGCAACTGGAAGCAGCTGGGTCAACATGACGTGGTAATCATGAGACTTCATACCAATCAATTTCGACTCTTTAATAGACACCTTTGCTGAAATATTTGAGGAATAACCAGTAGGAACCTTAAGATTCTTCAGACACTCCAAGAAGCTTTCTTTCTCTTTTTTGGTTAAAGTCCAGCTCGCTGCAGGTAAGTAAGTACATTTTTCTCCTTCAACCGGGTGTAACTGCGGTCGAATTCCCATTTCAACCATGTCATTTCTTACCTTGATACCGTCCTTTGTTTTTCCGTGCACGTTCAACAATAAGCTAATCAAACTTTCAGTAATGTTCTTCACAATGTGCATCCCATCTAAGTGATGTCTAACCTCTAAACTTGACCAATAAGGAAGATTCCACAAAATAGACCTTTTCTTCCATATCACGTCATCGAAATTATTAACGACTGTTTTTCCCAATTGAACATTTATGTTCTTCACCACCTCATAAACTTCTCTTCCTGATAATGGTCTCGGCGCTCTATCTGGACACTCATGCCCATCAAAGTCAATTTTGTTTCGTCGAAATCGGTGATTTGGAGCAAGAAACCTTCGATGTCCCATGTAACAACATTTCTTACAGTTTTTCAACCAAATAGAATGAGTATTTACTCCACAAATAGGACACGCTTTGAACCCTTTCGTCTTGAAACCAGATAAGTTCCCGTAAGCGGGAAAGTCATTGACTGTGCAAAAAATCATGGCACGAAGAGTGAAGTATTCTCTCTTATGTGAATCAAATACACGCACGCCATCCCTCCACAACTTTTCAAGGTCATCTACCAAGGGGGCCAAATAAACATCTATGTCATTTCCAGGTTGTTTAGGACCTGAAATCAACAATGACATCATCATGTATCTCCTTTTCATGCACAACCATGGAGGAAGATTGTACACGCACAATAAAACCGGCCATGTACTATGATGACTACTCATGTTGCCGTAAGGATTCATACTGTCTGTGCATAATCCCAATCTGAGATTTCTAGGTTCAATTCCAAAATCATTGAAATTCCTATCTATATTCTTCCATTCGGGAGAGTCTGCGGGGTGTCGCAACATTGCATCTTCTTTTCTACAATCTTTGTGCCATCGTAATAGTTTAGCATCTTTCGGATTCATGAATAAACGCTGAAACCTTGGTATTATTGGTAGATACCACATCACCTTTGCTGGTGGTCTTTTTGTTCCCTCTTCGACCTCATTATTACTGGATTTGTAACGTGATGCATTACATTTCGGGCATTTATCTAGAATACTGTACTCATTTCCTCTGTAGAGTATGCAGTCGTTCGGACATGCATGAATTCTTTCTACTTCCAAATTCAAAGGGCATAACAATTTTTTTGCTTTGTATGTTGAATCTGGCAACTCATTCTTTTCCGGTAACATGTCTCCTAAAAGTTTCAATAAAGATGTAAAACTTTTATCGCTCCATCCATTTTTTGCTTGCAAGTTAAACAATTTAAAAACACCAGCTATCTTAGAAAATGTAGTACAACCAGGAAATAATGGAACATCTGATTCTTTAAACACATTTTGCAAAATTTCAGGAATAGCACAGTCATCTACAACATCATTCATCATTTCTTCAAAGATTTCATCCCGCATAAATGGTGAATCATCTACAATTTCTGTAATTTCTACATTTTCACTTTCATCACTTGTTTCTTGATTTAATCTATTCTGATTCATTCCGAAATTCATGCTTTCATTCACGATCTCTCTGTGCCATACCCAATTTGTGTACTGCTGCATAAATCCACGCCTGATCAAATGATCTGTAACATCTTCAACACATGGAAATTTCTTTAAATTTCGACAATCCATACACGGACAAGCAAGAGATTTTTCACCATTCGCTTCCATTTTTTTAGTAGCACATTGTACAAATTCTGCGATTCCTGCTAAGTATTCATCTGACGTCCGTTTGCTCTTGTACATCCACAAAAATCGACGATCCAACTGAAAATAATAAGTTATTTTGTCAACTGTGCGCCTAACATTTGGGGTATTAATTAGGTTACCATCTAGTCTCGGGCTGGCCAACCATCCTAACCCACTCTTTGAATGATTTGTCTCATTAGTGAACATACGATAGTTGCAAGCTAGCATTGATAAAAATCCGACAGCATTTCCCCTTAGCTCCCCAAGTACGCCGACGCACATTTGCATGTACGCACGTACTCGTGGGAACAAAGGAGAAATACCGAATCGGCTTTTTCTCAAAACTAGTTTGCAACTACCGTATATCCACTAATCCTAAATGAGATAAAGCATTCAAAGAGCAGTCCCAAACGGGGACTATTCGAGATTAATCCCTATTGGATTAATCCCGAACGGGTACTGACCTAAGTTAATTATGTTTCGATATTTTGGCTCTATATGACAATACATTAACTTTAATGCATATATATGTGTATATATGAATATATATACACATATATAAATACATTTAATTTAATTTATGCAATGCATGCAAAGTCTAAATTCAATAATTAACAACAAAAAAATAATGGCAATACCTCAATATATAAGTAATCAAATCACCTTGCGCACATATCACTCTTCTTTAGTCTATTTAATGGTCCTGACAAATACAACAAACAACAAAAAATACAAAGAAACCATTAATTATATTTTTTATGAACAAAAAATGTACAAAAAAAAGTTTATTTTTTCTGTTTTTATTGGAGAATTAAAAAATAATGACATGTAGTAAATAAGAGTACAAAATATTTAATCTTTTGTTAACATCTGAAAAAAAATTTACCTTCTTTTAAAGAGACAAAGAGCATTAATGGTTGAGGGTTGGGAGAAGAAGAAGGTAGCTGGCGGCTGGTTGTGAGAGACGAATTTGCTGCAGCTAGGGGAGATATCGCTAGGGTTGACATATTGTCACCGGTTGCTAATAGAAAACCGGCAACAATATATTTATTACCGGATGCTTAACAGAAACCGACAATAATACTCTCCTTTTATTGCCGGTTGTTAAGTAGAAACCGGCAATAAATGTATTGTTGTCGGTTTTCGACTAGCAACCGGCAATAATTACGATTATTACCACCGGTTTCTTAGTAAAAACCGGTAATAATAACCTTACTGTCGGTTTTCCTCTCCACCCGACAATAAAGTGGCGGGACTAAAGCCATTTTCTGGCGTAGTGTTGTACGGGGAACATTTTCAAAACGATTAATGAAAGGGGGACACAATTGAAAAAATAGAGTATATATACTTATGTTTGGCATAATTTTAATAGTAAATGTAAATTAACTTCAAAGAAGGTGAAACTATTAAAAGATATAAATCAATTTTCATAGGTTGGTTGATAAACTCATTTGTTCAACAATAATGAGGCTGAACAACTTATTTTCATAAGTTAAATAAGTAAATTTATGCATGCATTTAAAACATTCAATTTAGAAATAGAGAAATTATTTCAGTATCCAGAATCTTGTACCCTTATCTGTATCTCGTATAAGACAAACAAATTTCTATTTTTGAATTTCATATCTACGCTAGGCGTACGTAATTCTGAGTTATAAGAATCGAGTCTCTAGTTCATGAGATTCAAGTCTATTCAAAACAAAAACAAAAGAGGTCGAGTTAGGACCCAGAATTAGCATCAATAACAAGAGAAAATGAATTAGTATCATCATTTGAGACAACGATATCAACATAAAATGTATTAGTATCAATACCAAAGGTAGTAGTATCACTCAACACCAAATGAATTAGTATCAACATCCCACTTGAGGCAGCGATATCAACACACATGAATTAGTATCAACAACAAAGGTGTTAGTATGGACATCTTTCTTATTTAGTGTAAATACCTTTTTTATTTAGTCTGTGCCTCATTTTTGTGCAGAATTGACTTGAAATAACAAGTCTGTACACATATTTTATTTAGTCTGAACACATGTTGTATTTAGTCTGAACACCAGTTGTATTTAGTCTGAGCACATGTTGTATTCAGTCTGAACATATGTTGTATTTAGTCTGAACACCTATTGTATTTAGTCTTAACTAGTATGACCATATATTAGTTAGTATGAGCACAAAATAACGTCTGATCTTCGAACTGACGTAACTTTTAACTCGTAACTTCGATTCGCGTGTATGAGCACTTTTCAGAAATGACACGACACAATGCACACACTTTACGAGGGTTGCACCCCATAACAACGTTGTTTTGACCCTGAAAAATGCTTCTAAAGCCTGCAAATCACATTTTTTATTTTTTCTGCACCATTTTTGCTCAAATTTTCTCAAAAAAATGCTCGAAACAGTGCAAAAACATATTTAAAACAGCTAGTATTAGTATGCACCCCATGAATTTTGTGCAAAACATACATGAAACAACGCAAAAGAAAAGACTTGAAATAACTAGTATTAACACCTCTTTCGACTAGTTTAAATACATGTTTTATTTAGTCTGAACACTTGTTTTATTTAGTATGAACACTTGTTTTATTTAGTCTGAATACTTGTTTTATTTAGTCTGGGAGTGCCTTCGCCTTTTCAATCTTATATGTAGATGACATACTCTTAATGGGAAACAATATTTCTATGTTGCAAAAGGCTAAGTCTTCATTAAAGAAATTGTTCTCAATGAAGGACTTAGGCGAGGTTGTCTATATATTAGGCATAAAGATCTATCGTGATAGATCGAAAAGACTTATAGGATTAAGTCAGAGCACGTACATTGACAATGTGCTAAACATGTTTAGCATGCATGATTCTAAGAAATGATTCCTGCCAATGAATCATGGTGCGTAACTTAGCAAGACTCAGTGTCATTCGACAATTGATGAGCGAAGCATAATGAGTATAGTGCCATACACTTCGGCTATAGGCTCTATCATGTATGCCATGTTGTGCACTTGCCATGATGTCTCGTACGCTTTAAGTGTGACGAGTAGATATCAGGTTAATCCAGGCATAGAGCACTGGAATGCTTCAAAGAATATCCTTAAGTTTTTAAGAAGAACTAAGGATATGTTTCTCATCTATGGTGGTGACTCTGAGCTCATCATAAACGGTTACACTGATGCAAGTTTCCAAATTGATCGAGATGATTCGAGATCACAGTCCGGGTACGTGTTCATACTCAACGGAGGGGATGTGAGTTGGAAGAGCTCAAAACAGGAGACTACAACAGACTCAACCACTGAAGGTGAGTACATAGCTGCATCCGAAGCAACAAAAGAAGGTTTCTGGATCAAGAAGTTCCTTAGCGAACTTGGAGTGGTTCCCAGTGCTCAAGGACTTGTAGACCTCTATTGTGACAACAATGGAGCTATAGCTCAGGCCAAGGAACCGACATCGAACTCGAGATCCAAGCATGTTCTACGACGTTATCACCTGATACAAGAAATCGTAAATAGAGGTGATGTAAAGATATGTAGAGTTGACACAACCAGCAACACAATTGATCCACTCACGAAACATCTTCCTCAAGCCAAGCACCAGTTGCATACAACTTCTATGGGTCTGAGACACATAGGAGATTGGTTATGAGTTCTTTCTTTAGATCTATGAGATTTTTAGAAAATTAGGGATTAGTGTAACTAGAGCCTACGATGATTGGCTTCTAGCTTAAGTGAGAGATTGTTAGTTTGTAATAATCTAGAAGTCAATAATACGATAAATTATCATAAAGCTTTGTTCATGAATTGAGTGATTAATAAATTGTCATTTTGCTACCTTGAGTATTATTGAATTTATGAATCATTCCTTTATCTGACTAGAGTCAATAACTGGAATTGTGAAACTTCATAATATAGATGACATATATATTCTTAAAATTCTCTAACCAAGGTAATTAGCAGGAACACTAACTTACCTTACAAGGTTAGAATGTGGATTAAAAGATGGTTAAGTTTTACAGACCATAGACATGAGATGTCGTTTTAATCACATGAATACAAGTTAGAGGAACATGGTATTGGACAGACCTCGAATGAAACATTAAATGGAATTGTGTACGTGTCATTAATGTTTTCATTCAGTGTTAAGTTCTAAAGTATGAGGTATTCATCTTTCCTACTAAGAAATGTGTATGTGTGATTGTTAACTTATCTAACGCTGCCGGTATAAACAGTCATAACGGTAGCTTTTCGGTATATATAGCTTAGTTGAGGTAGTGATGGTTTACCGAAATTACTATCGTCTCTCGTATCTCTATACGAGTTACAGTATCACTAGGCCCCTTGAAAGAGTAGGATTATCTGCATGCAGTAAAATTACAAGAGTAATTATATTTGATAAGTCTGCTCAAGATCGAGAAAAGATTAAGTTTGCAAGGATGACACACACCTACCTTGAAACTAATCTGATATTGTGAGACGAAAGAATTAACACGACTAAAATGTTTAGTGGATCGTGATATTGCATAAGTACAACATCATCTGTGTAATTGGATGGTCGTAACGCATATGTCAGATGCCTCCTATGATTATAGAAGTTAAAATGGTTTTAATTCTATTTACCAACATAACACAGATCCTATTAGGTCACACCGTATAGGAGCTAATCAGATAATCTTAATGATTAATTATAAATATATTATAATTAATATTAAGATGATTATAATTAATTATATGTGATATGATTAAATTATATACGCCATATAAAATGACAAGAAAAAACTACGGTTGAATTTATAAACATATACGATACGTTGTATAAATCATACCGCAACCAAACCAATACCAAATCTTGAGAAATATAATTGCCGAGAACAATTATATGTTTATGTATATTTATATATATTTAATTTAGATTTTAATTATTGATTATGGTTTTGAATTTGAGATGAAAGTAATTATCAAATTAAAACCTTAATTAAAAATTAATTAAAATCTTAATTAAAAATAAATAATTAAAAATAAAAAAATATATATCTTGGAGGTCGGCAAGGGCTATTTTGGATATTTTGTATCCTTGCCGACCTCACAAGGGAAAAAACATAATTTTGCTTTTTTCAAGGGTTTTTTGGTAAAATGACCACCTCCTCATTTTTGCTATAAATAGAGGGATAGGGAGAGAGAGAAAGATGCACCAAAATCGAATCGTATCTGTTAACTCAAGATCGAATCAATAAATATACTTTCTCTTTTTCTCTTATACGGTTGTTTACTAGATTCGGAAAATAGTATTTATGTGAAAGAATCGGTATTTCATATTTGAATAACTGTGAGTCACAAAGATATTTTATTTAGTCCGTATCTCGATGAGTAGTATTTTTGCGGGATATCGCGGCTTAGGTATTTCTGGCAGAAGAAATAAGTCGCTCTCTGGTCGTCCTGGTGGACATCCGATAGAGGTATCAGCCGTCTGATACTCCGAGGAGAAGAGCGTCTCAGATTCCGCCTTTCGAGTCTTCTGCGATCCAATTCAAATTTGGATCAAGGTATTTATGTCATATTAATCTATTTAATTTGTAAGTAGATTAAAGTTTTAGACTTCAGTTAAGGAGTAGATATGTATAGGGATTAAGTAGGATTTTGATGTCAGAGATAAACGGGAGGTGGACACCCTCCATGGTTTATCTGACATACCTTGTTTAATCCCTGGCTTAAGTTAGACGTAAAATTTTTGTTTTACGGTCTTTCTGCAGCTTAAGTCATTTGACGGGTTTTCAACTGTTCGTAACCCAACATGTTCGGCTATAAATATGTGTAATTTCGGAGTCAGTTACAAGCACATTTTGAGAGTTCAGAACAGACCTTAAGTCTTGAGTGAAGAGTTATCAAGGCAGAAACCAGCTCTAGGGTTTGGAGAAGAAGAAGAAGATCAAGATTCAGTCATTAACAATATTTTTTCTCTTCTTTTCTTTTCTTCATAAATGTTTTATTGTTTTCTATTCTTCAGACATGCGTAGCTAAGTTTTCATTAGATTTTTTTAGGGCTTGAGTACTTGAAACTCTTGTAATATTTGTTTAGTAATAGAATTGTATCTATTTGTTTGAAAGATGAATTATTCTTTGTTCATAATGTTGTTTCTTAACCGAAATTGATATGAGATTATGATACTTGGAACTCATAATTTAAGTGTTGAAACCATACCACAAAGAACAGTCTAATTAATTGGCTAACGAGGGGTGACGTTAATTAATTAGGGACTTTATTTCATTGTTTGGGTTTGGGTTAATTGTGTCAAGTGCGTAAGGGTGACTTATAATTGATTTAGACAATTGAGAAAGTCATACAAACTTAATGAGTTCAAATTAGTACAATCAAGTACCGCATGGTAAAAATTGTATTGATATGAATATAAGTGTTTATATAGTGATATCCCTGAATACCAGCCATACCCAAACTGTGCCTTCATAATTATCAAATAAAACACCCTTATTTTATTAAATAAATAGAACAAGAACGGATCGAAAATCCTAGAAAAATTTGTTTGTTGTTATCATATGTTTTGCAATCTTTGAATTGTTGTTTTTACTTAGTTTTTAGTCCAAATTAGAACAAATCAAACAAATCTTCTAATCAGTTTTTTTTTTTGTAAATTGAATTGAATTGCTTGCATCTGAAAGTGAAATCAGTTGTCTCTATGGATCCTGACTCCTAAGTACTCAACAATAGTTATATTCTTGGAATTATAAAATTGTGAAAAATTAGAGTTTATTCTATTTATTTCATCTGTAAAAAAAATCCCATCACCTTTCAAGATTATTAGAAGGAAACTTTTATGCTGTAATAGGTCAGGGGCCTCATTTACATGTTTATTTAAAATTTTAAATTCATTGTTATATTTCTCAAGTTCACATATATATAATAGAATCAAGTATATTTTTAAACAAATATAATAGTCAAACTTATTAAAATTTAAATGACCTAAAATGTATTGCTCTTAACTATATTAAACTAAGAGAAGGTTCTTAATAGATTCATATTAAAAATAATAAATTAACATATTACTTTCATCTACATATTGGAGTAAAATAACATCAAACTAAAAGTTCTTTATAAACAGCTATGTGGATCATACATATTTTCAAATGCTCATATAAAAGAATTAAAAAAAATGCTTCAAAATAGACAATGCTGATGAAATAGAATTTTTAAAATCAAACACTAATGTAATTATATCAATTAACATATAATAACTTAAATTTAACAATAAAAAATACATGAATTTGTATTCAACGCGGCATTGCATACTTGAAAGATAGATTGCATAAATCCAGTAATATATGAAGATTATATTGTAAAAATATTTACATAGACTCAGTTTTAGTTCATTTTTGTTATTGCTTACAAGAAAAAATAGAATTTAATTTGTACTAAAAGCAAATTTGAAGATGGAAAGTAATATAACATATTGAGAATCAGATAATGTTGAAATAAAATGAACATTAGAAATATATAAAAAATTACTTGTAATGTAGGTTAATTAATTGACATTAATGCGTTAGATACCAATGAATCAGGAACATTAGAAGTGTTAAAAAAAGAAGTGCTTGTACGTAACATAAACTAATTAAAATTTTGAAATAAAAATGAAAATATGTAAAAAGAATAAAGCAGTTCAAAATAAATTCAATTTGAAAACTGCAAAAAAATACGAAATAATGCAATAACCTTCAAAATTTACCCACAAAGAAGATGACATATAGTCATATATGAAATATCAATCAGCGCTCAAAATAGCATCATCATAACAAAAACTCAGGAAAAATTAATAATTATTACATTTATTGAGATCAAAAAAAGAAGAAGCATGCAATGCAACTTTCATTTCATCAACTCTCGTAAAAGTTAATAATTAGTACTTATTGAAAATGTTACCGGACAATGGACAATATATGAATTTAAAACAAAATTTAATGTATCAATAATTATTAAGCAACGATATAAATTTATTACATTAATAACATATGTCATATATAATTATATCTAGCTTGATTCGGTTCAAATATGAGTTGAGTCGAGACAAGTTTGATTCTGACTCATAAACAAACGAATCGAACTTAGATTTTTTTTTATTCATTATCCGTAAGTTTACAGCATACACTCACAAAAAAATCAGAAAATTAACTTGAAAAATCCCCTAAAACAGCATCTGCTAAAACTTAAATCTCAAACCTCCTCCATGAAAATCTTTTGTCTTATCATTACACTAGATAGAAATTAATTCCAGCCTAAATCAAGCAAACAATTTATGCATTTTTTTCTTAACTAATCTCAAATAAGATACAAATTATGAATTTTTGATGCAGCCGTACAATTTGATTGGGTTTGAATCATATCAATTTTTTCGATCAATTGGACTGAAACGGGTTGGGTTTCCATTGTAAAACGGAACTACTGGGGCGATATATGTAACGAGTCTACTAGTCTTCTTTATTTAAGTTAATTAAATGAACATTCACATGTACACCACACTGAACCCATTAACATCATCAGACGAGCCACATATAAATATCTTTATAAGATATGATATTCTCCTAATTGATCCTTCTTTATAAAATATAGTTGCATCTAGTTATTTGACAACGTGCCGGGTCGGGCTTGGTCGGGTCGGTTCAAATTTGCTCGGTTCAATGGGTTGGCCGGTCCACGGATTGGCCGGGCCAGGTTTCCGATCCACAATACAAATTTTGTAGGCCGACCGCAACCCTTCTTAGACCCATGGGTCGGCGGACCGACGAGTTCGGGACGGGCCGTTCCGAGTTGGATGGTTTTTTTTTTAATTTTTTTATTATTTTTGAATTTAATGGGTTATTTCCAGATTATACCCGGGTTATTCTCGGGTAGGACGGATTTTGCACGGGTTTGAGCGGGTTTAGGCGGGTTATGACGGGTTTTGGACGGGTTGACGGGTCGAGTCGGTCCGGGCCAGTCCAATCCCGAGCGGGATTTGAGTCGGGTTTTTCCAAAAAAAGTTGATCACAACCCGTCTTTGACCTCAATTCTTTTTTGGACGGATCCGCACAAGTTAGACCTCAGATCGGGCCGGGTCGGACCCGATTGAGTTTTGTCAAATCTCTAATTACATCCGTTGTTGTCGGCAACAAGCAAAGTAGTAATTTGAACTCGTATATATGTATGTAAACCCCAAAACATAATGATCTAAGCTAACAAACAGTCAAACACCCTTCTAGCATTGTTTGATCCTCATAATTAATAATTTTATGAGGAGCTTATTAAGTTATAATTTGCCGCTTAAAACAAGGTTCCTTGTTAAAAGGGTACTGAACAAATATATTTTTTTGAGAAACAAAATACTGCAGATCATGCAAGCAACTATTCACAACTTGATGGGTATTATATATGTAGATATCACGATCGATGCCGACTATCGATACACATGTTATCATGGTCTTTATTTGAGTTATTATGCATATTATTTGAGTTAATATGCATGTTATTTTTTACGGAAATAATTATGCATGTTATTTGAATTATTATGCATGTTATTTTTTTATTGAAATAATATGCATGTTATTATGTTAACATGCGTAATAACTTTTTCAGTACAAAAAAAATATGCAAAATAACTCAAAAAATGTTCATAATAACATAGGCATCGATAGTCGGTGTCGAATTGTAGTATCTACGGAACACTTTCCTTTCACTAAAGTTCAAGTTCTAAGAGGTGCTCTTTCTAAACCAAAAGAAGAAAGATAATTGTTTACAAATTAAATTAAATATTGTCATCTTACAAAATAGCTTATTAATTCTAGATTAATTACCATCACTCAATTTTGTGAAAGAATAAAGGACCCCAATTAAATTATATCATCCAATTAATTACCTAACTAACGTTTCGCGATCGGACTTTCAAATGGAAAAGAGGGAAACTAAACAAATGAAATGAAATGAAAATAAAGATATCAAGTTCTACTAAACACACAGTTTGTATATATACAGGATCCTTTGATATAGCTGCCATTAATTAATTACTATGGGAAAAAAAAAGAGTTGGTAGTTTGTTTATATGTCAAATTAAACGTTATTAGCTAATCAATTTGCTTTTCTTTTAACCGAGTTTTAAATAAAAAGTTGAATTAATTTAAGAAACAAACAATATCATGCACGTGGAATCAGTGGCGGATTTAGTATAGTCCAGAGATAGACAAATCTCTATCTCTAAATTTTGGATTTAATTTGTTAGTAAAGAACCGAAATACGCTCAGTATCTATCCTTGAATTTATATTGTGCCCTACTCCGAAGAAAACCCAATTAACCAATAAAAAAGTTATACTTGAGAGAAAATCAAGATATCCAATCCGCCTTCGTCTTGCACATCGCGTTGCGCAGACAACTAAGAATTTGCTTTTGTTTTGAATGAATTTCATTTATTTCTAATGAAATCTCAATTTTTAATCTGTTTTAATGGTCTAATATTGCTCCCTATTCTAAATATTTTTCTGTTCGTAAGAAAATGAAGAATTTACCAAAAATAATATAAAATGAACATATAGTTTGCCAAAATAAAAAGTAAAAGAATCCAAAATATAAATTCAATATAGCCGTCTAATTTCATTTCATAAAATTTTATCTAAAAAACACTCATGTAACTTAATCAATTAATTCATCGTAATAAAATTTGATTCATCTGAAATAAAATAGTGTTAGAAATAATAATAACATAGTTATTACGATATAAATAAAATAGAAAGAAAATTGTACAAACGTTTCATTTTATTATATCCAACATTGGTACTCTTAAAGTAAAATAGTTTAAGTGAGTTTCTTTAGGAACTTTCAACGGGGCTAATGCAGCGCATTAATCATTCATCATATATAACATCTATTAATTACGAATTTTCTATCAGAAAAAATCTAATATAACAATCACACATAACAACAAGTATCAACAAAAAAAAATTAAGTATAACAATCAAGTATCAACCGAGCAACAACCAAGTATCAGAACAATCATGCATAACAACAACAAAAAAGACGACACATAACCGTCAAAATAAATACCACACATAACAACAAAAACAATTTGTTCATATTGCCATTGGCATGCAACACTGCAAAAGACAACATTTTTCTCCAATCCCCACAGAATCCTAAAGAAAACGATTATTTTCATCCCCTCGAATCCCGACAACGACTGTAAAAAGTACTTTTGCACTGATGATTCTTAGTTTGTGCTAGCCATCTTCCCCATCCGATGAATTTCTTCTCCTTTTCCCGACACGACTTGAACTGATCATCATTTTCGAGAGGTAATGTATCAGGCAAAAGAGTGTGCCCTCGGAGTCGAAAATGCCATACGTTCTTCAAATAGATTGTTGTCTTGTATCCTTTGGCAACTGTCTTATCAAGAAGCTTTGTTCCTTTTGCACTATCATCTTCTTTGAAAAGAGCAGTCTAATAGCATTACAGTTTAAATACACCTTGAATGTAAGATAGATCATGAATATATACATATGTAGGTTAAATTTAGACAAACCATTTCTAAAACCCTCTTTTTTTCCTTCAGAATAACAATTATATTAATACATGAAGTGAAAAAGTGCAAATTTGTTGACTGTCAGAACTAACAAACTTATTTTATAATAGTACTCAGAATATCCTTTACATACCATTGCTAGCATGAAACACTCCAGCATCTGCACACAAGCAAAAAAAAATTCATAAAGCAATCTTTCGATATCAATGTTTTGTAGTTCCCTTTCTAATGACAGTCATTCGAAAACTGTCTTATCCTTCGACAAAGCAAAACATATTTCGCATCTGTTGAAACGAGAAAGAACAGAAAAGAGAGTGAAATTAACCTAATTTATATATACATGTACAACTTTGGCAAAATAATTAATTGTATATATATTGATTACGTCAACTTAAGATTGTAGAGATCGGTAAAAGGCTGAGGAGAAGTTGAAAACAAGTAGTGACATAATTGTGATGATTAATTCTTCAGGAAGCATAATCACTATCGAATCGAATTGCATCTTGATACTTCACCGTGAGACTCTATTGCTATCAAAAAATTTATCCAAATTGTAAATATATCTCCATCCTCAAATTAAAAGTTACTCTATTGCTATTGTAAAAATAAAAATATCAAGTTGTATATTTGTATGTTTTAGGCTAGAGTTTAGGGTTTAGGGTTTAGCGTCCTTACCTGCTACGTGTATATGGGACTCATAACAAAAATATGTTGCAATTTTATTCATGTAGTGTTCGAGTAAAGTTTCGTTTGTACTAATTATATTACTACATTTTTATTTGAAGAAATAAATTTAGTTTGGTGTTAAGCATAACTACTTTATCGAGTAATAACTTTGATATCACTTACTAAAATAAACAAAAACAGTGTAATGAGAAGTCAAACAAAATTTCTATTAGTACAGTTTAATTTCTTCTATTTTGTTCAAATAAAAATAGTATAATGAGAAGGGTTTGTATTTGCCTTTTTGTTGCAGTAAACTCCTTGTTTGATCATTTTAGTGCATACCTTTAGAAAGTTTCAAAATGTGATTGTCGAGTTGGTCTGGTTCTTGCTATAATGCTATGCACCAAATTAAAAAGCTTGTCGGAAGAAAGGGTCCCAAAAGACGATGGCAATAGAATAGAAAGTAGAGAAATTGGAGAAAGTGTATTGGAGAAGTCGACAGTGGAAGGTACAAAAAGTGGAAACAATACTAACGAGAGAATGTTTTTATATTCGTTAAATGTTTTTAATAATTTTTGTTAATTAATATCGAGAATGTTTCCTGGGAAGCTAGTTTGTCCTCTACGCGCAACAAGAAGCGAACGACCTAGATATGTTGCATTATAAGAAACATTTGGTTGTGATGTGTTCAAGGGGTCATATATTATTAGTTGAGAGAGTATGAATTTTGATGCAAACAAAGGGCTCATATTTGCGGATAGCGAAGAGGCGGTGATTAAATATTTTTTACCAAGGGGCGTTAGCGCTGCGCATGCAGACATTGATTAAAGGCATTGATATTTTTGTTTATTAATACTGAAGAGTCATTCTGAATAATTTATTTATGCCACTATTTGTTGTTAATTAATGTTAGTCGTAGATTCGAAGCATGTACAAATAAGCAAAACCAATGATTTTGTCCTCTACAGTTCAGGAAAGCAAAAATATTATACAAAATAGGCAAGTTCTTCAATATGTGGATCAAAATTATTTTGATTGCATCATTAATTATTGAATTTGTATGGTTCAAATTTTGTATTTTAATTTTTTTGTCCATATATAACATACTCACCCACTATACAAAATAGTCAAAACAAATTAGTACTAAACATTAACAAAATAAACAAAACAAACAAAAGGGGGTTACAAAATAATCTCAAAATAAATTTGTTATAATATTTTAATCGACTTTTATTTTTTCTTTTCACTACTAAGTTTTCTACATCGAGTTTCTAATAAAAGGTGTAAATGAGAGGCTACAAAAGAATTACAATCTTTCTACACTAGGTGGTTGATAAACAAATGGTGTAGTTGCCTGGCGCTCTAAACTGGTAATTTCTACACTGGATTTACTAAATAAAAGGTATGGATGTCTTGATTTATACACTGGTTATTATAATAGCTTGTGAAGAACTAATCCAAAAGGTGAACCGACACTTCTATACCTGATTTTAATATAACTGATGTAAGTGAAACTCAAATGGATTATAAATGAATTTGAAGTCGTAGGTCATAAATCATTTAGGTCAGTAGAGAATCATTGCTTGTAGATGTAGTTCATAAATTTATGATGGTAAACTACTAAGATTAATTGGTAACCGAATTAGGATTAAAACATCAAGACATGTAGAGGCTAGCTCGATTTAATGTTATCAACTGGATTTGATTTTCCAGGTGCAACTATATTTTATTTATATTAATTTTTTAATATGTAAATATACTTTTTGTTATCTTCACTATTTTAGAAAACAATTTATACTCTTTTGTGTTTGGATCACCAAAAATAGCAATAATCATGGATTAGTGTTGCTATTCACACAAAAATGTGATCCAAACATGATCGAGTGGAACTTTTTCAGTTTCAAATGAGCGATAGCTTGTTTAATTGAGGATCAAACCGGAAAACATGCTGGACCCCTGCGACTGGATTACTAGTAATTTGTGAGTAGTGTCGGTTAATGCTATTTTGCTAACCCAACAAAATAGTAGGATTAGGAAATTAGCACATGTCATGGTTAGCATAAATTATTATTTTATTATATTGTAATCATCATCTTTGGTATTATTATTATTATTATCATCGTAATTGTGATTATTATTATTATTATTATTGTAATTGTCATTATTTTATTATTATTAATTGTTGTTGTTATTATTATAATAATAATTATCATTATTATGATTATTTTAATTGTCATTATTATTATTGTTACTATTATTATTATTATTGTAATTGCCATTATTATTATTAATCATTATTATTATTTTATTATTATTATTATCATAATTATTATTTTATTATTGTTATTATTGTAATTGTCATTATTTTATTATTATCCACTATTACTACTCCGAATGTGCAATTCAAACAATATTTTCACTAACTTAGATTGCATCAAATTAGCACTATTTTGCACTAATCTAGATAGCACTATTTTTGCATTAATTATGACATGATCCAAACACACATTATCTATAACAATAATTCTGAATCTGTCACTGCATAGAATAATATAGAGCCATTCATTAGTTAATGAAATGATTAAAATCAGACAACTGTCAATTATTAGTACATTATAAGGTGGTGGGTCCCAGCAGATCTATTGCAAATTATATACATCGTATCATTGAATGAAAATAACATGGCCATGCTTGGTTGCATGCAAACAAGCAAAGAGGCAATATATGTACAAATGTAGCTCTCTTAATCAACCTTTAGTTTAATTCTATACTATTAGGCCTAGTGGTTGCGACTCCTGTGACCTGTCTCTCACTGTCTTTGTCATAAATGGTTAAGTCATGAACAACCATGCATCAAACTTGATTGTGACCTGGTAATATAATACTAGCCACTTGTGACAGAATTAAAACTTTCCATTTTTATTAAACTGTATATATCTTTTTCATCAAATGAACTAAACTTTCAATAATTGTGCATTAATTTCAGTGGAGAATCTAATAACCACTCTAGGAACTTTGTCTTATTTAGTTACTCGATTCAGATTATATAATTATTTAGTTACAAATTAACTTCATTATTTTGTTTGTTTGCAAATTTTGTTCTAGAAGAATTAATTTGAATTTGAGATAATTAAGTTATAACTTGTACAATTACCTCCACGTTGTTACTAGAAAAATAGAATAATAAAGATTCATAGTACAAAAGAAGGTAGTCCCAGGAGAAAAAAAGTACATAACTTGTACATATACCCAAAGTTTTGTCTGAGCAGAGGATTATTTTTTCCCAACCGTTATGCCCAACTTCACAGAAAAGTAGTTCTTTGTCACTCACTCACTCACTCACTCACTCACACACACTCTACCACAGTACTTGCTGATGTGTACCGGTTGTAGTGAAGCTTACACTTCTTTCATATCTTTTAGTTTGTTATTTTTCTTCTTTTGACAAGTGGTACTTAAATTAATTCCATTGATATCAGAAAATTTATTCATGATATCTTGGCTGTTATATATTCACTTATTCAACTTTCCCATTTTTATTGTATATATATATATATATATATATATATATATGGATGTTAAAAATATATAATGTACTTCTTCTTTTTTAGATAAAAAAATTAACATCAAGTTTCCAACTTTGAATACTTAAACAAGATCTTCCGGATTTCAAACACATAGTATCTCACAGCAAATACATCACCTTAATAAAAGTATTAAAATTTAGCTTTTCAATTTATCTCACGCAATTAATTAATAACTACCAGCCCCAGATCCCCCACACAAAACGAAACATATGAGATATTACCAAAGCTCATGAGCAGAAGTTGAACCGTCTTCATCAGCCCCATTTCCATCCATGTCTGATTGTCAGCACTTCCATGGAAAAAGTTTCCGACATCAGAATTTCTGCTTTCAATATATATCAAACGTTCAGAACTCGATGAGCGTAAAGAAAAATGCTGCCACCTGGAGGAAATGAGCTATTAGTCCCCTCAGAATACAGTTGTATTATTATAGATATACTACCAAAGGAGGGGTTAAGAGGGAATCCAAAATATTCAGTTGAACTCTATTACTGTTACCAGAAATTTTACCAGAAATATGGAAGATGTGATCATGAGATTCGATATTATATTTTTAGAAGGAACTTAATTACATTTTGAGTGGAAGTCTAGTAGCCAAGAAAGCACACTGGTCACTAACAGGAAAACAAAAATGTTCGATGTCCGATATTCTAAAAATGCATCACCAAATATGCAATCTGATCCTTGCGTGATCAGTGGAAATGAAGCATGCATCTACGTCTAAAATTTGAGATAATTAGGATACTTAATATGTGGGTATTGACTTTGGTTAGTATTTTTAATCTTCAGACTTCAGATCATTAATCTGCAATTTAGTTTTGGCACATTAAAATTATTAATCTTCATAAAATTCATCCGTATGCAGATTTACCTATTCTGAAATTCTGATGCATTTCCTTACCAGCATACTTGCAGCTGCCTCATAAAGTTATTGTACAAATGGAGAGAATAAAAACTCACAAGTAATTTGTCTTTGAATATATATTTTGTCTCAGTCCCTTTTGATTGATTGAATTGCACTTAGCAAGCCCAGTTGCAACAGACAGTGAACTCAGAGACAGATATTACTTTTTTATCAGTGGCTTGGTTGTGTTAGGTGCTTACAGCTATTAATCCCAAATTAATTAAGTGATGAGTTCACTTAATTTAAAAACTATGACTGCACTTGATAGCTTGCATGTTACATAGATTATCACTCTTGACAATAATTGGAATTTGAAATTATTATTGTATATACTGCTGCTGACCTGTATAAACCAATTATGGATGCGATTCAGGTTTTGACATCCAGAAAAATAATAAACCTTTTATATGAAAATAAAAATTCCAAGGGGGATTTATTAGTTCTCTTAGTTATGCAGTTAGAAGTTGAAAACTTGATTAAATCATGATAAATCTAAGCAAATAGATTATCTGCTAGCTCAATCCACACATACTGGTAATTTAATATCTACACTGAAGTCCACAAATTCATCCGGTTTTGAACCAAATACCAAATAACTTATTGCAACATGCCAATTGTGCCTTACCCTAGTCCAAACCATTCCTCCACATTAAAATGTCACTGTTCTAATCAATTTAAATTGGATCTGATATTCTGATGGTTTATATATGTTAAATCAGGGACAATTATGCATGCCGCCAAAATAATATGACTAATCCCATAAAAGTTTTAATTAGATTAATTGGAGCCCGTTCTATTCACATTGCTCAGCAGGAATAATTCCAACTAAGCAGCCTCTAATTTGGATATGATTTAGTTATTTTCCTTCCAAAGGATGGCCAAATTTTGGATAGCTAATTGCTTTTCTCCCTTTTAATCTATATATTTATATGGAAGCTGATAGACAGATATTGTTCATCGATACTCAATCAATAAGTAATTTAACACGCGTAATAACTAAAATAACATGCATAATAAATCTATTGATATACATAACAACATTATACTTTTAGATACAACTTGGATACAAGAATATTCTAAAACTTATCTAAATTGTTAGAATAGTCTGAAAGTACAATTCGATTGTTATGCATGTTATGTCAGTTATTATGCATGTTAAATCGGTGTATCGATTGCGTATAAATGAACAGTGTCACTGAAACATTTTTATCCCAAAGGAATTGCTTCACGCATCGAAAGTAAATTAGTTTGTTATGTATTTCATTTGTTTCACATGAAAATATGATAAAAAAGTAAATATGAAAGTGATTGTCAATTTAAAGGTATTATCATGTCTTTCTGAAGAATAAAATTGTCAAATTAAAACAATATATTTAATTTCGATGTGCATAAAAATATTTTTACTACCAATAACACATCCTTTATATTTGAATGATGCACCGCCAATTTGTATAAAAAATAATAATAAAATAATAACAACACAAAGTCAAAGACAACCATCAAATTAACAATTTTTACTGTTAACTGAGGAGAGAATCTAAGAACAGCTCTCTTCTTCTGAAGCAAGAAAATAATTTTTTTAAGTAGGCTTGGCCCACTTTAAATTTTCATTAAAAAAAAAGTTACATTATTTATTTACGGCGCAGTTGAAAAACTTGTGAATTATTTACAGCATTACAATATGACTAAGATTTTCTAGCATGAATCGATCCATGTGTTCGTCTCGTGGTTGATTTCCATCGTGACTAGTGTTAGATTTTAATTTAAACTAAACTTTGTTTCACAACGTTTTTGGAAGAGTTGAAGAGTATAGAGAGGAAGAAGAATATTGTTTTTTGCGGTGCAAAACTGCAGCACTATTTTCTGATTTCATTCAACTATTTATTCATACATAATATTAAATATAGCAACAAATCTTCAAAATAACATTTCCTAGCTAAAATAGCAAGTGGTTTCTTATTTTTCCTTTGCTTGACAGAAATAAACAAATCCAAAATAAAACTAACAATATCTTTACTAAATCTTATTAAATCTATAAAATATTCAGAGTTTAGAGACATGCTAAAAACAACAATGTCTCTGCCCTGCTTTAACAGCTTAATATTCTCACAACTAGGTGGGACGATCTTTCTTTGGATGAGAAAAATACGCCCATTTCTTTCGTTTCAGATGCATCAGAGCATAGCCAACATATTCAAGTTGATCCATTGCAACACTGGTGTACTAAGAAAAATTTATTGGTTTGACAATTTACAAAATAACATGTAATATAACATATATTTTGTTAGATTCCATATGTATGTACGTAAGGTACACAGGACAAAGCAAGAAATGGCAAGGCAAGCGAATTTGAATTTTGGAGCACTTGAACTTGACCTTGGAAAACATATAATAGTTTTTTTCATACTTTATGTTTTCATTTCTAGAGATTTCGGCTTTGAAATCTGACCAAACAAGTCAAAACAGTGCAATATCGGTCATATTGATATATCGATATGTTATATCGTTATATTGATATGTCGATATAGTGCTCAGTCAAAACCTTTTGAACTCAAAGCAAACTAAGAGGATCGTTGCTAAATCCTTTGCTTATCGTTACATTCATTTGGTATCGATTAGGCTTATCGATATATCGATATCCCCTATCAATATATCGATATACTTACTTAGTAGTCTTCAAATTTAAGTAAGAGAGTTTCGACTGAGAGAACCGTCACCATAACTAAACTCCTATCGGTACATCGATATGGTATGGATTTGAGTATCGATATATCGATATATGTAATCGATATATCGATATGTTGTGTGATAGGATACTATGTATCTGTAAAGGCTATATAAGGTGTTGAATCACTTCCAAATTGATAAAGAAAATCGCTCATTCTAGAATTCAAATAAAACTCAAAACACCTTTATACTTCCTCATTTCATAATCATCTATTCGATAAAACCTTTGTTAATCCCTCATAATTGTTTTGACTTGAGTGATGAGATTCTAAGTGTCGAGATCTTGTGGAGAAATAGTGTATGAATTTTCCTCCTTGTTCTTTGATCTCGTGGAGAGATCATTTTGGTTCAAGGATTTTTTATTTGTTGTAAGAGGTCTTGAATTCAAAGTTGTATAAATACACTTGTTAGTGTATTGCGACTCCGATGTGGAATCGGGGAGACCTGTGGATGCATGCATCTTTTTAGGCCGAATTACGTTACAACGAGTGTCACTTATTTCTCTCTCTCTCTGTTTATTATATTATCTTGTAATTTGTGTGTTCTTACTTAGTAGAATTTGCTAAGATTGAATTGTGACCAGATTACTTATTTAGTGGTAATTCTTGTATTCTTGAGCTTTCGTATTTGTGATATTTGCCTTAGTTTACTAGTTCTAACAAGTGGTATCAGAGCTAAGGCTATCTTGTAAGAGAAGAATCTTGGTCAAAATGCAAAAATTATGACACCACTATAAAATTTCAAAGAACCCCATATATTTGGTCTTAATTGCAAAAACTTTCCATTTTGGAAGAGGTGTATGGTGAACTATTTGAGCCTTCTTGCATTGCGAGAAGAAGTTGATAAGAGCTTGATCTCTAAATATGAGAGTGATGGTATGACCCTTACTAATGATAACGAGGAAATACTTGAGAACAATAATGCATTTAACACTCTTTTGAACTATATTCATGAAAGTATTGCAATATCCTTTGGCAATTCTATCATTGCTAAGGATATGTGTGGTGTCCTCATAATGCGCTATAAGGGGAATAACCAAATCAAGTGTGCCAAATGTATGGGTCTAAACACAAAATTTGAAATTTTCCAAATTGAGGATGATTAAAATGTTGAAAAAATATATGCTAAACTTGTACAATTGTAAGATGATTATCTTGAGCTTGGTGATTTACTTTTCAGTGAGAGAATTATAGGTACATTGATGAGGATCATGCTAAGAAAACTCAAGTAGGAATTAATTATGAACACAATGGAGACACTTCAAGGAACGAGTGTTTTTTTATCGGATGGGGTCTATGCTCATCTAAGATTCTTTGAGGAAAAAACTTAAGGAATCGGGTGATTATCAACTCGCTTGAAAATCCGTAGCATTCTCTGCTCAAAACTTCAACCACTTCAACTCTAGTCAACAAATGGTGTCAAGTGGAGGTCTCACTCAAAGGATGACTATTGAAGCATCCAAAGACGAGTACTTTCTCCTCAAACTCATCCAATGAAGTCTTAACTTTGATAAGAAAGTGAATAGAAACCGTCAAACCAAAAGCAAGAAAATTGTTTGTCTTGCATGCAATAGGGAAGGTTATTCTCTTATCTCTTGTTATACTTTATTTTCATCCTTGAGATATCAAAGTGTAGGTCAAGGAAGTCGTTTCAAGATTAAAGGCAATGAGTTTAGAGGGAAGAAGAAGACTCGAAATGTTATTTGGGAGGCCAATTCCGACCTAAGTGATGATGATGAAGTTGACTTGAGAGGAGAAAAAGAAGCTAACTTGGCTTTAATGGGAGCAGAAAGTTCCATGCCATTCACCACGGGAAAATAAATAATGTACAAAGTCAAGGAAATTCTCAAAGAGAAAGGAATTATCGATCAAATGACAATAGAGGTGGTGATGGAAGCTACATATGCAAAGGCTAGACAATTAGACTCACTTCATGAGGAAGAAAAAAATCTTGAAGAAAGATCATTTATACCAAGCTAGTGAGGTAGATTCTAACTTAGATTTATCTTTAAGCAAGTCAATCATGATCATTGAGGAAGTTGATGGTGATAATGATGATGATGATATTGTGCCTTTCAGTATGGAGGATAAGTGTCAAGATGAAAATTTGAAAAAAATGAATTAAAAGTATAAAAGAATTTTAAGTGAAAGAGATGTAATCATAGTAAAATTAAGAAAGAAATTAGATGAGTTGGAATCAAAATTGTGCACACTTGAAAAAGAAAATGATAAACCTAAAAGTGATGCACCAAAAGAAGTTAACAAAACTACAAGTAACATACCTGAATGGACTTCTAAGTCTAAGTTTGCCTATGTGTTTGATCATTATAAAGTATAGACTATTCTAGTATGTAAATTTGACAAGGGCAACATGATAAAATTTGTTTGGATTATAAAAAATGATACTTCAAAGTTAAGAAGAAACAACCTTTAGTTTAAAATGTTAAATCAAGAAAGTACAACACTAGATAAAACCGCAGTTATGTATTTATGTACAATAAAAAGCACTTTGGTAAGATTAATCACAAGAAGTTTGACAAATTTCAAAATAATAAGGATAAAAATGTAAATGTTAACAAAATAAATAATAAATACACACAAATATGATATTTTTTATTACAAGGGGTCAAATTGATATTTTTATGAGGCAAAAAATTATAATAATATAGGTTATTCAAAACCTAACAATTTTAATAGATTTAAATCTATTATCAACAATAAAATTATAAATATTATAACAAGTACAATAATAATGACAATAAGAACTTTAGATATTATAACAAGTACAATAATAATAATAATAATAATAATAATAATAATAATAATAATAATAATAATAATAATAACAATAAGATGAATTTTGTTAGGAATAAATATATGCACAAAGAGTCACAATTTAATAAAGTTATTAACACGAATAAAGTTGAAAACTTAAATAAAAATTCAATGTTTTGTGTATATTTTGTGGTAACAAAGGACATGTAACAAACAATTGTGGAATAAGAAAAAATAACTATGTACAATATATCAACACTTTAGGTAACTTGTCTAGCATTGCTAGTACAAGTGAAACTAAATAAATAATTAAACAATTCACTAAATCTCTCCTAATTAAGTGTTAAATTGAGGGGGAGATAAACCAAAGTCTTGTACACTACCTTACTTGAATTGAGCCTCAAAATTTTCTTAAACGCCAAATTTGGAGTGTAGAAAAACAAAAAAAAATTTAAAAATTGTGAGCTTTCGAATTTCTGTGCATATCAATATTTCGATATGGAGACTCGATGTATGATTTATGGTATCGATGTGTCAGACTCGACCGTTTGAATTTTTGGCGAAAACTAAAGAGATATCGATGTAATGATAGGGAGAATCGTTATATCGATATGGACAAACGATATATCATTTATCGCTGATTTGAGACCCTTCTTTTCCTGCCGAATAGATGCCATCCTTTTAAATTCTCAGAAGTCCTCAAAGAGCTCAAAACTCTCTACCTTCTTGCAAGAAATCCTCAAGATCCCTTTTTCTTCAACATTTCCGATCAACCAAAGATGATGATCCTTGATGTCATAGCATTTGTGTTCCTCATGAACCTCAACCTATTTAGAACTAAGAAGCGGACGGCTAAGGGAGGGATGCCTACGGCCTCTCATCCTACAGGACCACCAACTCATGCTCGATGCCATCTTCACTCCAAAGGGGAGCTTACCCCATCCCAATGATATGCCTACACTCGATGGTGGTCTTGTAATAATCAATCCAGCTACTTCTTCTCCATCTTCAACTAGAGGATCTTCAAGAGCAAATCAATTGCTGCATTCCTCTTAAGATCAATCCAAGCAACATGGTCTAATCAACCAAGACATATTTAATTTACCTCCAATGTACCTAACAACACATATCTCTTCCGAGATCGAGACACATGGCTCAAATACAACAATTGGATATTGATTAGAAAGGTACATGAGTGTTACTTCTTTAAATTAGGTCAAGAAAATATGTCTCAATGAGTGTTTGACCGGCTAGAAGCCTATCTTGAGCATCGGTCATGGAGGAACCTAATTGAGTATGAAGGGGATTGTTGTAAAACCCATATGTGGTTCTTGTATGTCACAATGAGACCGATTGATGAAGAACGATTTGGGGTAACACCATGATTTTGTGGAAGAGAAATTAGAATTGGCATACCCCAAATGTGCAAATTATTTGGGTTAATGACCAAGGAAGAAGACCTTTACTCGGTTAGAGGTTGGCCTGAGAACAATGAGGATAATACCTTAACCGATTACAAGAGATGGTATGGTAACTATAGGAAAGAAGATGATATCATGATTACCAACATACAAACACTACACTGGTTAGCCTTTCACATTATCAAAAACTTCCTTACACCCAAGACCCAACTCAAAACCAATATGGAGTTTGACTCCATCTTCTTGCTTCAACATCTTGTGTCAATGGATAAGATGATCAACGTACCATACTTCATTCTTAACAACATGTGCAACACATGTCGTACCCGAAAGTGGGGCCAAGGCAATATAAGAAGATGAGGGAACCGTTGGACTGGAGATGAGTGAGTAGTTTGTTCAGAAGATTCACTGAGAATGTTGTTGTTTGTCAGAGAGAACATTTACCCATTTAAATATACTTTTACATTTTACTTTGGTTAACTTGAGTTGTAATAGCCTAGCTATATATAAAGGCTTTTGTAGTTTTGTATCTTTTTATCGAGAATCATGTCAAATACTCAAATTAGTGTCCTTTCTTATTCAATTTGAAATATTTCTTGAAAATTGAATAAAATTCTTATCAATTTCCATTTCTTCCTCTTAGTTCATAATTCAATCATCTCATTTACTTCGTTTTAGTTCAATTAACAAGTGAGATGATCATCACAAGATTGGTGGATTTCTACTAAATTTGTTAGTTTCACATATGAGGTAAGATGGTCAATCTCGTTATCCCTACAGGCTTGTTGTAAAGCATTTCTTCTTCAAGATACTTGAAGATTTCACTAATCTTCCCCTTGTATGCCATCGCCTTTACAAGCTTGTTGCCCTTACCTTGGGATGAAATGGAGTGGGGATCATGTCGGTATATTCTTTCGTTTCAAAGCTCGAAGATTTTTCCTCTCTGAAGCTAGTGCCTTTTCCCAGCATCATGTGGGTATTTTGAGCTTGATTGTTTTGTTCTGGACAGAGGAAAGTCATCTTGACTACGGCAAAGCCTTGGTAGGTGAATCGGTGGCACGCTTAGCCTTCAACAAGGTGTTAATTGGTACGGTTTAGTTCAATGGTGGGGTGTGGGAGGGAGTAAGTAGGGTTGGGTTGAGTTTGTTGGTCGATGTGATGGTAAGGTGATATTTGTTGTTATTGCATTGGTGAGATTAGGTGAGGTTATGTTGGAGGTATAGCGGTCGTGATTGCAAGGTTGGGTAGAGGCTAGAGGAAGAGGTATGAAAGTTAGGGATAATGGATGTAAAGGCTTGTGGGCCCGAAGTAGTTTGGGGCGATGCAGGGGTTTGGATTGCAATTGATGCCTTGGCGAGAGTCTGGGTTTAAGGTGGGCACCGGGTTAGCATATCTGGCATCCCTCATTGATGCTGACATGAGTTTTGGTCTTGAAAAAAATATTTTATTAAATTAAAAGCCTTGTTGTGAATAAGAAAAATTGAAGGACTTGCTGAAAAGATGGGCTCTCACGACCTCTTCTCAATCGAAATTTTTATGTAATAAAAATAATATATATAATTAAATATATAAGAAAAGGTTAGTTAAAATTCGGGATGTACTATTCTCGCAGGTGATGATGGCGAGTTTAGCATTTTTTTTGCATTTCCAACGTTTAAAAAAATGGATAAAAGATAAACTCGCAACTCCCTATAGCGAGTTTAGAGTGTAAACTTGCAGGCAACAATTGTGAGTTTATGGAAAATATTTTTTATATCAGCTCCCGCTCATTATACTCTCTTGACTTATTGTTTGCTCTTCTCTTCCTCTTCGTCTCCGCGATCAAAATTTATTCTTCGTCTTCGCGATCAAAATTTATTCTTCGTCTCTGAACAAAATTTATGATCGGTGTAATCTAAGGTATGTGATATTCTACTAATTATACAGAAAATTAAAATTGATACTTTTAGTAATTCTTGAGATATTTTATTATTTTAGAAATCATCTACTAGTTTTATTATTTTAGGAATCATCTACCATTTGTGTATTTAAACATGAATTTATGTAACATTTATGAAATTTGTATCGAACATGCTCGAACATGCTCGAAATTAGTATTCCAACTCCAAAAAACAAACAAATCCAAAATATAACATACAAGTCTATAAATATAACTCCATAAATATAACATACAAGTCGAACAAAGAAACAAACAAGTCTAGATAAAATTGCTCGAGTGAAGATCTTCTTCTTTCTCTTCTTTCGCAAACTTCTCCTTTTAGGCGATGTGTTGGACATTTTAGGAGTATGCTCTCGGTGCTCACCTGAGTCACTCTCCGAATGAACAAGACCATGCAATGGACTAAAATGTAGCGGTGCAACAACAAGACTCCCCTCGGGCACTGCGTCAAGCCCCTAATAAAATTTGATTCATCTATTAAACATTCATCTATTTTTTAAAATTAAACAAGAGAAAAGAATGTACCCGCAATGTGTTCGTGAAGGGACTCTAATTCAAGTCCAAGAAGGAGTCAACAAAGCTCATCTCTGCACCATAACCATGCGAGGTCTGACCTTGCGAACCCATCATCCAGTCCAAAAACACCCCACAACTCGCACCAATCCCAGATGGACCTGTCGTATAACTGGCAAACCCACCATAAACATGCGAGGTCTGACCATCGAACCCAGATGGACCTGCCGCATATTCAAAAAACCCACCATAATCCTCCGAGGTCTGATCGGCGAACTTGCCATAACCCTGCGAGGTCTGACCGGCAAACCCACCATAACCCATATATGATACCTTAAAGGAACAAAAGACCCACCTATGAAGGCAATCTGCTATAGTTAGGTGCTTTATTTTCATTTTGTTTTTTTTTCTTTATTATGATCATAGATTATAATGAGATAGTTTTTGTAATTAATGAAAACTAAGTTATATGTTTATATGTTTAATAAAAAAAATGTGATGGTACAATCAGTTTAATCGTATAAATAACTGTTGTCTTAGGTTCTTTGTATTTTTCTTCAGTAATATCCATTTGTTAATGATTCTTTATACGATTCATCAACCTCAGAGATATCAATGGTGGCATAACCGTTGGATAAAGTGATTTTAATCGTTATGAAATATCTATTTTTTGTGGTATTCTATTCATCCCACTAGATTATTGTGTTTTAATGATTTGAATTTCTTGGCTTACAAAGGCCTAGAGGTAAGACAAGGTATCTATATATTGAATTGATAATCTTTCTTGTTGGTAATCCATTAACGAAACTATTACAAGAGAAAAAATTCTTAGCTAGGTATTGCAATCCGTAAGAAGACACTTTTGAAGTGAAAGTAGTGTTTTGAAATTATTAATGCATGTGTGACCCGGCATTTTTGCATAAATATCTATAATGAATTTTATCATATCATTTTAAGATTTGTGGAATGTGCTGCAATGACAATCAACGTGTCATCAACAACTTGTATGCAATATATTTCACCATAAGCACAGCATAGAGTCGATCATTAATTCATTTCTATCAAACAAACTTGCAGCATATATCTGCTGCTAAGATGAAAAGCATAAAGAATCTCCTCTGCAATTCTCTTCGATAAAAGATTTAATGACTGGCATTCAGGGACGGATTCAGATTTTCGTTAGGAGGGTAAGATTTATAAATTTTTTCAAAAGAGTCAAAATGACGCAGATTTCTAAATATACATGATTATTTTGCAAAAAAAATTAACAAATAGTACAAATATACGTGATTATTTTGCAATTTTTTTTCCGAAAGGAGACACTTGCCCCTGGAACCATGTGCATCCGCTCATGTTGGCACTCAAAGTCATTTATTTGAAAAAAAAAGAGAAATTAATAAACTTTTATCCATAATCTATTAAACCCTTTTCTGGCAAAACCTCAAATAAAAGTTGCAAGAAAATATTAATTGGTGGCCTTAAAAGAAGGAACATGTCCCTGTAAACAGTTGCAAGCTGGTGGTTCTATTTAATTAATTTTTCCCTAATGCAAGGGTATTAATTAAGTTATTAACTACCACTTACAACAGTCCAAGATCGATGATGCAATTATGCAATCATTAGCTAGAAAGTTTGAACATACTCTGGAATATCTAACTGGTTAGGCAAGAAATTAACTATGCATTTGATAATTAATTAATTAATTAATGTGCACATGCATCCGGCAGCCTCAACTTGAGCATGATTGGAACTCAGAATCTAATTAAGATGCATATACTGAGTAATTTATACATGGGAGCTGATACGTAGATATCATATTTAATATCAATTATTGATATCGATTTTATTATGCATCTTTAGTTGAGTTATCATACATATTATTTGAGTTATTATGCATGTTATTTTTTGTAATAAAATAGTTATACATGTTGCCGATTTTATTATGCACATATAGTTGAGTTATCGTACACATTATTTGAGTTATTATGCATGTTATTTTTTGTAATGAAATAGTTATATATGTTATTTTTTGTACTGAAATAGTTATGGTATAACATGCATAATAACTCAAATAATATGCATTATAACTCAACTAAATGTGCATAATAAAATCGGTATATATGAATAGTTGGTATCAAATGTGATATCTACGAAACATTATCCTTTATACATATATAAAGATACCTATCCTTATTTTGGGGTAGGTTCATCAGTACTTGATGAAACAAAGGACTTGGTTTCAGGCATACAGTATTTTGCTTCGTATTTCGGCAAATTTATAAGTTCGTCCATAAATTCAGATAATTGTGTTTCCTGTAAAAATAAAAATATTACGATATATATTATATATACAAGAGAAGACATGAAAAATATTTTCGGCAGATGTATTTCTTGGAGTGAATTAATTAATATGATAATCGCGGATACAAGAGGCATGCAGTACAATTTTTGTTTTCAGCATGCATTTTTTTTTCATAAAAAAAGGTACGTACGGCATGTATTTGATCAATCAATTAATATACATTTTTACATGAGAAGTAATATCTGAAAATGCAAGGAACGCCAGAAGATTAGTCAAAATGAATCTAAAGAAAAAGATTTAAAGATTTCATGTGACGCTATTGAGATCTGGCATGTCGGCAGCAGCAATTATAAGCAGGAAAAATGAAATTTGACTTTGTAAAGAAGACTACTACAAATACATCAAGGCATTTGTACTTCTAATTATCTCATTTGTACTTTTAATTATGGACAATGTTTCGTAAATACCACATTTGATATCAACTATTGATATCGATTTTATTATGCATCTTTATTTGAGTTATCATGCACATTATTTGAGTTATTATGCATGTTATACCATAATAACTATTTCAGTACAGAAATTAACATGCGTGTATAACTATTTCATTATAAAAAATAACATGCATGATAACTCAAATAATGTGCACGATAACTCAACTAAAGGTGCATAATAAAATCGACAACATGTATAATTATTTCATTACAAAAAATAACATGCATAATAACTCAAATAATATGCATGATAACTCAACTAAAGATGCATAATAAAATCGATATCAATAATTGATATCAAATATGATATCTACGTATCAGCTCCCTATTACAAATACATCCAGGCATTTGTACATCTAATTATCTCATTTGTACTTTTAATTATATATCCACTTGAGAAACTGTAGGATACAACTTAATTAAGTTGAAAATGACTTAGTCTTAGGTATGAATAATGATTATTTTATTATTTTTTTAGCAAATTTCAAAAATTTAAAACAAGTATTTCAAAATTTCAAAAAAATAAAATTCATTTTCTCCTATAAGATTTTGATATAAAAATTATTGAACATGATAAATCGAAATATAAAAATATATAAAAATATTTTAAGTTAAGAGACCTCGGTGAGCATCTCCATCCCTAAAATTTTTAGAGTTTCTAAATTGTTGCCACATCAGTTTTAGAAACTTAATCATTCTTTAGATTCTATACCCTCCATTCCTGAAACTAAACAAGTTAGAGTTTCTTAATTGCCACGTCAGCAAATACTATTAATGTTGTGAGAAACCGATCAATTTTAGCCAATGATTAAGTCACGTCAGAGTTTATAAACTCTAAGACAAAGTTGTTAAATAAGAAACTGTGGAACAAAATTTCTAAATAAGAAACTCATCTACATCTCTGAAACTCATTTAGAAACTGCCACATCAGATTAGAAACTCCAAGAATTTTAGGGATGGAGATGCTAAAAGCACCGAGCTTTATTCATATTTACAAGAACTAATCTTATACAATACATCACCTGCTTAATTAACTCTATTGAACACTATTTTTTAGGATATTTTAATTGTGCAAGGATTAATATGCAGTTCTTTCTAATTTCAGTTCACAAAAGTATTGTTCAGTTGTTCTTCAATTATGTTTTGATATGCATTGCCAATACAATCAAATACTTGGATTTTCTTTTTTGTACACTGTGAAACACAACGGAATAAACAAGGTGAGGTTGGCAGATTGTTTTTTGAGAAATAATAGCAAGGCCTGCATTTTTGTGTAATGTGGACCTTAATATATTTAAATTAGCTTTCAAAAAATATATATATTGGGCTATTCTCTTTAGAGAGCCCATCTATCTAACACCTCATGTATTAGATTTGGTCTCGTTCGTCAACAAAGATAAAAGGTCATAATATTAAATTTCAAGCAATAGAGATGTCAATGGTTGATCGTTTAATTTTTTTTTTGTTTCGTTTTGTGACAGATGAAATGATTATTATCAAAGAAATTCATTTCGTTTAAACAACAAAATGGTTAACGAAATTATATTATTTCGAGCTCGTTTGTTTCGTATTTTCATTTGTGACCGTATATTGTTAGAATTATTTTTATTTTATAGAAAAGAGCTATGCTTAGAGAAGGTGATGAGAGAGGAGATGAATGATTGCTCGAACAAGGAGATGAAAGATTTTATTCTTGTGTATGGTTGGAATCGTTCATCACCGGTTTCTGATTTGCTTTAGTGTGATGAGAGAATAGATGGATGAAGAACAAAGGAAATGAGTTTGATCGTTTTGATTTGTTTCGATCATTTTCTTTAACGAAATAATTAACGAAACAAAATTTCTTAATCATTTTTTAAACAAAACAGTCAATAAAATTATTCTCTTTCGTGATTGCTTCACACTTGAAACATGTCTGTACCGTTGGTTTGTCAAAAGTTACTTGTGGTTAACCAAAAGTCTACTGCTACTTGTACTGTTGGTATTTAGGCTCATAGTGGAGCTTAGAAAACCGGTCCACTTTCGTGTCAAATTTGTAATCTTTACAACACGCAATTTATGATCTGTTTCATACTTTGATGTTTAATCTTAGGTGAGACTAGTGATTGCGAAACGGGTCGGTTCAGGTCCTGTCCGTTCCAACCCGTTCGCGCCACGGGTTATCACGGGTTACCTGTCACGGATTGAGACGGATCATACGCTCTGGGTTATAACAAGTAAAAATGGAAACTCCAATCCTTTTCGTCTTTGGCCCGCTCAGGTCGGATCCCCCGGGTTGGCACGGGTTGATCCAATCCGATATAGTTCGGTCGATCCAATTCGATCGGCCTCTTCTTGTGTTTTGAAGGAACTTTTTTAATTTTTTAATTTTTTCATTAAATTTGAAAAAAGTAACTTTTCTGAAAAAGTCAGATTTTGAGGTTTAGAATCGAGGGTCCAGATTTGACGGGCTTGGTCCGAGCTTGGGTCCGGATTATGTGGGTTTGATCATGGGCGGGTTCGGATTGTCAAGGGTTTTCACGGATCGAATTCGGATTGCCACAGGTTTTCACGAATTTGACATGAGTCGGTCTAGATTTGGCACGAGGTCGTCCGATTTAGAATTGGGCGTACCTAAGACGAGTCACGGGTTAGAAAAGTCCGAGTTATTATAGAATTTGATTTCGGAAAAATCAAACTCATATCATGCTAGACCTGTGATTTCTCACGGTCCAGATTGGACCGGATTTGACTTCCGGTCCGAATCAGTCGGGTTGCGTGCGTGGATTTCACAGGTCGGGACCCACCCGGTATTTGGCAAACACTAGGTGAGACGAACAAATGTATGTGCTAAAGGAGTCACAATGGAATGACGATGGTTTAATTCATTGTCAAAGATATATATCCTATAATATTGTAGTTAATTAATTGAACGTATTCTTATCTGCCATTTATCATTTTGATTTTTAAAGTTTCAATGTTATCAATTAGCTCCTTATATCACTTAATAATGTTTCAGACTTATCATTTATTTCTTTATGTTTATATAAACTTTTGCCTTCCTAAACCGTTCCAACCGATTCATTTTAGTCCTAAAAGATTGATCAAAAGTTACATCCGTATTAGCTAATCTAGACCTGAAATTTGAGCTTCACTCAATCTAATTAAAATTAATAATATATGTATTAAATTTCATAAATTATTTTTATATTATTTTATATACATACAATTTTATGAATTATTTTATGAAAAATATATGAGTTATATACATGTGATATTAAAATAATTATATGAATTATATGAGTTGTATATATGTGAGTTATATGAATTATATACGCTAAAAAATATACACATAATATGATTTATAGTATATGATATGAAAATACAAAATATGAAATATATTATATATAGATAGTATGAAAATATACCAATCTTTTAAAAAACGTTTAACAGCCCTTAACGGTGAGATAGTCGCTTAACGGTTTAACGTTTAAACGGTGTTATACGAATGTTAAATTAAAAAATGGCCAACCATTTTTATATATTATTTATTTATTTTATACCAAATTGTAGTGCAAAAATGCATAATTTTTGTCATATGTATGACTGTATGTAACTATGTACTATATAATATATTTAATGGTATTATTAACATTGCT
This sequence comes from Eleocharis quinqueflora, assembly GCA_964058865.1. NCBI lineage: Eukaryota > Viridiplantae > Streptophyta > Magnoliopsida > Poales > Cyperaceae > Eleocharis > Eleocharis quinqueflora. Next base: position 106,412 of record CAXKVX010000701.1, read on the forward strand.
GCTTTTCTTTTCATCATCTAAAAATATGCATGATGTGATCTAATATGTTTAATAATTAGAATTTACAATGTATTTTATTTCGATAATGTGCTTCAATGTTTGTTTTTATAAGCTTCACTATCTAATTGCATAAGTCGCATCAGCATAACAATATCTCCTGTCAGCATCAATATAATACACAAGCCAGTATACTCAAGCAATCAGCACCCCATCATAACACTGGTAACTACCTGACTAAGGTAAATACATTGATTTAGAAGTGTAGGAACTTATTCTGAGACATGTGATAGGATTCGTCGTGTGATTTGCTTATGTATAATTAGTTTGGTTAGAGTATATAACTATTTTGATGGTCATATGACTGAACATGTGGATTTTTGCTCTTTTAAATTGTAAAAAAATGATTTTAACGGTTACCAAATAAAACGAATTTAAACGGTTTAATTCAAGTTAAAACAGTTAAAACTTAGAAAATAATATAAAACAATGTTTTCCCAAAAACTTAACATCAAATTTTTTTTCAAGTTAAAATGAAGTTAAAACAGTTAAAACGAAGTTATTTAAAAGCATGAAACATACACATAATATTATTTATAGTATATGATGTATATTATAATATGAAATATTTTATACGTATATAGTATGAAATATATACATCTTGATATTCATATATTTAATGAGTGACTTTTGATATTCATACAATTAATAAAAATAACATAATTACTAATGAATTAAATATATAATAATAAAAATACACAATTAATACGAATATAATAATATGACAGATCCATGTGGAGTGTGCAAGACAAAAAAATTTAAAATTTTCAAACTTCTATACGAAAATCGCAAATAAAGTTACCACATATTATCGAACCAAACAATAAATGAATCAGATCAAGATGATAAAATAAATAAACAATTCAGATTCAAGAACACGCCGACACATCCATCTTTATTTAGAAGTCTGCTCCGTTCATCTCGGTCAATTCCTCAAAATCTTCAAAAATCAAAATGTGAGCTACATTCCACCTTCCTATTTCTTGCTTCAAATTTTATTTTTAAATCCTACACGAACGACATGCATTTCTCAGCCGTCAAACACACAATTTAACTAACAGAAACTCCAACCAGTTCACAAAATTCCATCCTTAAACCATGAAAACCACGAAATGAGGAAAAGTGTAAACAAGAACTAATAGAAATAAGAACTAGACTAATAGCTGAGAACAATACTTTTTGTATGATAGACGCAGATTCAAAACTCCGTGAAAACAAAAATACTATAAACAAAAACTTTAGATCAAATTTAAAAATATTTGCAAAAGCACTCTAGTCATATATTATTAAGAGAAAAAGTCGTAAGATTATGGGCTTTTATTGGTCAAAATTGCAATCTTTCATAATAAAGCCCAATATATAAATTAAATAATGTGGTCCCAGTTCATGGTAATTCAAAAGTCTAGACCCTTGCAATTCCATGGAGTAATAAGAAAAAAAAATACCGTTAAATTGAAGAAAAAAGAGAGAGAAAAAGAAAGAAAAAGTGAGGAAAATGTTGCATTCTGCACCTTGACTAGAGCCTTAAAAAATAATAAAATAAAAATGTCTTCAAATCCACCAGGTTTTGCAAAATATGTCTTACGCCAGTACGCCACGACCCAGCGACGAGCGAACAATTAACATCCATCTGTCTATATGCTAGGTCCTCGCACCTTTCGTGCATGAATAAATCTGGAAAACTGTTTTAGTTTTAGTATCTGGAAAATAAATATCAAACAATAAATTCGTCAATGAAAATGAAACAAAACATGAGACAGGACACGACAACGAATTTATTTTTTCTTCGTCAAGCGAGAAAAGCAAAGCAACACAAAATAAAAAAAGAGAAACAAGTTACGATTTACGAAGCTCGAGAATTTTCTCCTCTAGTTAGGCGCACGATAGCACCGTCTAGGATCTTCCTTCCTTTCCCGCCTCTCTCTCCGGCGCATTGTACCGTGAATACAACAAAATCAAGCTATAATTAAACCCTCCTTTGTCTCCTTCCTCCTTAAACCCTTCTCCTCCTTCTCCTCTCTCTCTTTATCTCTGATCAACTCGATATGCCGCTGGGAAGGTTTGATCCATTGAATGTGAAGGTATGGATAGTGGTGGGGATCACCATGGCCGGAGCGATCATCATCGCCGAGGCCAATCGCCGGCGTCGTAGAAAGCCCCCGATCAAGGCGATCGAATATTTTGGAGCTTTCGTCGAGCGGTTCGAGCTTCTAGGCGCGCCTCAGCCTCCTCCTCCAACGGCGCCTCTTCTCCTCTCTGGCCTCTCCTTCGCCGTCAGTGACAAGTACTCTTTTTCTATTTGCGTTTTTGTGTCTAATCATTTCAGATTATTATTCGTTTAACAACGGTAATTTGACCTCACCTTCCGAATATGTGTTGCATAGATTGTTATGAACTAATTATATCTGGCTTCTCAGTTTAGTATAATTTAAGATTAAACACAGGTTTAGCCAAAAATTTGCTATTATTAATAGGAAATTTGTTAAATGTTTCGGTAATGTTTGGTGAATGAAGTTAATAGGAAATCTATTATACGAAAGTATTTTGAATATAACGGCATCAATAAAAATAAGGTAAAAAAATATAGACTATGGTACTTCCAGATACTAACGTAACGCACACACATGAAACAGCCTTCAATACCTAATCTTGAAGCAGAGCCTCAAATGAAAAAGAATTGTGCAACTTGTTTGCACTTGTCCTTGTGTGTGTGTGTGTGTGTGTGTGTGTGTGTGTGAAAGTGTGTTTTTCCTTCTTTTTGTTCTTCCTTGTAGTTGATGGTGAAAAAATTGCAGCTTTGCTATAAAGGACCGAGTAACTGGATTTGGCAATCCTGATTGGAGGAACACTCATTGGCCTGCAGATCAGACTGCGCTGATTGTTACTGTGCTAAGAAAGCAGGGTGCAGGTTGTGTTGGAAGGACTGTGATTGATGAGTTCTTGTTTGGGTTAGATTTCTACTTTTTCATCATCTGCCATTGAAAGTTCCCAATTTCACTTGCTATGGAAATATCCAGATTTGGCATAATCATGATTACATTGCACGTGTTCATCTCTCTTAGACCACGGTGGTTACCTCTAAATTGCCTTGTCATGCCCAGTTTTATTTTCTCCATATTATGTAACATAAAATGTAATCCTATTGTGCAAAGAAGGAGAATATGGGGACACATGTACTTGCTTGTTTTGGCATCTAGAGAGATGATTCTTGGGATAGCAAGTTCAATGTTACTCTGCCATTCTGGTTTTGCCCTCAGTTGCTATCAAATCAAAGGGAAAAATTGTGAGTCAAGGAAATACCTTGTGGAAATGCATGGTAAAATAGGCTGGTTTTCTGACTGAGCGAAATTACTACTATTTGTTGATAGAATGAAAGGTGAAAATATGCATCATGGATCAACGATCAACCCAGAAGTACGGAATGATGTTCCAGGAGGCTCATGCAGCGGAGCTGCAGTTGCTGTTGCAGCTGGATTTGTCGACTTTGCTCTTGGTATTTCTTTGAATACTCTTGTAAGTTTCATACAAAGCTTCCTTCTTTGTTTTACTACGTAATGACAGTACCTTTTCTTCCTACAGGTACAGACACAATTGGAGGCGTGAGGATTCCAGCATCATTCTGTGGGGTGCTTGGTTTCAAGCCATCTCATGGTGCTGTTTGTTCTTCTGGGGTGTTGCCAAATGCACAGAGCCTAGATGCAGTTGGTATTTCTCTAATCGTTAGCTTGCTTACTTGCAAGTTTTCATGTTAATGCTATACACTCTCTTTCAAGCATAGAGGGTAGTATATTTGACGTGATTTGATTGAGATATCTTTTTGGGAGTGAAGTGGCATACTCTGACTTGTGTTTTGCTAATCCCTTGGTGAAAATGATGCAGGGTGGCTTGCACATAATCCAACTGTGTTGCACCGGGTAGGTTCTGTGCTTTTACCGGTGACAGCGAAAGCATCTAAAAGAACAAGGCAGTTCATGTTTGCAGATGATTGTTTCCAGCTATCAACTGTGCCAATACAGAAGACAGTTAATGTCATAAGCAATTCTATTGAAAGCTTATCAGGACGTAAGTTGTTTATGTGTCCTTAATCCTTTATACAAGCCCTTTAAAAGATGTATTTTAATTATGCCAACTGAATTTTCTATCTTGTTTTTCTGATAATACAGATCAGACTTCCAAGCATATTAATATTGCTCAGTACATAGCATCCAATGTACCTAGTTTGAAAGAGTTTTATGAGCCTTCTTCGAAGTCTCCAAAAGGGACATCTTCTCTAAAGGCTCTCACCACTGTTATGTTACTGCTTCAAAGGTTCGCTTCAATGTGGTTTAATTTTACTATGAAAGAGAATTGTTGCTGTTAAGTTTACTAAAAGACCAACCTTTGAACTGAAGACATGGTATTGGCTCATCATTGGAGTCGGTCAGCATAGTAAAAATGTTTTGAATGGTGTTGTGTCATTTCTATTTTTTTAATTTATTCTCTAATCCTAGTAGTTGTTCAGTTACAATGTTTTTAGTTATTCAAATTGCAAAAACTGTTTTCAAGGCTTTTTTGAAATGCATTGCCTACAACTTATTTGGTATGCATAATTAGAATTCTTGTACGTTGATGTTCAGGTACGAATTCAAAACGAAATATGCACATTGGATTAACACTGTTAAACCTAGTATTAGTCTTGACGTCTCAGCCCGGGTTCTACAAGCTATAAATTACACACCTGATAACCTGAAGTCTCTTTACAATATTCGGACTGAACTAAGAGCTGCACTTAACACCCTTCTGAAGGTAATTACTCTTGAACAACATTTATACCTGTATGTTGAAGATATGGCCCCAGCTAAATCAGTTGCCATCTTGTTACATTTCTTGTACACTAGAGTTCAGAGCTAGCAGCTGTTTTCACTTTTCCAGAATTGGTATATAAGCCTCAACTGCAGTCCTTAAATGGTATACAATTAATAACTGTTATTCTTTATTAATAGAATAAATCTGTTGAAGTGTAATTGTTTTGCTGCTGTGTTTTAATTAGGATGGAGGAATATTATTGATTCCCACAACAGCAGCTATTCCACTTAAGCATGATTCAAAACAAAAGGCATCATCTGAGTATGAAGATAGCCTTTACACTCTAAGCAGCATAGCTGGGGTTTCAGGCTGCTGCCAGGTACTTTTCTTTTCTTTTCAAGAATTTTGTTTGTATGTATTTGCTTCTTATACAAACACTACGGTCTAAACTCATGTTGCTGGTTGCAAGCACAACCCATCCAATTGGAATCATGGAGATGAAACATTCCTATGACAGAGAATTCTGCCCTCAGCTGATGAACTAATTTTTCACCAATTATTACCTTGTATCCCTGATGAGCATAATTTTTCACCAAGCACAAAATAAAATAAAATCAAGCATAGTAAATTTCGATTTTGATATACTATCACTGTATCACATGTACATTTTTTTTATTAAAACCATTGATTCTTTTTTTTTATTTATATTTTATATTAGTGGTGTTTTCTACAAACAACCTAACAGTGTAGTTTGTAGTTGCAAACATGAAAATATTTGTGTCTTGTTTGCTAACTTGGTAAAGATCATCATTTTGCAGAAAAAAGAAAGCCTTCTCTTATTTTTCATTTTTGTTTGCTGCTGCTTTGGCATCTATTTACCTTGGTAATATTCACACATAGGTAGTTTTTGTTTCCAGGCCACAGTTCCTCTAGGAAAGCATGATGAACATAGCATCTCGGTTTCTTTCATAGCAGCTCATGGTGCAGACAGGTTTCTTCTAGACACAATCCGTGACCTTTATCCTTCCATCCAAGAACAGATTGCGATTGCTTCCAGCTACTTTCTGCCAGCACCGAAACATTACACCAATGGTGACATGGATACACCAGAAGTTTTGAAAGAAAAGGCAGACCTGATATTTCTTCTTATTTTGTTGATATTTGAAAAGTTAATATGACTATAGACTTATTAATCAAATTTAAGCCCATTTTGACTCTCTCTGTTGTAGGGAAATGCAGCATTCAAGGGAAAGCAATGGAAAAAGGCAGTCAACTACTATTCTGATGCTATTAAATTGAACAATACAAATGCAACATTCTACTGTAACAGAGCCGCTGCATATCTTGAACTTGGATGGTATGTAAATTGCTTTTTGTCATACTGAATGGAGCTGTTCTTGGAATAATCACATTTTACTGTTTCTGTAGCTATCAACAAGCAGAGGCGGATTGCAACCAGGCTATCTCACTCGATAAAAAGGTAAGGTTTTAGTAAATGTATGTTTTTCCCCTTAGATCTGAGGTTTTATCCTGCTTTGAATTGACAAGTTCCATAAAAATAGCACTTGTTTCGTTCTCACTGACTTGTAAGTAGTTGGAATAGATCTATTTTACAGAATCATCTTTCTATCTTGTAATTAGCTGTTCAAACATTCAACAATATCTTTTTCTTGGTCTCAGAATGTAAAAGCTTATATGAGGAGAGGGGCTGCTAGGGAAATGCTCCTCTATTACAAGGAGGCCCTTCAAGGTTTGTAAAATTTGAACCCACAGCAACTACAAGTCTACAACAACAACAACAGAGCCTTTATTCCCAAGCAATTTTGGGTAGGCTAGAGATTAAACCCAATAAATTGGGTTTTATTTCCATGTCAGTGGCTGAGTTTTTACATTGGCTTGCCAAGCGGATCACAACCTTCCTTTTCCTGCCTTGGGACAGTCTATGTTAAAAAAAAAGAACCCTCATCATTTTAAAATGTTCAAAGCTAGACAATACACTGAACCATATTATTTCTTTATTTTTGAGTTGCAGATTTCAGATATGCACGAGTTCTAGAGCCACAGAACAAATCTGCACGTGCAGCTGAGAAAAGATTAGAGAACTTCTAGAATGAATCATATGCTTGTCTACTTTATTGATGGCAATAAATTTCAAGAGCTGATTGGGTCTCGGAATGATAAATAGTATTTGCATGGCGTATAAATTGGAAGAAATATGTAGAGATGGATTATAGATGGTGGTTTTCGTTTCTATGTTGTAAGAGCATGACAACAAGATGAGCAAAAAGAGAAAAAAAAAAAAAAAATAACGCCATAACTGTTGGTTGATTTCCGCACTGTTATCTTATACAGCCGTCAGTAAATTATCATCTACCATTTTGAATGAATTGTTTCTTCCAGTTGATTTCTATCAACTAGTGATAATCTATTTGAGTTGAGATTGTACAAATATATATCCAAATTTTCTTTAGTATTGTTGGTATCATATATTTCTAAAGCAGAGTTTAGTGCAATTTCATACAGGCCTTCCAAGGCCTTAACAAACTTATTTAATGAGTTGATATTGTGAGAACCAAATTTAATGCATTCGATAAGGTCTCATTTACACGTTAACTTTCGAATATAGAATTTTATTTTCGATGAAACAAAATTAGATACAGTAGGATCACATGTTTGAAGGATGCATAAATATTATATGAATATCACCGGTTAAATTTTTTATTCTGTTTTATTCGTTATCAGTTTACAGAAAGAATATGATATAATTCTATTTACAACAATAATAACAAAGTCTTTAGTTCCAAACAAATCGGATAAGTTAGAAATGAAATCCAATCGAAATAATGAAAAGTCGATATAAATAATAGTAATATAATATAGTAAACCAAATCGGAATAATCGGAGTAATGAAATTTTTCAATGAAAATTTTAGAATACTTAAATAAAGTAATTATTACATGGCATAGTACTGTATATTAGGAGTTCACTTTGGAATAAGCCTTTGTTTCCAATTATCAAGGGTTAAGCAGCTCATGGTCGCTAAATTGCAGGAATAAGGATGTAAAATTTGGGTTGCACCTAGTCAATGGCGCTGGGACATTAATTTGGCCCTTGAGTTTTTTGGAATTTTTGGTGCAAGATGTTTAAAAGGGGAGGACAACTCTGCCTCTTGGTCTGACGAGATCGAACAAAAAATTCTTAGCTCCCCAGAAGTATTTGTTTGTTTCTTCTTTATTTTATGTAATTTTTCTGATTGTACTTTGTATTGGTATGGTACCAGGGGCAGATCCAGGATTTTCGTCAGGGAAGGACAAGATTCATAATTTTTTTTCAGGGGAGGGCAAAATAACACAGATTTTCAAAAATACATGGTTATTTCGCAAAAAATTTCGACAAATCGCACGAATACACTAAACAATTTTGTAAATTTTTTTCCAGGAGGGGGGGGCGCTTGCCCCCCCTGGTTGTACATGGGTCCGCCCCTGTATGGTACTATAGAAGTCAATAGTTTATAGCATGTATCATTTCACTAATAAAATTTTAGTTATTACTTTTGGATTAAACTCAATTCTTGTTTGACGCTTTGCAAAGCAACACAATACTAACTTTGCACAATTGAGTTTTGGTGAAGTTGCAGGTTAACACAGGTACAACATGATGTTGGAAATGCTTAAACATACTTAACACAAGTCAAGACATGCTCAAGACATCAAGAGATAACTTCACAGAGTCATGCGTTACCATAACGCTTCAGAATCCGTCACAACGGATCAGCAACCCGTTATAACGGGTGCCCAACCCGTCACAACGGATTAGAAGGAGAAGATCAAGAGCAGAGAAGGGCCTTGCCAGAGGCATGCGTTACTTTAACGCTCTACAGAGGCGTTATAACGCCAAGCCAACTCGTTATTGATAACCTAGGCGGCCTAGGTTATGGTCAATTTTTCGATTTAACTAAGAACTAGAGACTTGATTGCGATTTTCTCACTTTCAATTTCAATGCACAATAGTACAATTCAATCAATTTCTAACTTGCGGAAGCGTAAATCAATTAATCCAAATGTCTAAAATGATTTCAATTAGCAATTCAACCAACTTCCCAAATGGCCAACTCAAATGACAATTCACTAATCCCTAATTAGACAATTCAATACAATTCTAGGGACCACTTTGCAATTTCACCAAATCTACTACAAATTATGCACTAACAATTTCTAAATACGAAATATTGAGCTCAAGTAAAAAGGAGGAGTTTAGAGATTGCAAACAAAGATTCGGCACAAGTGACACCAAGATTTTAACGGAGTTCGGATATTGACGATCCTACTCTCCGGGACTCTCAACCCCCCGACTTGGTAATAGGGTTGAGCCAATTTACTATCACACGAAAGTCTTGTACAAGCTTGAATCTTGCCCTCTTACACACAAAGGTTGAGACACAAGGCCAAAATAATAGTAACCGAATAGATGATTTAATGATGAGAATAGAACTCTCAAACTCTCACAATAGTTTTGATTCAATTAAACAAGAGAATTTGAGCTTAGAAGAGATTTAGCAAGGTTTTGATTTCTCAATAATGGTGGCAGCTCTTTTTGGTTTATTTTGAGGGTTTAGAATAGTTGAAAGAGAAAGGGGAGAGAGTCCCCTTTTATAATGGCTCAGATCTGGATTTTATGGCTTTTTTCGCAGCTCATCGTTACGTAACTGTGACTTAAAATATGACCGTTAGGTTTGTCTCTTTTGAATTTCATCCCACCGTTACATAACTGTGTTCACCGTTACGTAACTGTACATTGATATTCTGCACCGTTACACAACTGTGGTCACCGTTATGTAACTGTACTCACAGTTACAGACTGTGGTCCACGGTTATGTAACTGTGAGTACAACAAACTATATTTCTTGCTATTCTCAAGCTCGAATTCAATTGTTTAAATGATTTTAAACATATAGAACTTTAACCTAAGACACGACATGCCATCCATCATGCTTCTTGCTTGCTTCTAAACTTCTATCTTAGTTGTTCAAGCTTCTAAGATGTGTAGAGCTCTTCTCGCTTCTTGTTTGCTAGTATGCTCATTCAAATATCTAAAAATAAACTCAAACAAGATAAACGGTTAAATTCAAGTTGTTTTGCAAATCGTCAAACTAAAGAAATTGTTTAGGACAACAGTTATAACGGGTTCCCAACTCGTTGTAACTGGTTCCTGCTCAAGTTAGCCCAGAAGTCAAGTCAGAGAACCACAGAAGGGCAATTCTGGAAAGCTGACAACCCGTTATAACAGATTCCATAACGCATTGAGAATTTCTGTAACGCTCTAGGTCAATTTCAAGATTTCAAGACTCCAAGAAGTGCTCAGCTTATATATATGAAGGAGAGACGAACCAGGAAGAAATCTGAAACCCCCCCCCCCCAACAAGCTTCCAAGCATCAAACTGAGCACCAGAAAGTGCAAGAAAGCATTCTCCTTAGCTACCTAAACCTGAGAACGTTAGGATAGTTTCTATAGTCTAATTGTCAATCCGAGAATTTTTTTTTGCTAGTTTCTAGCCTTTGGTGCACTATATTTGTGTTGTCAAGTAGTGCATCCATGTCCTTGATTGTGTAGTCAATCATACTGTTTATCGTGTAGAGTGGTGTAGCCCCTTGCATTAGTCTAGGAATCGAAGATTGGTTTGCTTGTTTAGAAGAAATCAAAGATCAGTTTTGAAATTATAAATAACACTTATTTGTTAGTGAAATCTATTCCGGAAGGAAGTTTTAGTTCTGAGAGTCCTGTGGATGTATGCATAGTATGTTTGTAGGTCGAATCACGTTATATCGTGTGTTCTTGAGTTCTTTTGATTGCTCTTGCTCTCTACTCTCTCTCTCTCTCTTTATTACTCTTGCTCTTTGTTATCTGTGAATTACTTTATTATTCTTAGAACTTGCTTGTTGACATTTTAGCGAAGTGATTAAGGTATAAAAGCTTGAATTGTAATTGTTGATTGAAAATGTTTTCGCCATATTACTTGACCTTAGTCTTACTCTTTAAGCTCCCAAATATTCTAACAATTGGTCGGAGCACACAAGGTCATATCTAGCTAAGTGTCAAAATATTGATATTTCTTGACCTGTGAAAAATGGCACAATTGAAGTTTGTGAAAGAACCCCCAGTTTTTTTGTGTAGGTTGTAAGAATTTTTCTTTTTAGAAAGATGTATGATAAACTATTTTAGTTTACTTGAGCTTTGGAAAATTGTAGAAGACGGTTGGACACTCAAATATGAGCTTGATGGTGTAACCCTAACAAAAAAAGTCAAAAGATCTTAAATACACAAAAGATAATGCCATGAACACTATACTTAGCTCAATTCATGAGTCAATTGCCTTATCTTTCACTCATTCCTCTAATGCCAAAGAAATATGAAATGCATTAGTACTTATATATGAAGGGAATTAACACATGAAAAGACCCGTAAGGTTCGGTTAACAACAAAATTAGAGAATATGAAATTTGAAGATAACGAGTCATTTGAAAGTCTCTACCATAGACTCATATCTCTAAGAAATGAATTTGTTAAAGTAGGATCTAACATTTGTGATGAAGATTTTGTAGGCAAACTCTTAAGAATGGTGTCCAAGAAGCTCGGTTGGGATGGTGTCGTAAGCTCTATCGAAGCTTTACAAGCCAAATGACTCACCTATCAATCCGAAGAGGTGTATGCACAACTTTGCTCACATGAGGAGAATCACAAGGAAGTAAGTGCACAACCTTGACAAAATCATTGGCCTTACCTGCACAATCTTCATAGAACCCACCTTACAAATTCGAGAAAATCGAAGTGGTCTACCGGAACCTCCACCAAGTATTCTCCAAGGACAAAGACCTTCTTACCAAGCTAGTAAAAGGAGGAATATAATTCAAAAGGAAAGTAAATGAGGAGATATTAGTTCAAAACAAAAAGGTAGTATGCCTATCTTGCAACAAGAAATGACATAGCATTCAAAATTACTATGTAATCTTTCCTCAAAAGAGAAGACCACAAGAAGAAAGTTTTAAGAGAACTAATAAAAGAGCTATGCAAGCAACTTGGATAAGCGAATTCGAAGAAAATGAAGATGAGGACGAAGAAGTGAACCTCGGGGGATGAGAAGTTGAAAACAAGCTAGCTCTCATCGGGAAAAAAAACCTTGGACACGCTTGGAGATAGCCCTAGAGATCATCAAAGAACAATGGAAGACGAATCCGGAAAAGATTCGCATCTTGAAGCAAATTGCTCAAGCTAAGGACTAATGCCTAATTAATAAGCAATATGATATCATGGATATGAAGTAAATAATTTCAAATTACACACAAAAATATATACCCAAAACAAATCAACAATAAACATTGGTGTTTGTATCAAAGAAGAGTGGGATGGTAATGACACCATAAGATTACTACGGAGTTCTACAAGAAGTAGTTGAGCTACAATACGGAGGAGGTAATAAGGTTGTCATTTTCATTTGCAATTGGTTTGATATAATAAGTAGTGTTAGAGTTGATCAAACACGTGGCCTTGTTGAGATTAAGCATGCTTCTTGCCTTCGACATATGAGCCATTTGTAATTGACATGTCAAGTCATTCAACCATATTATCTACCCTATGCATAGACTAAGGGAGATAGAAAAAATTGGTGGGGCAAAAGAAAAGGAAAGTTAGGTGTTGATTTTTTTCAAGAGGAACAATCCGAGGGTCTAATATTGCCAACAATTTCAAATGACCTGCAAGAAAGAAAAAGTGATACTTACCATAATAATAGCCTCATAAATTATGAGTTGGACATAGAGCAAGAAGTTGATGATCCCTATGCTCACATTTCATCGAATGAAGGAAATATAATGAATCTCTGCAATTAGGGTTTGATTAATCAATTGAATTTTCTGTGTAATGTTGTGTTGATAATCTATTCACATGCATATCCATTTTGATTGTCACGAGATGATGAAGATTGCTAATTAAAATGACAAACGATGAATCTTCAATATATCTATTTCGATTAGGATTTCTTCAATTAGGGCTTCTTCAAGTAATTGAATTTTCTATTCAATTCAATGTTGTTGACTAACTTATTTTTTATTTCTATTTTAATTGGCTAACTCGTTCCTATTTTATTTTAATTGACAGTATTACAATTGACAACATCTTGACGTGAATTCCATTGTTGACTACACAAATTGCACATGTTTGACATTTGCCATCCTCTTTTTTGAAGGTTGTCAATTGTCAATATTTTGTTCTTGACGACCAACCAGAGAAAAATCATAACTCGAAGTGGTGCCTTTATATCCCAAATGTTAGCCAGTGGAGATGTGACTGAGGCATTTTGAATGATGGCTCTGTAAGCTGATTTAACTGTAAAACTTTCTGACTTGTCCCATCTCCAAATTCGCTTATCAACTGATTCATTGGTATGATGTAATTATAAAATGTTGTAGAGTGTTGTCTTTTGTAAGGAAGCTTGCTGCGACAGCTGGTGGTGTTGCAATTAATCCTCTGTTATGTAATGCTTGCCTAACCAATGTCTGATGGCACCTCATGAAGGTGTATAGAACTGGATATTCATATTTCAGAATAGTGCCAGTTCAGTTATCTTCCCAGAAACGAGTCTAGTTGCCATCACCTACAATAATCTGGCATGAGATCACAAAAAGGGACTAACTTCGCCATTGTCTTCCAAAATTTGGAAATAAATGCACATTTCCACGTTCTTCGATGGAATCGTCTTCTACTGTATGTATTTTTATTTTCTTTACTTAGCTTCCGTTGTAAATTCTGTACAGACGCTGATTTATATATATATACTTGGTGGATGTTCATGTACTGTGTTCAATATGTGTGTTTTTCCTTAAATTGAGAATAATAAATTAATTTTATCTGAATTCTTTAATAATAAATTAAGCATTGCGTGTACTTCTAATCAAGTACACATGACGAAATTTACATTTCTAAGCTAGTTATTATTTCTGAAGTGTGACACTGACCTTGTCAAGTTGTGCAATGATATCCTTAGACAGTTCAAATACTGACATGTAATATATCGGCATGTTTGGAGGTCATATGTTCATGCTCAGTTAGACATTTTTTTTTAAATTTTACATCATCAGACGAGGGATTTGAAATGTGTTTGAGATGACCAAGGCATTTAATCAAATTGCATGTCTGCGCTTGAGGGATTTGAAATGCACCATTAAAGTTCCATTGTGAGAATCTTTAGAGTACAGCTGCAAGATTCAATTGATGACTTGATGTCGTATTTCATATAAAATAGTTTTGAAGATATAAACCAGCCAATTTTATGGAATGATCATGACTTAATGTAATAAAACTTGGGCCATCATAATTACAACTTCAAAGAAAAGAACGAAATAAAAATAGCTGTAATAAAAAAAATTAATTCTTTTTATTTCTCAAAATAAGCGGTGTAAATGCATCAGCAACAACAAAAAAATGGGACACAACTCCAGCCATTTAATTTTTATTATTTTTATATCCGCGAATTCATTGTGCACATGGGGTTCGAACCCTTGACCTCTTTGAATCCGTCATTAATACGTACCATCTGAGTTATCAGGTCATGTGCGTGACGGAATTATTTTTAACTTATTAATCTCTATTACTACTTGTGATTTATTTTAGATTAAATGTGGTTATAATTAGTGATTTGACAATGGATCGGGTCGGGCCGGATTTCGACGGGTTAAAATTTTGTCGGTCGGCCGCAATCTGTCTTAGGCCCACGGATCGAAAACCGTCAGATTTGAGGCGGGGGCGGGGCGGGGCGGATCGGTCCAGGTTGGATTGACGGATTGGACGAGATTTTTCAAATTTTTTAATTTTTTAAAATTTAATGGGTTATTTCCGGGTTGGGACAAACTTTGCACGGGTTTGGGCGAATTTTTACGGGTTTTGAACGGATTTTGCACATGTTGACGGGTCGGGTCGGTCCGGACCAGTCCAATTCCGGATTGGATTTGAGTCGGGTTTTTCCAAAAAAATATGGCCGCAACCCATCTTTGGTTCCTGATTTTTTTTACTGGTCCGCACGTATTGAACCTCGGATCGGGCTGAGCCGGATCGTGACCTCGGATTTCTTGGATCGGGTCGGACCCGATCGGATTTTGTCAAATCCGTAGTTATAATATACAAAGTATTATTAAGACTTCAAACTCTAATAAATATATAAGAGTATTTGATGATGATGATATATAAATCCCTCTTAAAATAATATTTACTTTTTCTAAATGACTCTTTTAACATGCTTGACGATCAAACAAATAAGAAATACGTTTTTGATGGCGTAGATGGCGTCACAAGGTGATCTCCGCCGCCGCTCTGTGCCCCTACTGTGTCTTAACTCTTAACAGAGGAAATGTAGAATATACTCATATAGATCGATAATTAGCATTTTTGTTTCTTAAAGAAGGTACGATATAATATTAATGGGGCGGTCGCAAAAGAAGGTAGGATGGGCTTATAGTACCACTGGACAAAATTGGATACACCATAGTTGCTGGGTTTCGTCTAACAGCCGGCCCGCATAGACAAAGTGCAGTTATGGATGTATTGTGGACTTGGGTTTTGAAGCCCATTGGGATCGGTCCATGACACAGTAGATTTCCCCTTAGAGAATATCGCACGTCAGATCTAAATCCAACGCTCAGGATATATTCAACGCTTAGAATGTGTCCAGTGTCTTATAACAGTCGGATCCACTAGCATCCGGTCCCACTTCCCCTTCGTTCCACGCAATCTCTTGCGGATTGTTGCTCTCTATCATTATTAAGAATTTTATCAAAATGTCTCTTTCTTATAGTTCTATATTTCACTTGAAATCAAAGCAAAAAAATATATATATATTTTATTTGAAATATTGATTCAATTTACATTTCATCAGCAATTTCTTCAGCCTCAGTAATAACAGAATTGAAACCATTTTCTCTATAAATTTCAAAAAAAAGAAACTAATCCTTTCAAACTTGTAATAGCTACGTCAAGATGCATATCATTAGATTGTAAGTTTTTGCTCACCAAATTTATTTTGGACAATATTTCATGCCAAATAACCAAACTCAAAATAAATTCAAAGTTTGATAGTTCAGTCGATACTAATTTTTCAGCATCCCAACTTATTTTTGGATCATAAAAAACTTGAGCTAAAAATTTTAGTAAAACTTTCTTTATTTTGGGAGCTTGTTTTTTTTTATTGCTTTTACACTTTATATACGACTTTCCCATCTTGTTACACACCAAGACTTCAATTAAGTCATCCACATATTCAAGTAAAATATTTCATCATTTTGTTGAATTAGCAAACACATTATACAAAGCATGACATGCTCCAAAAAAGATTTTGCTTACAAACAAGAATTTGTCATATCACAAAGTACCAAATTAAGAGAATGGCAACCAAATGGCATATAAAAAGCTATAGGATTTATGTCTAGCAATTGTTCCTCTCATATTGGAACCATTATCATACCCTTGTCCCTTTACGTCATCAATATCTAAATCAAGGGAATTAAGAGCAGCTTTTAATTAATCAAAAGACCCAACCCATATGTATTTTCTACATGTAAAAACTCTAAAAAGTACTCTTCTATTTTTATTGGGCAGCTTACAACATTAAAACATATAATTACCAAAGTCATTTGTTCTGTGTAACCATCAGGAGTGCAATCAAGAATAACAGAAAAATATTTAGCCTCTTTTATTTTTTTAATCATTGCATTCTTAACACTAGAGGCCAATATGGAAATTAATTTATTTTGTATTTTATGACTAAGATAATGATAATGAATTTTTTATCTTGAATGAGTCGAAAATGATGTTTCATTGTTTGATCAAACTCAACAATTGATTCCAAAAAGCCTAAAAAAATTCCATTACAACCCTTATTATTTTTTTTCATTTGTTCCACGAAATGTCAAATTATTCGTTGCAAGACGCTTAACAACATAAATTATTCTAATCATAACTTGTTCCCAATGTTTTGTATATGCCTTATTGTAGTTCTTTATCAATAGTTTGATTGGTTCCTAATCTAATTCTTAGTTCAGCCCAAGCTTTAGATTGTTAAAATGTTCACTACTATCTTCATGTAATTTAAGTTTTTCAATTAGATGTTTCCAATCATCAACACCAGTAGTTGCTATCTGACTTCTAGAATATACATGTCTTACAACTTTACAACAAAAACAAAATACTTTATTTAAATCTTTTGAGTAAATCGACCATTTTCTATCAATAAGTTCTCCTTTTTTTTT
Source organism: Eleocharis quinqueflora (assembly GCA_964058865.1). Lineage (NCBI taxonomy): Eukaryota > Viridiplantae > Streptophyta > Magnoliopsida > Poales > Cyperaceae > Eleocharis > Eleocharis quinqueflora. Next base: position 123,544 of record CAXKVX010000701.1, read on the forward strand.
TTTTGATAAAAATAGTATGTGGAGAATTCCATCCCAACTGACAAACTCAAACATGCTTAAGCGGACTTAAGCACATCCAAGCGGGAGCACCGGGCTTGGCATCCCAACTTACAAACTACTATTCTTATGTTAACTAATAAGAGAATTTCTAGGGACCCTTTATAATAAACAAATCTCTCAGTTTTGAATCTAAACCGTCTCATACTCTAGGATCATATATATTTATAGATGAAGAAGTTTCTAAGCACTCAGACACTGATTAATTTCTACATCATCTTCACTAGTCTAATTTTCAAACACATTTGTTAGTTCTTCATTTATCTCATTATCATTTTCTGAAAAATTTATTGTTTCTTGATTTAAAGTATTTTCATTTGTTAGTTCTCATTTATCTCATTCTTTTCTGAAAAAATTATTGTTTCTTGGTTTTCCAAAAACTCATTTTGTGATTTAATTTTTTTTTCATCGTTTTTTAATAGAACCTTTCTGGGCTTTTACTTTTTCTTCTTCCTTTCTTTTTTTTGTTTCTTTTTTCACTCTCTGATTCATATTTTTTAGGAAACATTAATTTAAATTAAAAGAAAAACAAATATAAACTTATAGAAATAGAAGAAGAAGATTAAAAGTGTACAACCTGATTGCAACATGCAAAGGTTCCTCAAATTTTGAATGCTAATCTACTTGACTGTTTTAAGATTTGAGCCTATGACTTGAAGTTCCTCACATTTGAAACATTCCTCAGATTTTAGATCTACTTGATATTGCGTACAACAATATCGGTATATCAATGTTAAAACAAGTAAATAACAGCAAGTCAACAAGACACTGCAACACATCAACACTGAGCTATCAGGTCATGTGCGTCATGGAGTTGTTTTTAACTTATTAATTACTATTACTCTTTGTGATTTATTTTAGATTAGATGTGGCTATAATATACAAAGTATTATTAAAGCTTCAAACTCTAATACTCTTGTACAATGATGATGATGATGATGATGATGATGATGATGATAAGTATCATATTGTTGTGAGAACAATTTGCAATAAATGTAACTAGATGACATACTGTGAGTCTGTGATAACTGATTGAATTTTTTTTATAGGTTAAGAGAAGATATGCAGTACCTGAAGCATATGAGAAGCTCAAGGAACTGACAAGAGGAAGAGCTAGCTGTTAATGAAGAAAGCATAATCCTTTGTTCAAAATTTGGATTTGCCAGAAGAAGCAAAATCAAATCTTCATATCTAACACCACACTCGTATATCGGAGAGGCGGCAAATCTGGCCAAGTCAATAGATGAGGTTTTGAGTTCACTCTCAAAATTCAGAATAGACTTGAAGGATAATGTTTCGTAGATACCACATTTGATATCAACTGTTGATATCGATTTTATTATGCATCTTTAGTTGAGTTATCCTGCACATTATTTGAGTTATTATGCATGTTATATCATAACTATTTCAGCACAAAAAAATAACATATATAACTATTTTAATACAAAAAATAATGTGTATGATAACTCCTCTAAAAATACACAATAAAATCAATAACATGTATAACTATTTCGTTACAAAAATAACATGCATAATAACTCAAATAATGTACAGAATAACTCAACTAAATGTGCATATTAAAATCGGTATCAATAGTCGGTATCAAATATGATATCTATGTATCAGCTTAACGACTTATACAACAGTGTGTTGGTTTTGATAAACCCGTGCGGTCAGAAACGGTACCCTTGGAGAGGGACATGAACCAGGAGCAGCAGCGCCGCCTGCATATTCATCTTCCAACCTGACCTCTCCAGTAGGCGCCTGCGCAGCTCATGCCTCATGCCTCATGGACCCGGCGCCGTGCCACGAATCTGAGAATCTTCTCCTGCCTAGCTCGCCTTCATCTCCACTTGCGTGAGCACATTCTCGGAAGGCGACTCCCCCGGTGAGGTTACCTCCCGAGCCAGATTGAAGTGGTGAGCCGATCTTTTCCAGACCCTGCCTCCAGGCTCCAGCTGCTCTTTCCTCAATCTGACCCCGCATGCATAATGCATTGCGCACACAGTCACAAGAGTCACGACCTGCAAACAATCGGAGTGACTAGTAGCAGTAATTAAAAATTTAATTCTTTTTATTCCTCAAAATAAGCGGTGTAAATGCATCAGCAACAAACAAAAAATGGGACACAACTACAGCCATTTCATTTATTATTTTTATATCCGCAAATTCTTCGTGCACATGGGATTCGAACCCTGAACCTCTTTGAGAATCCGTCATTCTACGTACCATCTGAGTTATCAGGTCATGTGCGTCATGGAGTTATTTTTAACTTATTAATGAGCATTACTATTTGTGATTTATTTTAGATTAGATGTGGTTATAATATTAATATACAAAAATATATTAAGACTTCAAACTCTAATACTCTTATACAATGATGATGATGATAAATCCCTCTTAAAATAATATTTACTTTTTCTAAATGACTCTTTTAACATGAATCGGCGGTCGCAAAAGAAGGTAGGATGGGCTTATAGTACCACTGACAAATAGGCCTGTCAATGCAAGCGGTTTCGACCTTTTGATCGTTATGTTTCGTTCGAAACTGAACAATCACAAAACATAAAATATGGTTTCGTCAATAGACAGAACGATCGACGCAACGCAAATTAATTTCGTTGATTTAACAAAACAGTAAACGTAAATTAGTTGTTCCGTCATCGTGATTTCGTTTATAATTGTATATATCTCAAATAGTCCTGATTGCAGAGTGCATGTAGATAACTTCTTTTATTGTTTCCACGGTTCCACCGAGAAAGAAAATCAAATCCATGTGAGATCTGTCATCCAACGATTCACCTTCACCCACACAAAGCCAAGTTAAATGTAACCCTAATCCTTTCATTTTTCCCTCTTTCAACTCTCGCACATCTCACTTTCACTTTCCGCCTCCTTTTTTCACCTTGGCAAAATCGTCACCTGACGTGGTTTATTCGCCTGCGGTCTATGCCACCATGTTGTGGTTTATTCGCCTCTTCTTCAAATCAACCCTAATTTGTAGTGCTCAGCCACCCCCTTGCTTTTTTTGGCTGAGAAGTAACGAATGAGGTACCTGGTCCATCTTGAGCTTTTCCTTCCCTTCACTGTGACACTCATGGATCAGATCAATGTCAGAGTTGGGTTTTGCGACCTGGAAGTGTTAGATATATAGTTTGATATTTTTTTTCAATTTGTTTGTTGTCTTGCTGTGGAGAAACTATGAGGGTAAGCAACAAAAACAAGGCAAAGGTAGCTTTAGGACCTGTTCTGATATGAAAAGGAACAAAGACATGAGGTACAAGTCGATTATTTCATGTTAATTTTAAGTGCCAAAATTTTATTGTAATATGCAAGTTATAATAAGTGATTCTTTTATTTTTCTGATTTTCTGACAATTGATGCAAGTTTTTATTTATTTTGTATTATGCAATTTTGATTTTTTTATTTTCTGACTAATATGTTGAACAGTTCTGATACTGAATCTGAATTGAAAATTGTTTTATTTTGATCTTAATTGTTGGAAAAATAACTTTTGTTGTTTATTCATTCAATTACAGTATGTTTTTTTTGCTTTGTGCGTAAAAAGTAAGAGAAAACATGAATTGAGACATTTTTATCAAACAGTATCACGATTGAGGAAATCGAACGGTTCAATCGTTTTGATCGTTCAAATAAAACGAAACAATCAATGCAACAAAATACTCTTTCGTTCAGAAAACACAACGATCAACGAAAAATAAAAAAAAATTACGCGTCTTAACTAAACGATCAACGATAGACTCTTCTTTCGTGATTGTCATGGACGTTAGACAGGCCTACTGACAAAATTGGATACACCATAGTTGCTTGGTTTCATCCAACATCCGGCCCGCATAGACAAATTGCAGTTATGGATGTATCGTGGACTTGGGTTTTGAAGCCCATTGGATCGGTCCATGACACAGTAGATTTCCCTTTAGAGAATATCGCACGTCAGATCTAAATCCAACGCTAAGGATATATTCAACGTTTAGAATGTGTCCAGTGTCTTATCACAGTCGGATCCACTAGCATCCGGTCCCACTTCCCCTTCGTTCCACGCAATCTCTTGCTAGTTTCCTGCGCGTGGTTGATAGAGATTGATAGAGGAAAATACTACTTTATACCCCATACAACAGTGTTATGATCCATTGCACCGAGCGTAATCATAAAAAATTTCCCCTACCTTTCCTCTGTTACAAAATTCGCAACCCAATTCCGATACAAACTTTCCCAATTCGCACCTGAACTGATTTTCTTTGACCAAAATTTATCATGGCCTCCTCTAGTAGTAGAAGGCACCCGGCCAACAACCCGCCGTCGACCTCCGCCGCCTCCGATACCCTCACCTCTCTTCACAACCTTTCGATGCTCGGTCAGAGGATGGAGTCGCTCCGCCGGTTCCTCTCCGATTCGCTGGAGGGACGCGCCGCGCCGATCGCCGCCGATCAGCTCCAAATTTTCTCGTCTGAGATATCCTCCACAGTTCAGCATGTGATTCTCAACGCCACCACGCTTCTCGCCTCTTCTACCTCTCAGTCTCTGTTATCCAATCCCGATGCGCCGGTGCAGCCTTCGATCAAGGAGAATCCGCCTCCTTCTATGGCCGTTCATCTGGCGGTTGATGCGATACCTGAGGATGATGATGATGATGATCTCGATGCTCTTGCTCAAGGTGAGAATCAATTTAGCTTGTATTTATTTTGTCTTTCTCTTTATTAATGCTTTAGCTATAGCCTATAGGATGAGTGAATTAGCGAATTAGTCTTAGGAATTAACATATTTGGGGGATCGCAGTGGTTGCAAATATAATTTAGGTGAAAAAAGGTAAGTTATAATGAGAGCATGTATTGATTCGGGTGGCAATGATAACTTTTTTAGTGAAGCCACATATAGGCATCTGTGCTGTCTAAATATATTCCTATTCCTTTATTCCCAAAGCCCAAAGGTTGTTTCATCTAGCGTAGAAATGAAAAAAAATTGGTGAAATCTTCTTCAGGTTTTTACTCGATTTCGATCGGGAAAATCGTACGGATTTGATGAGATAGTGCCACTCTGATTTAGTTGTCTTTATAGAAAACCAAGCAGTAGAAGCTGTTAGGAAATCCTAGCCGTTGCTTCTTTATTTGCCACTGAAAGGAAGATTGGGAGTACCTATTAAGGACAGTCTTGCGCATTTGTAATGGTAAATCAAAATACTTGCAAAGAACAAAAATACGAACTCAATGGAGAGGGAATACTATATAGCAAGGAGCAACTTTTTTAGGTTAAGTAAGCTGATTCATAGTTATAGCATGAGGCGATAAGGCAATTAGTCCAAGAGGAAGTGAATCCCAGCACTTTATTGGAATTTGCAGGACTATTGAATTAAAAAATAATTCAGCTCATGGCTGCTGTTTAACTAGTGTTATTTGTAAAAGTGCTACTTTTCCTTGCTGTCCCATCCTGATCCGTGTCTGATTTGATCTGGTAGGACCTCTAATTATGTCCGTGAGGGATCCTTTAGGCATCCACAATGTTTGAGCATTCTTGTTTTGTTTTGTTTTGATATAATTTCTACATCAAAAAATTTGGCAAAATTAGCTGAATAGGAACATAGCTTGTGCATTTATTTTGAGCGATTAAATCCTACAGAAACCTGGAAACATTATCTGGAACAAGCTTGTCCAGTGGAGTGCTTGATATTATTTGAATATGCACTCACTTTATCAAGTTGTGATGTAGTTGTATATGTGCTATGTGGAATCCAATTCACAAATATTTTGTCAGTTCTAAAATCTTGTAGAACATAAAATTGATACTTCGTGTATAGTTCTGACTTCTGACAACGTGCTTATTTCTTAAGCTTGACAAGCTGACACTGACAGAAGGCTTGTCAAATAGAAAACAAGTAAAATTCAGATATTTCTCTATGATTATAGGCTACATATAGAACTTCTTGAAAATTTAAAATGAATAGTGCTTATTGACCAATTTAAAAAACAATGGTTTAGTTTTATTTGCATTTTATTGTTAATTTAATTGATTCTCATATTGCATTAGATCTGACACTGTCTCTCCATATGATAAATTACTTTGATGGAGGTTGTTATGGTTGTCAAACATTTAATGTAATGGTTATAATTGTAGTTCTTTTGCTGAGATTTTAGATCCATCTCATAAAAGGTGCAAAGAACTTGAAGACCAACCATAATAGACTTTTATTTAATAATGTACTCACAAGTAGAGGTGGCAAGTCGGGTCGGTCGGGTGGGTTCGGGTCGGGCCGGGTCGGGTCGGGTTAGTTTGACCGTTTATAAAAGTCGGGTTGGAATCGGGTCGGGTGAGGTCGGGTCGGGTTTCGGGTCGGGTTGCATCGACAACTTTCGGGTCATGGGTCGGGTCGGGCGAGGTCAGGTCGGGTTTCGGGTCGGGTTGTGTCGATCTTTTTCGGGTGATGGGTCGGGTCGGGCGAGACCGGGTCGGGTTTCAGGTCGGGCTGCATCGACAACTTTCGGGTCTTGGGTCGGGTCGGGTGAGACCGGGTCGGGTTCGGGTCGGGTTGCACCGACAACTTTCAAGTATTATTTTGAGTTTTAAGTTCAATCGGACAAGATCGAATCGCGTTATTGAATTGTACAAGTAAATTTTGACTTTCTCTGATATTAATTTGTTAGTAAAATTAGATTATGATGTAGGCAAGATAGGATTAGATCAATTTACAAGTTGTATCAGGTCAAGTCGGGTCGGGTCGGGTCGGGTTCAGGTCATCATGTGTCGCTCCATCTCGGGTTACGGGTCGTCTCGGGTCGGGTCGGGTCGGGCTTGGGTCCTCATGTGTCGTGCCATCTCGGGTTACGGGTCGTCTCGGGTCGGGTCGGGTCGGGCTCAGGTCGCTCATGTGTCGCTTCGTCTCGGGTTACGGATCATCCCGGGTCGGGTCGGGTCGGGTTCGGGTAGTTTGACTTTATCAAAATATCGGGTCGGGTCGGGTTCAGGTCGGGTCGGGTCGGGCGGGTTTGTCGGGTCGGGTCGGGCTCTGCCACCTCTACTCACAAGTCACAACTATAACTGATTTAATAGCCAACTAATCTAAATTGGGCTTTTTAACTTCTGCTTTTCAGAAAATCATGTCACTGCAAAGGAAGAAAATGAGAATCTCTCAGACTGTGAAATAGTAGAGATGGAAGCAGAAGAATTGTTGACTGAGCATGTGCATTCATGCGAAATTTGTGGCAAGTCCTTCAAGCGTGATGCTAATTTGCGCATGCACATGCGAGCCCATGGCAACCAGTTCAAGACCCTAGAGGCTCTCTCCCGGCCTGGTGGCCCTGTTGAAAATGTTGGGAAAAAGCTCCGTTTCTCGTGCCCCTACCAGGGTTGCAACCGCAACCAGGCACACAAGCGGTTCCGGCCTTTAAAGTCCGCTATATGTCTCAGAAACCATTATAAGAGAAGTCACTGCCCCAAGTTATACACCTGCCAGCGATGTAACAAAAAGAGTTTCTCTGTTCTTGCTGATCTGAAAGGGCACCTGAGACACTGTGGTGACACCCCATGGAGGTGTTCATGTGGCACCACTTTCTCAAGGAAGGATAAGTTGTTTGGCCACCTGGTACTTTTTGAAGGACACAAGCCGGATATAGGGTTGTCTGGTGTGGAGCAAAAAAAGGGGAAGGAGAAAGAGATTGAATTGGGTCAGGACATGGCCATGGGTGAAGCTGGTGAGAAGGTAGTTTATGACCCGGTTTTCCTAGATGGGTTCATGGATGAAATCGAAGTGTTGGGTGGGATGAATTGTTGGCAGGATGGATACCCGTATGCCGGGAGAGCATGATCAGAGTACTGCTGGTAGAGCTTCCTATTGTAAGTGCGTTGTGGCACTTTCTGGGTTAGAATTACGTATGCTTTTGCTGTTGGAGGTGAAATAGGCGTGTGTTGTATACTAACAGTGAAGTTCGTATGAAGTGCTACTCTTGTGGTCTGAATTATTATTAATTAATTTGCTTTTAGGTGCTATAGGTCAATAATATTTTTCTGTGGTGCATACATGACAAGAGTATATGGGGCTCTGAAAGTCTGAATTGTTCGCGGTTTGTACATGGCAGCCACCACAAGTCCTGTACCACCCTTATTTTGCCACTTAGCATCACTCTTCCTTACAAGTGTTTGGGATAAGTGCACAACTTGATTGCCAATTATAAAATTTGGGATAAGTGGCCCACACGCCTTCTATACCCCACCAAAAAGTATTGTCGGTTACTAAAACAGTAATGGCTGTAACGTTCTCATCCTCTCTTTTTCTTCCCTTTTCATTTTCTTCAATTGTAACCGCAATTCACCTTATGGATGTGATACAAATTGGGTCACTAAAAATTGATCAGATAAACCGCCCTTTTGGATATTCCTCTGTTCTGAATTATTGTCATCTTGATTAGCAGATATTTCAGTATATTACCATCCTTTTTATCTTTCCTTTGCGTCATATCACAAGTGTATGCGTTATCTGTATTAACGCTCACGTGTCAGAATTTTAATATATGAAATACAAGACTGAAATAATGTCCTCATTTTTGGTCAATATTCTGACATGGAGAGAAAGGAAGAAGCATGTCATTTTCCAGTAAATGAGAGTGCATTACGTAACTCGGATTAGCTGTCAATATTTATATTACCTGTACCAGATTAGAACTGGTAGTTGAAAATTTATATAGTCCCCGGTATGACATGTAAATTATGTAGAGCCTTCTTTCTTTCTTTTTCTCAACAAAAAAGAAAAGAAAAGAAAAATAAAAATAGTTGTTTGCCAAGATAAGACTCTCACAAGCTGTGCTCTTTTTTTTTTTTTTTTGAGAAAAAATGGGGGTACCCACCGGTTTCATTGAAACCAAATTCTATTACAATCTAAAAGTCCTTATAATATCATCTAAGTCTTTTATACTCTCAATAATCTAATCACAAAAACGGTACAAACATGTACCTGTGGTACCAACACGTACTTTACCTGCATGTAACGATCCTGCAAGAAAATCAAAATGACCAACAAAACCCACAAGCTGTGCTCTTAATCTCTTATCTTCCCAGATTATCAGTATATGGTTGGAGAGATTATCAGTATACTGGTACATGATTTCTAAAACATTTTGGAACATGTCTTCGTTTGCTTTCTCAAATTATCTTGTCAAATATATTGGCATCATTTTATGCGAGGCAATACATTTCACCTATTAACTCGGAAACATTCCTTCTGAATTTAAGACGTACCGATTATCTGCTAACATCCAAGAAAGCAAACTATAAAAAAGAAACAAAATAATAGAAAGACAATATATAATACATGGAAAAACTTCAATCAAATGAAACTATGTACATCAAAATTTACAATCTTCTCTTCTCTATTAATATTTACAAAGTACAATAGCAAGCAAATCTTTTTTTTTTGAGATAAAAATGAAAGCCAATCTACACATTCTTAAATATTCATACGAGATTCTCCATTCGATCAAACCTGCAACTGCTTGTGCAGATAACTGTATCTTTGTTGTTGTACCAGAGATTAGTTCTCGCAAGTCGCAAGCAACTCTGATATATTAGAATAGAAAAAAAAAGAAGATCCAAGCTCCTTCCGAGTAGTAAAGAAGTACATATATCAACAAGCAAAATCTATGAAAACTAGGGAACTTGCACACCCAAGAGCATGCGAGCAAAAAGTTGATGCTAAACTAAAAAGGCAGTTGCACAAAAGAGAAGAGAAATGTAAACTAACTAAACTATGTATTTACAGAGCCTTGTGTGAAGGATGCCTTCATGACCATGGCTGCAACGGCTTTAGCCCACCTCACCAGCTCTCTCTTCAATCTCTCTTCATCGGTCAACAAAGCCAGGTCCATGGGAGTCTCTTTATCGCCGATGGGTAGGAAGAAAAGCCTTGATGGAGCTCCATTTACAACTTCTCTTTGGTTTTTAATGGTTGTGGCCACGTCTTGAGTTCCCAAATCCATATCCATCTATTTCTCTACCAGTAGGTTTCTTTAATTTTTTTGGTGAAGACCAGAAAACAGTCTTTGGTGTATATATATATCACAAGAAAGACTGGATTAGTAGAGACAGTAGGAGATGCATGTTAAGGAGAAAATTGACAAATAGGAAAGTGATATCATTGGGCCACGTGGTATCTAATCTGACTGCCTAATGCCTATGTGAATATGTGATGTCAGACATAGCTGTGCTGTCACTTGTCAAGATAGGGATTGTGCCTCCCCTTGATCACCACGCGGTACTGTATGTATGTATAGTTGAGAATTTCCCCGATTGATCTTTGAAACTTCTCTTCAGGATGAATAGCGTGCTTGCCTGTCTATATTTTTATTTCTTGTTGAAATTTTCGTTGAGACAAGATCAGGTCCTTAGTTAGGAATATTTTTTTGTAATGATTAACTGATTAAGAATATTTTAATTACCACCATTTTTCGTTATTTTGTGGTACAAGTATCATCGATGTATCTCTATATGAGTAATTATGATTTTAAAATACAAGTAATTAAACTAATCTACATCAGAGTATTCGTGTTTGGTAGTGATGGAAGTAATAAAACAATAATGATAAAAAATGCTGAAATTGAGAAAATTTATGATTTAACTTTATTTTACCTACAGAGATGTGTCAACTTCATCTTAATTTACCTTCGTTTGATATATTAAAGCGTCTTAAAATACTTATATATTATAATTACTCCAGTTGTCATTTGTAGGGAATTGTGATTTAGACACCACTTGTCAGATTATGGTGGCAGCTCAGTAAGTTGATAATGACCAGGCCTTAACAAAGAAGTAAACAAGGTTACAACTAACACCTCAGAATCAGATGGAACCTTCCTGAGATTTATATATTTATCATTTTATAATCGGGAGTCGTTAAATATATACCATTATTGGTATGGGTATGTTAATAACTTTATTAGGGGTGTTTGGCAGTATGGAAATTTCAGGTCAAGAAATGGAATTGGTTTGGGGTTGCAATTTTTCAAATCAGTCAAAAACCATGAAATGAAAATTGCTTGGGAATACATACAGTGTGTTGTTCGACACCAGCTAGAGATTCAATAAGGTCACAATCTGGTTAAAAACAAAAAGAGCATGGCTAAAATAATATGCATAGTACACCACATTTCGTACTATGCGGTCATTTATATTTAATTTGGTCATTAAATTGATATTTAAGTTGCTCAATAAATTCTTCATATCAAAATCTTGTAGGAAATAAAATTTTGTAATTTTTAGAGCTTTCTTGTTATTTTTTAAATATTTTTTAAAAACAGCCCAGTAATGACACTTTTGTAGTATTAAATCTGGACTGTTTTTAAAAAATATTTAAAAAATAGCAAGAAAGCTCTAAAAATCACAAAATTTTATTTCCTATAATATTTTCATATGAAGAATTTATTGAGCAACTTAAATCTCAATTTATTGATATATATATATATGCATAGTACGAAATGAGGTGTACTACGCATATTATTTTAGCCATGCTCAAACAAAAAATATGAATATAGGAGTATTGTCCAGAATATGACATAGATTAAAACATACTAATTGCAAATCATTTCAGCGGGCCAAGCGTGTCAGTGAGAGAGGTTCAAAAGAATTGAATTTTACTTCTATGGGCTAGTGCCAGCTCTGGTATGAACTGCCAAGAGCTGATTTACTTTAGTGTAACGAGAGAAAGAGATAATCGAAGAGCGAAGGAAAATTCAATCGTTTTGATTCATTCTGATCGTTTCGATCTTTTTTTAACGAAATAATTAACAAAACAAAATTTTTATTTTTAATCACTCATTAAACAAATTAAAAAAGCAATAAACAAAATTACCTTCTTTCTTGTTTCTTCTCAAAAGAACTCTTATTTAATTTGTACAAGACACCTCAATAAAAACCGCACAAAAAGTAAACCTTAAAAACGACAAGCAGTTGGTCTACATGAATCTTATTATACAACCAAGAAGTATGGTGGCTCAGCACAAGATCGTAACCGTATTTATTTATTTGGGAACCTACTGGCAACTGGGTCAACAACTCAGACATACTACATCATAATCCAGTGAAAAATCATCAGAAACAAATAAACCCAGAACCCTGTGTTACATAAAATACAACTTGAGAGTCAAATCACAATGTAATATAACTAAACTCCCAATCAACAGATATATTCATGGCAATTGAAACCCCTAGCCGCGGGCCTTGAGCTCAGCCAGGCGGCGGGTCAGGTCGTCCTCATCAACCTTCTCCTTCTCCTTTGCTGGTATGGCATGGGCTGCAGCCTGGGGCAGACCAACCGACACCTCAAGCCCGTAATCATCTGCCACCTGTTGCATTAGTGAATTGACCTCAGTCTCAGGTGTGGAGAGACTCGTCGACCCGGCCATTGCACCCTCCATGAATTCAGCCTGGACCTCCATGTTGACAAACTGCTGCTCGAATTTATCCATCGTCTCTGACATTCTTTGGAGGTTGCCTGTGGCAAGTGCCGAGTCAAGAGACTTGACTATAGAGCCCATTGACTTGCCAATTACCTGTATGTTATCCACCAGTGTTAGTAAGTGTCCTCTATGTGGACAACTAATTTTTATCGCATGCAAATGAAAATCAACCAACTCTGCCTATGTAGTTTTTTACATTGATGTCCCGAGTCGGAGAAGGAGGTTTGTGATAATCTTGATGAACCAACATGAAAATTCAGCCTTTCTCATGGAAATAAAACCCAATCCACGAAGCAATAAAAAAAGAGACTTAAAGGCACGACATGTATCGCATAATTGGCTTCAGATGGAAGTGAGTGGAAATTAACGATGCACATACTACAAAACCATGACCTAGAAATTAGGGTTAAGGAGTAGCATTATAAGCTTTATATTCTAAGGCTTTTAATTCGGAACTAGAGACATAAAGTGCACATGTAGATTCCTATGTAATTTTACTATTGTTATTATTATAATTAATGTTATTACTATTGTTATTGATACTATCTTACTATTTGTTATATTATTATCTACGTTCGCTTTTAGTTCATCTAATTGGGTTTCATCACTAGCCTACTTCAATTTGTGTGGGACTAAAGCTTTATAGTCGTTTGTTGCTGCAAATAAAAATCAACTAATTTCAAGGTACGTGGAATTCATTTGCGGATATGTTGTAGATGTTAAGAAATGCCCCTAATACTTGTTTCAAGATGTCTACATAATTATTTCACATAAATCAGGAGCATAAAGGTTAAAGGTAGGTGCAATTTTCAAACATGAATGTTATTTGCAACAAAAACAATAAAAAATCTACTTCTTAATATCACAAAATAAGCACTATTTGTACAAGCAAAGCAACTAGTCCCAGAAAAGTAAGGTACTTTTTCCCAACTTGATCAAAAGCATGAACATACCAGTACAATGCCAGAATATGAGAATTTAAAACAAAACAAAATCTAGCATACAGCAAGAAGAGATACGTACAATTACCATGCAGCCATATGAAAATGGCTTTGTATGGGCACTGTCAGAATGCAGTGTATAAACATTTTCATCTAAATACATTTTTCCATAATTTGTATCTTGCATGTTTTCAGAGGTTAATTTGAGTATCGAGTCGTCAATCTGCAGCCATTGAATATTTCTTTTGATCCACTTTCATCATTTTTTAAGTAATCACTAAACCTAATGATAAATTTAATTTGTGGAAGTATCAGTCTCTAACACATTGTCGCATTGAGTTACTAGATGACAAATGCGGATTCTCAAATCCCACAAATTCCATAAGAATGCATGAATCGAGTACCATTTTCAAATATTTGAAAGCCAATAAAGATGTCAACAACTCATTTTATCAAAAATTAAAAACCTTGGAATGATTTATTTTGTTCACTGTAACCGAGTAAATCATTGAATGACCTATAACTCATAACTGCTGGTATTATAAGTTGTAATTAACAGCTGACCCAAATATAAAATTTTCTTCGCTGTACCTGCATCTTAGCCTGGGTGTCAAGGCGAGCCACGACAGCATCAAGCCGGGAAGAAAGACGAAGGTAGTTCATGTGCTCTGTGCGTTTCCTTATAGCATTCTCGGCATAAATGCGGGCCCCATCCATGTTGCCCTTTTCAATGGCCTTCTTCACCTTGAGCTTCTGTTCCTTCTCTTCCTTCTCACATTTGCGAGCCTGCCTCTGCAGGCTTTTTGAGGTGAACTTGAGTTCCATTATTTGATTCATGAGCTTCTCAGTGTTACCCATGGCTCTAAATGCACATTACAATAAGACAGATGATGTTATGTTATAACTATAATCTAACAAGCATCAAGCAAACAAAAAAAGAATTCAGTGAGGCTCTTTGTTCATCTTTGACCCAAGCATATCAAACAATCACACAATAGATTTTCTACAAATCTACTGTGTTCCTTAAACTAAAACTCAAAGTACCATAGAGGCACAGAACGAGCGACCGACGGAGAGAAGGTTGGGGTCAGAAGAGAGTGGAGCTGATGTGGAGGTAGAGGTGGCTACTGAGTACATCGGCTTCCTTCCTGTCTCTCCTGACAGCTATTCAATGTCTCTCTCTCTCTCTCTCCCCGTTAGTAGAAGAGACTAAGAAATAACCATTGAATTACGAGAGCCAGCTCTTGAACTAATGCCAATAATATACTTTTCGAATAAAGAGATGTTAGTTTCAAATCCAGCAAATAGGTTTTTTTTTGGAGAAGAAGTGTGGGGTCTTTGCCCCCAAAATCCAACAAATATGTCTTCATGGAAATTTAAGGACACACAACTTTGTGTTAAAAAAGAAAAAGAAAAAGAAATTGTGAAATTTCATTCGCTATAACTACAAATTGCCGGAACGATAACATAAAAACACTGAAGGTTAAAAGTTGGGGCATGATGATCTGTTCTGTGTTTTTTTCCTACCAGTAAACAGAGGGGGGGGGGGGGGGGGGGTGTAAAAAAGAATCTTCAAAAATAAATCAAGCCAGGATTCACAGAGAGTAAAAATGGAGATTCATACCTTAGAGCAGTACCCGCGATCGAGACTGTTCAAATCCGGCAGAAAAGGAGGAGGCAACGTAGGGGAATTTGGGAAAATCGGATTTAAGGTCAGAAATCGAAGCAGGTGACTGAGGTGAAAGGATTCGTCAAGAGATTTCCTCGTCGATGGTGAAAGAGGAGATGAGCAAAGGAATAGGTTTCCTTGAGTCGTTCTTATTTTGAGATATCTTTACTCTTTTCAAAATTAGGCACGGCCGCACAGGAAGAAGTCTGGTGGGGTCAGGGTGCGCGGTGCGGGCCGCAACAATAGATCTGGACCGTTCTTTGTCCGTCAAGAGTCGTGCATGATCGTATAAAATAGACATCAGATATATTCTCTAAAAATTGTGCAAAGAAAATGTTGCTGTCAGAATTAGATTCAAGACATTTTTTTAATTTATACTCAAAAGATACGTAGATTGAGTACTTTAGTAATTTAGTTCATTTGAACTGTTTAATTTATTGAAATTGATGAAAATTAATTTATTTTAATTATATTTTTAAAATTTTCACTTTTCATCAATCTTGTAAATTGAAAGACTTAGATTTATTACAATACCTAATTATCTGCCCAAACTTTTAGCTTAATAAAATACATTCCATTAAAATCCTTTTAATAATCCATTATCACAAAGGGTTATGATTCTGCAAAGTTGCTGGTGCGGTGGATTAATTTGCGAACACGTTCTTCCTTTAGTATTTACTATTTATATTATTAGATTTAAAGTAGAGATAATATATCCATTATGAATAAGCAATATGCCAATATATAATCATCAAAATCATTGATTAAAAAGTGTCATCTAGTACCTTGGCCCATTACAAAGTTAGCGATGGCTCATTAAGAGGCCATTAGGCCCAAAAGGTACTATTTTTCTGTATGAGATGAGAGCCATAACATAGATTTATTGAGGTCAAGATCTGGTTTGGCGATTTTTGGTGCCTTTTTTAGGCCTTTTCAAGCATTTTTTTATCTTACCTTCATTGAGGTCAAGATCTGGTTTGGCGACTTTTGGTTAGGGATTAAAAAAAATCCGGGCGGGTCTACCCGTTCGTGGACCCGCCCGTGCCCGATCCGTGTCCGTGTCCGGATTTGCGGATTCCAGATCCGCGGATCTATCACGGGTCGGGTTGGTCCCAAATCCTCCAAACCCGTCTAAATTCGTGCCCGTGTAGACCCGTGCCCGACCCGACCCGTGGACCCGCGCCCCAGACCTGTGCTACCCGACCCGCCCGACCCATGACAGCCCCTTTCACCTTTATTTCACCTTTTGTCAAATCAAATTCAAAAAAATTCGAAAAAAAATAAAAAAATATATTAAAATATTGTGCAGAAATTATTGTTAAAAAATTCAAATTTACACCCCTATTAACCTATTTTACCTTTTGTCACCTTTATTTCACCTTTTGTCAAATCAAATTCAAAAAATTCAAAAAAATTCAAAAAAATTCAAAAAAATTCGAAAAAAAAAATATAAAAATATTGTGCAGAAATTATTTTTAAAAAAATTCAAATTTACACCCCTATTAACCTATTTTACCTTTTGTCACCTTTATTTCATCTTTTGTCAAATCAAATTCAAAAATTCAAAAAAATTAAAAAAATTTGAAAATAATAAAAAATATATATAAAAATATTGTGCAGAAATTATTTTAAAAAAATTAAAATTTACACCCCTATTAACCTATTTTACCTTTTGTCACCCTTATTTCACCTTTTGTCAAATCAAATTAAAAAATTCAAGAAAAATAAAAAAAATTCGAAAATAATAAAAAAAAATATAAAAATATTGTGCAGAAATTATTTTAAAAAAATTCAAATTTACACCCCTATTAACCTATTTTACCTTTTGTCACCTTTATTTCACCTTTTGTCAAATCAAATTCAAAAAAAATAAAAAAAATTCAAAAAAAATAAAAAAAATTCGAAAAAAATAAAAAATTATTATAATAATATGCAGAAATTTTTTTAAAAAAAATCAAATTCTCATCCCCCCTATATAAATACACCCTTACCCTCTCACATTCTTCACGAATCAATTCTCATTCTCTCATTTCTCAAATTCTCAAATCAATTCTCAATTCTCATTGCTCTCAAAATTTTAATTTCTAAATTTTATAAGTTATTAAGTTAAATACATTTAGATATAAATAAATAATCTTAGATATTTAGTTAATTTACATTTATTCGGTTCGGTGTAAAAAAGAAACGAAATTTCGACATTCTTTCGTGCAACTTCTACATTATTCAAAGGTAGATAAGATTTAATGTAGATTTCTATGCTTCAATTTTTGCATTTCTTATTTTTAACTTATTTTTTATTTTTGCATTATTCTTTTCGTAATTTTTATCTTTTTATTAAATGGCTGGAAAATTCTGCCTACTTGTTTAATTTTTTTTATATTGGCACTGGTCATTACCAGAACTTTTATTTTTTATTATATGGTTGCAAGAAATTCCGCCTACTTGTTTAATTTTTTTATGTTGGCACTGGTCATTACCAGAGATTTTTATTTTTTATTACATGGTTGGAAAAAATTCCGCATATATTTTTACTTTTTTTATTTCATAGTTGTTTATATTCATAGTTATTTTTTGTTATTATTGACTTATTGTAGATATGGCATCTCCTCCTAACTATGTTGACGAGCTCGCACATAGGATTAGTGTTGAATTTTTTGGCGAGGAGCCCGTCGCACAATATGCAAACACTAACCCTCAAACACATCCTGAGTATTATTATCAACAAAATCCAACCATGAACCCACCTCCACGACATGCAAACCTCCCGTTATACCCTAATCATCCCTACGTATCACAAGAGATCGTTCCACAGACTCAACTCCCTTCGTTCACACCAATGACCGAACCTACAGAACCTGAAATGCCAACAAGAAATATGACCTCGTCTGTCGACGAAATTGTCCCCCCATCATCAGAGGCATCACCAGATATCCAAGAAGCGCAGGTAGAGCAGTCACAGAAGAAGAAGAGGAAAACAACCGCGCCCAAATACGATGCAGAATGGTGGCGTTACTACGAAACAACAAAGGATGCAAGCGAAACTGTTTCGACTTTACGGTGCAAGGTAAAAGGATGTGCAGGTTATTTTACTTACAAAAAGTCTAGTGGTTTAAGTTCATTCAAAAAGCATGCTGAAAAAGGTGAGGAACCACAGGAACTACCTGACCAACGGTTAGTGCAAAGCAATATTAACCCAGACGGTTCAAGAACCTTGGCCAAATATGATGAAAAAAGAATGTTAAGTGAATTTTCCAGATACATTGCCCATAAAGAACAACCAATTAGTATGGGTTGTTGTCCTAGTTTTGCCAGATTAATGATAAAAGGTTGTGGCCAAGTAATGTACAAGAAATTTTACCACCACAAAATGGTGGAAGAAATCAAGAAACAGTACTTAGAAAAAAAATGAACTGTTAGCCATTTTTGGTTACGCCAACTATAATGTATCAATCACATTTGACTGTTGGAGCGCAGGTAAGCATGGTTTAGGATATTTTTGTATTACAGCACATTATATTGATGAAAATTGGCTTTTGCAGAAACGAGTTCTATGTTTTCATAACTTCGATTTTTCGCACACCGCACAAGCTATTCACCAAGCCATAATTAATGTTTTGCATGAATATAATTTAAAAAGGGATTTAGAAAACAAGATTTTTTCAATTTCTTTTAAAAATGCTAGCAATAATATAAAATCTATTGATTATTTTATACGTGCATTAAACCCCATAATGGATGGGAGATTATTTCATCAAAAATGTGCATGTCATATTCTAAATCTTACCGTTAAAGATGGACTGAAAACTGAAGTTATAAAAGTGTTAATTTACAAATTCAAAGATGGACTGCATCACATTTATTCAAATAATATTAGAAAACAAGAATTTCATGCATTATGTTCACGTTTGGGTTTGGGTAAGTTGATGGTTCCATGGGATGTTGATACTCGTTGGAACTCCACATATAGAATGTTCCTTCGTTGTTTTCCGTATAAGCACGCAATAAATGAAATGTTACACAACTCAACCGACGGGATACAACTGATGCTCACCGTGGGAGAATGGGACCGATTGGAGAAATTGAAGGACTTTCTCCAGGTTTTTTTCAATGCCACCATCAAACTTGCATGCTCGTACAGACCATCAGCACACGAGTTACTTCACCATTTGTACACCATCACAAAGGTACGTAATCTCATTCTCGACTTATATCTATTTAAACTATTTTGTAAATAATCATCATTTTTTGCATTAATCTCTTCATCCTCTTGTAACTCTTTTTTCAATTCTCATAGGTCTATCGTCAACTTGAAAACGCAAAGGAGCTTGATCGTAATTTAACTCCTATCGTGGATGCAATGAAGGAGAAGTTTCTCAAATACTGGGAGGAAGTACCTCCTATCACCATTGTCGCGAATTGTCTCCATCCGGCCTTCAAGAAGAAGTACACCATAAGATTGCTTCAGAGGTATAAGCAAAATCTGAACTTATCATATGATACAGCGGAAGCCGAAGTAAATGCTTTATTCGGCAGTATGTTCGACATTTACAATGCTCGACATATCTCAAGTACGACTACTATGACACCTCGCACACGGAGGTATGAATGCAATATATTTAATTATTTACTAAATTTTGAACTCACAGTATACCATTTTACCTAATACTTATTAATTAGAATTATTTTTTATTACAAATAGAAACAACACTTCGGGCTTGCTTAGCGAGCTACGAGATGATGAACCTCAAATGCTCAACACCAATGAATTGTTGAGCTACTGTTTGGGAAGCCTTGAAGACGACGACATCGACATCCTGGACTGGTGGAAGCGACATTCCGATGCATATCCAGTGTTGGCAGCAATGACGCGCGATGTTTATGCAGTGCCGGTGTCAACCGTACCTGCTGAATCATGTTTCAGTTCAGCAGGTAGAATTTTGACCGACAAACGCACCAGGTTGGGTGTAAGACGTTTCGATCAACTTGTGTGTATGAAAGATTGGATTGATGCCGAAGAGTGGAATCAACACGGTCCCAGTCCTGATGGACTCACATCTCCTGGTACTCAAGAAAGTAGTAATATGCCAAGAACTAACGCTGGCGATGATTCTGACACTCCGCTGAATGCAGAAGACGATGATTTGTGGTATTTGAGCAATGATTTCATGCGTGCTTTATAGTATGTTTTTATTTTATTAATTTTGAAGCATTTTATTTTTATCACATTTTTTGGAATAATACTAACAAAAAAAAGTTAGAACTCCGCCTATGTGACTACACGTAGCCGGTCCCAAGCCCGGAATAAAGGAGGGTAACTTTTAAAAAATTTCAATTATTCGAAAATTTCAAAATATTATTTCATAATTTTTTTACATTTGTTCATATTTGTTTGCAATTGTTCAGATTTTTTTGGAGTTTATAGTTTTTTGTTCGAAATTATATGAATATTATTAGATTTTAAAGATAATTATAAATAAAAATGTCATAATTATAAAATATTTTACCAAAATAGTTCGTAAAATTATTCATTATTTTTATACAATTTTTCCGATTTTTTGGAATTTTTTCGGATTTTTATAAAGTTGTATCAATTTCCCTGAATTATTTGAATATTATTAGATTTTAAAGATAATTATAAATAAAAATGTGATAATTGTAAAATATTTTACCAAAATAGTTCACAATTATTTAATAATTTTTATACATTTTTTTGGATTTTTTGTAATTTTTTTTGGATTTTTTTAAAGTTGTATCATTTTCCCTAAATTATTTGAATATTATTCGATTTTAAAGATAATTATAAATAAAAATGACATAATTATAAAATATTTTATCAAAATAGTTCATACAATTATTTCATAATTTTTATACATTTTTTTGAAATTTTTTTGAAATTTTTTCGGATTTTTTTAAAGTTGTATCATTTTTCCTAAATTATTTGAATATTATTCGATTTTAAAGATAATTATAAATAAAAATGACATAATTATAAAATATTTTATCAAATTAGTTCATACAATTATTTCATAATTTTTGCACATTTTTTCGAATTTTTTGGTATTTTTTACGATTTTTTTAAGTCTAAATCACATTTTTTCTACATTTAAAAAAAATGGACGGATCCGACCCAACCCGCCCCGACCCGCGTGGACCATACCCGCCCGGGTTTATCACGGACCGGATTGGGGGTTTTGGGTTCGGATCTGTGCAAACCCGCCCCACCGTACCCGTGGATTCGTGGATCCGGACGGGTCGGATCCACAGGTACCCGACCCGTCTCGTTTTGAGAACCCTACTTTTGGTGCCATTTTAGGCCTTTTCAAACATTTTTTTTTATCTTACATGAGAGGATGAGACCAGGACAACTTCCTTTCTTTCTATGAGCCTTTTTGAAGTTTATATCATACACTTGTTGATTTAGTTTATCAGTGCCTCAACAACAACAAAAAAGTATTTAATCAGAGCTAGACCTGGAAAACGTGATAAACGATCACGATTTTGGTCATTTCTGTTTTCGTGTCGTTTGATCTAACGATCAAAATTTTTTTCTCGTTTTCGTTTTGTTTAGTAAACGACTCGAATTTTCAGATCGTTTTCGTGCCGTTAAAAAAATACGATCCAAACGGCAAATCGGATTTGGGTAAAGAAGAATCTTCAAAAATAAATCAAGCCAGGATTCACAGAGAGTAAAAATTGGAGATTCATACCTTAGAGCAGTACCCGCGATCGAGACTGTTCAAATCCGGCAAAAAATGAGGAGGCACCGTAGGGGAATTTGGGAAAATAGGATTTAAGGTCAGAAATCGAAGCAGGTGACTGAGGTGAAAGGATTCGTCAAGAGATTTCCTCGTCGATGGTGAAAGAGGAGATGAGCAAAGGAATAGGTTCCCTCGAGTCGTTGTTCTTATTTTGAGATATCTTTACTCTTTTCAAAATAAACACGGCCGCACCAGAAGAAATCTGGTGGGGTCGGGGTGCGCGGTGCGGGTCGCAACAATAGATCTGGACCGTTCTTTATCCGTCAAGAGTCGTGCATGATCGTATAAAATAGACATTAGACATATTCTCCAAAAATTGTGCAAAGAAAATGTTGCTGTCAGAATTAGATTCTATGTAAACTTCGATTCAAAACATTTTTTTATACTTGGATACTCAAAAAGATTTGTAGATTGAGTACTTTAGTAATTTAGTTGATTTTGACTATTCAATTTATTGAGATTGGTGAAAAATAATTTATTTTAATTATATTTTTTGAAAACTCATTTTTCATCAATCTCGATAAATTGAATGATTTAGATTTATTACAGTACCTAATGTATCTACCCAAACTTTTACCTTAATAAAATATGTTCCATTAAAATCTTTTATAATAATCCATTATCACAAAGGGTTATGATTCTGCACAGTTGCTGGTTGTTGGAATAATGGCCTAGAGGACCAATTATTGTACTCTTGTTTTGTCATATGCATTGGATATTTTATCTTGTTCCTTGAGTTATAAATGTATTACTAGATCATTTGTGTTGATAACTTGGAATTGTGAAACTCTTTTAAGTTTTATAACTCTAAATATGTCCCTAGCTAAATCATCAGCAAGGAACACTGCTTGAATATATAAGCTAGTGTGTGGATTGATATGTGATCATGTTTCACAGATCATTGATACGGGGTATCTAATCAATCACACGAATATATGTATGGGATACATGATATTGGACATGACCCGCGTTGACTTGCTATAGGATTTGTGTAAGTCATTAGCATGTCACAAATAATATTGATTCTTTTCATTGAGATAGTTTATAGTCTTGAATAATTTGTGTATATTTGTGCAATTATCAAACGCACTTTTAACCGAGTGTTATAAAGATAGTTTGTCAATATACATAGATTATGTCAAGAGCTGTAAGATTATCACAATGATCATTTGTCCCTTTTACTTCTTGTAAAAGCAATGATATCCCTGGGCCCCTTGATGCAATGGTAATTATCATGCGCACATTTGTGATTATGGGATAATACAAATGGATGATTATGCATTGGAGATCAAGAAAGTGATTTAATTGTCAAGAATGACTTAAACCTAGTCTTGACATTGAACATTGGTTATCATGTGACAAAGGAATTAATATAAAAAGATATAAGGGATCATAATGTCTGTGTTTGATCAGATGTTCATAATGCATTGCTAGATGCCAATTATGAACTTGTGAATATTTATTTATTTACTGCTGATCAAGACATGGATCCTACAGGGTCACACCTTAAGATAGGACTGAAGCATGGAATAAATTAATTATGTGGGACATAATTAAATGGATTTGAATAAGGGTTTGGTTTTGGATCAGAAACAATCAAAATCTGCATTTATGCAGGTTGCCTGCGGGCCGCATGAGGGTCCTGCTGGCCGCAGGGCACTACCAACGGGGCGCAGGAGGGTCCAGCGGGCCGCTGGGCTGAGAGTGCTTGATTATGTCGGTTTAACTGGACGCAGGCTGTCCCTACGGACCGCAGGAGGGCCCTGCGGACCGCAGGAAGCAAGTCGGTTCAGGTTAAGTCGGTTTCTGACCTTCTGCTATAAATAGAAGGGACCAGGTTGAGGTTTATCATCGATTTCCAGAGATTAGACAGAGATCTAAGACGGTTATTCCCTGGTTAACATCCAAAACCTAACCCTAGATTCATCTCCTCTCTCTCTCATGTGTTGAGAACCCTAAAGAGAGAGAAAACCCTTCCATTGACGATCTAGCAGTCGTGCTTCGTCTTGTCGGGGTGCGCTCCTTGTAGAGGCTTCACGCTTGGGGAGCTTGCGATCTCTTGCTGTCGGTTGGAGAAAGAGGATCGCGACTACACATCATAAAGGTCGAATCTTTATTGTTCTTTTATGATGATCTTGTGTTTTAAATTGATCTATGCAATTGATCCTTGGGCAAACATGGGTTTTGTGTAAAAATTTTAAAATTCCGCATCTTTACACATGGCAAAACCCTAACAGTGGTATCAGAGCCAGGTTTTGCATTTAAGATCTGTTTAGAACTGTTTTATAGATGGGATCTATAAGGAATTGAGTCTTTCGGTCTTTTGAGATCCTAAGAGTTGAATTCTAGATTACTTTGATAAGTTTGAATAAATTAATGGGATTATTTTATTTAGAATGACTTGTTTAAGTATTTCTGGTAGTTAAATACGATTCTAGGGTTAGAATTGGGTATTTAATCTTTTCTGTTTGGGAAACGGAGAAGAAACCAGAAAACCGACTCTTCCTGCGGGCCGCAGGGACCACCTGCGGGTCGCAGGGGCTGCCTGCGGACCGCAGGGTCCTCCAGCGGACCGCAGGGCAGTTATTTTTCCATCTGTTTGGGAAACAGAGGATACCATGGTTGCCTGCGGACCGCAGGGTCCTCCAGCGGACCGCAGGGAAGTTATTTTTGGCCTCTGGTTGGGAACGAGAGTACATAGTAATGTTATTTTTAGAAAAATCATTGTTTTGGGAAAACACAAGGGTTATATGCATAGATTGCATGTGATTACATGAAAGGTGTGCCATTTGTGTGATATGGCGCACCATACTAACTCTATTTTGCAGGGAATTGAGTAGTATGGCAAATGATCAATGCCTTGTGTGTTGTAATTGATTGATATGATTGATGTGTGTAAGCGGCCTAAGGTGCCCCATGATAATTAATCTATTTCATTAATTAATGGCAAATGTTAAAAGCCAATATTTGTGATTTGGGGCTTGCATGCCTATTAGGATAGTCTATGTATTTTATTTATTTCTGAGAGAGTAAGGATTTAAATTTACACATAGATAGGATCCTAGATAGGTGGAGCTTTTACCATGGTGTGCAAGGGCGCTTCAAGACATATCAAGATGCCATACTACTCAATGCTTGATTGATTGCATGGGATGTAATTGATCCCCTGCTTGTTATTGTTTATTTTTATGTTGAGTCCGTAGTTGTGAGTCTTAAAAGTATGGGTGTATGCTTAACCAGACTTGAACCAACTGAACATATTAATAAACAACCGTCCCCTTAAAAACTAGAGCGTAACGCACTTCCTACTCTATCCCTTTCAAACCATTGGCATTAGGTTGATGTGTTCCTACTCAGTAGGCATCTCCTTTTATCCTTTGGGAGTTGGGGTCGTGCGGGGCACATAGAGTGAGGTTTGTCTAGTAGGGTTGTCATGCCGCCGCTGAGCCCTAATGCGTAGTGTCAATTCATACGAGGTATGCTTCTGACACACCGAGAGTCATGTTGCGGGGCACATGATTAGACTGGGAGTCTTACCTAAATAAACCCTTTTCAAGTTTCACGCCGACGCTGGCTTGATTTGGTAAAATATGGATCTCGGCCCTGCTGTACAAGGGACATCACACA
The DNA here is from genome assembly GCA_964058865.1 of Eleocharis quinqueflora. NCBI lineage: Eukaryota > Viridiplantae > Streptophyta > Magnoliopsida > Poales > Cyperaceae > Eleocharis > Eleocharis quinqueflora. The sequence goes on from CAXKVX010000701.1 coordinate 149,051, forward strand.
TGATTGTACAGTAGGTGTGTTCATCTTAAAGTTTGTGAACACTAAAACATATGACAAAGACTAAATCTTTATTTTTTATGTCTTGTAGATAATGGCTTCTAAAACACACTCCTACCCACTTTCATCTGTCCTGGAACAAAACAAATTGGACGGTACTAATTTCAACGATTGGTATCGTAATCTGAAAATTGTCCTAAAACACCAAAAGAAAGAGCATGTTCTGTATGCTCCTTTACCTGACCCACCTGCTGCTAACGCTTCACGCGCTGAAAAGAATGAATATGATCAACTTAGAGATGACTCGAATGAAGTGAGCTGTCTCATGCTCGTGTCCATGACACCCGACCTGCAGCGTCGGTTGGAAGATTGGACAGCTTATGAGATGATACAAGAGCTCAAGGGCATGTATCAAGAGCCAGCCCGTGTTGAGAAACATCGTGTGGCAATGGAGCTCTTTGAGTGCAGGATGGCTGAGGGGGCCTCAGTTCGTCCACATGTCCAAAAGATGATCAGTCTGGTAGAGCAGCTTGGGAAGCTGAACTACAAGATAGACCTAGAGATGGCCACAGACATGATCCTTCATTCTCTGCCTCCCAGCTATAGTATGTTCAAGATGAACTACAACATGGCGGGAGAACTAAAGCCGTTGAATGAGTTGCACTCCATGCTCTCCACGGCTGAGTCGTCCATCAGGAAGGCTCCTGAGGTCATGGCGGTGAACAAAGCTGGCAAGAAGGTTGGTAAGAAGGGCAAGAAGAAAAAGAAGGCTAAGACCGGAGGCAAAGGGAGCGCTCAAGCTGGGAGCAAGAGCACACCTAAGCCAGTGAAGCTTTCCACACCTACCGCGGACACGGTTTGCTTCCACTGTAATGGCAAGGGTCATTTCAAGCGGGAGTGTCCGAAGTTCCTTGAGGAACAGAAGACTGCCAGGGTGGCATCTTCAGGTATTAATGTTGTTGAAATAAACTTTGCTATTTCCTCTTCTAGTTCCTGGATCGTGGATTCAGGAGCAGGCGCTCATATTTGTTCAAATATGCAGGTGCTCAAAAGAATTAGGAGACTTGCAAAGGGTGAAATGCAACTCAAGTTTGGCAATGGCGCGCTTGTTGCGGCTGTAGCTGTAGGAGACTTGGAGTTGATTTTACCATCTGGGCTAATAATAGAACTTTTTAGTGTTTATTATGTTCCTTGTGCTAGCAAAAACATTATATCTGTGTCTTGTTTAGATTCTCATGGTTTTGAGTTTGCTTTTAAGAACAGATGTTGCACCATTAGTAGTAATGGTTTATATTATGCTAGCGCTTCCTTTGTGAATGGTTTGTATGTGATAGACCAAGGAACGCCCATCAACAACATAAATACTAAACGACTCAAAATAAGTGATAATAACTCATGTTTTTTGTGGCATTGTCGCTTGGGTCATATAAACGAGAAACGCATCAAGAAGCTCCAAGATGATGGACTTCTAGGTCAATTTGACTGGGAGTCAATGGACCGATGCGAGTCATGTTTACTTGGGAAGATGACCAAAGCACCTTTCAATAAGTACAATGAAAGGGCCACTGAACTCTTAGCACTTGTTCATACTGATGTATGTGGTCCTTTTGGGACTAGTGCAAGAGGCGGGTATTCGTACTTCATTACATTTACTGATGATTACAGTAGATATGGCTATGTCTTTCTGATGAGACATAAGTCGGAATCCTTGGAGAAATTTAAGGAGTTCCAAAGTGAAGTCGAAAATCAACTTGAGAAGAAGATTAAAGCACTACGATCGGATCGTGGTGGCGAATACCTGAGCAATGAGTTTAAAGATCACCTTAAGCAGTGTGGGATCATTCCACAGTTGACTCCACCTGGAACACCACAATGGAATGGTGTGTCCGAGCGGAGGAACCGTATATTGTTAGACATGGTACGGTCCATGATGAGTCGTGCGGAACTACCTTTGTCCTTTTGGGGGTATGCTCTAGAAACTGCTGCTTTTACCCTTAACAGGGTACCCACCAAAACAGTAGACAAGACTCCATATGAGATGTGGACAGGGAGGGTCCCTAACTTGTCGTTTCTCAAGATTTGGGGTTGCGAGGTCTTTGTTAAGCGATTAACATCTGACAAGCTTGATCCTAAATCTGATAAATGCTTCTTTATAGGTTACCCAAGGGAAACCAAGGGTTATCACTTCTATCATAAGTCGGACAACAAAGTATTTGTTGCACGACATGGTACTTTCTTGGAGGAAGAGTTCTTTTCCAAAGAAAGTAGTGGGAGCAAGGTAACACTCGAAGAAATTCGAGACCCACTACCTGATGCTTCGGGTCAAACTGAAGCTGAACACGTTCCAAGCGGGGCTGAGGAACAAGTTCAGCAGGTACCAAATGTTAGAAGATCGGGGAGAGTAGTCCGACTACCTGAGAGGTATTTGGGATTCCACGAGATATTACATGTTGATGATATCGAACCCTTGACCTACAATGATGCAATGTCAAGAGATGACTCCGATAAATGGCTGGGAGCCATGAAATCCGAATTGCAATCCATGGAAGATAACCATGTGTGGGACCTGGTTGATCTGCCTGATGGGGTAAAACCTGTCAAGAACAAATGGGTCTTTAAGAGAAAGACCGACATGGATGGCAACTTGACTGTGTATAAAGCACGGTTGGTAGCGAAAGGTTTCACACAAATCGAGGGGATCGATTATGATGAGACTTTCTCACCTGTTGCCAAATTTCAATCAATTCGGATCCTTCTAGCTATTGCTGCATTTCATGACTATGAGATATGGCAGATGGATGTCAAAACCGCATTCTTGAACGGGGTTCTTGATGAGGACGTGTACATGGTACAGCCCGACGGTTTTGCCGATCCAAGACAGGCTGAGAAGGTGTGCAAGCTTAAGAAGTCCATTTATGGACTTAAGCAAGCATCTCGGAGTTGGAACATAAGGTTTGATGATGAGATCAAGAAATTGGACTTCGTCAGAAATCCAAAAGAACCTTGTGTTTACAAGAAATTGAGTGGGAGCACTATTGTATTTCTGGTGTTGTATGTGGATGACATTCTGCTAATAGGAAATGATGTTCCTATGCTTGAGTCTGTTAAATCATCGTTGAGCAGGGTGTTCTCGATGAAAGACCTGGGTGAGGCTACCTATATTCTAGGTATCCAGATCTATCGAGATAGATCGAAGAGACTCATAGGTTTGAGTCAAAGTACATACATAGGGAAAGTGTTGGAGAGGTTCAACATGCAAGATTCCAAGAGAGGATTCTTACCTATGTCGCATGGCATATCTCTTAGCGAATCTCAGTGTCCGAAAACACGTGAGCAAAGAGATAGAATGAGTGGGATTCCGTATGCTTCGGCCATAGGATCCATCATGTATGCCATGTTATGTACTCGCCCAGATGTGTCGTATGCATTGAGCATGACTAGCAGATTTCAGAAAGATCCCGGGGAGGATCATTGGACAGCTGTTAAGAATATCCTTAAGTACTTGAGAAGAACTAAGGATCTGATCTTAGTCTATGGTGGTGAGGAGCATCTCGCAGTTACAGGGTACTGTGATGCTAGCTTCCAGACCGACCGTGATGACTCGAGGTCACAGACAGGGTATATTTACTCACTTAATGGTGGAGCTATCTGTTGGAAGAGTTCCAAGCAGAGCAGCACTGCTGATTCCACCGTTGAGGCTGAGTATATGGCTGCTTGCGAGGCAGGCAAAATGGGAGTGTGGATAAGAGAGTTCATTGATGAACTTGGTGTGGTTCCCAGCATTGTAGAGCCGGTGGAGCTCTATTGCGATAACACGGGAGCAATTGCTAACGCAAAGGATCATAGGTCCAGCAAGAGGACTATGCACATCAAGCGCAAGTATCACTTGATTCGTGAGCTTGTTGAACAGGGAGACATAAAAATGTGTAAAGTAGGCACGGACAGTAACACAGCTGATCCACTAACAAAACCACTTCCCTTAGTCAAACATGAGAGGCATGTTCGAGCTATGGGAATACGGGTCATGAGAGATTGGCTTCTATGACTGTAAGGGATAGAGTTTGGATATGGGATATCTGATTGGCTCTAGTCCAAGTGGGAGATTGTTGGAATAATGGCCTAGAGGACCAATTATTGTACTCTTGTTTTGTCATATGCATTGGATATTTTATCTTGTTCCTTGAGTTATAAATGTATTACTAGATCATTTGTGTTGATAACTTGGAATTGTGAAACTCTTTTAAGTTTTATAACTCTAAATATGTCCCTAGCTAAATCATCAGCAAGGAACACTGCTTGAATATATAAGCTAGTGTGTGGATTGATATGTGATCATGTTTCACAGATCATTGATACGGGGTATCTAATCAATCACACGAATATATGTATGGGATACATGATATTGGACATGACCCGCGTTGACTTGCTATAGGATTTGTGTAAGTCATTAGCATGTCACAAATAATATTGATTCTTTTCATTGAGATAGTTTATAGTCTTGAATAATTTGTGTATATTTGTGCAATTATCAAACGCACTTTTAACCGAGTGTTATAAAGATAGTTTGTCAATATACATAGATTATGTCAAGAGCTGTAAGATTATCACAATGATCATTTGTCCCTTTTACTTCTTGTAAAAGCAATGATATCCCTGGGCCCCTTGATGCAATGGTAATTATCATGCGCACATTTGTGATTATGGGATAATACAAATGGATGATTATGCATTGGAGATCAAGAAAGTGATTTAATTGTCAAGAATGACTTAAACCTAGTCTTGACATTGAACATTGGTTATCATGTGACAAAGGAATTAATATAAAAAGATATAAGGGATCATAATGTCTGTGTTTGATCAGATGTTCATAATGCATTGCTAGATGCCAATTATGAACTTGTGAATATTTATTTATTTACTGCTGATCAAGACATGGATCCTACAGGGTCACACCTTAAGATAGGACTGAAGCATGGAATAAATTAATTATGTGGGACATAATTAAATGGATTTGAATAAGGGTTTGGTTTTGGATCAGAAACAATCAAAATCTGCATTTATGCAGGTTGCCTGCGGGCCGCATGAGGGTCCTGCTGGCCGCAGGGCACTACCAACGGGGCGCAGGAGGGTCCAGCGGGCCGCTGGGCTGAGAGTGCTTGATTATGTCGGTTTAACTGGACGCAGGCTGTCCCTACGGACCGCAGGAGGGCCCTGCGGACCGCAGGAAGCAAGTCGGTTCAGGTTAAGTCGGTTTCTGACCTTCTGCTATAAATAGAAGGGACCAGGTTGAGGTTTATCATCGATTTCCAGAGATTAGACAGAGATCTAAGACGGTTATTCCCTGGTTAACATCCAAAACCTAACCCTAGATTCATCTCCTCTCTCTCTCATGTGTTGAGAACCCTAAAGAGAGAGAAAACCCTTCCATTGACGATCTAGCAGTCGTGCTTCGTCTTGTCGGGGTGCGCTCCTTGTAGAGGCTTCACGCTTGGGGAGCTTGCGATCTCTTGCTGTCGGTTGGAGAAAGAGGATCGCGACTACACATCATAAAGGTCGAATCTTTATTGTTCTTTTATGATGATCTTGTGTTTTAAATTGATCTATGCAATTGATCCTTGGGCAAACATGGGTTTTGTGTAAAAATTTTAAAATTCCGCATCTTTACACATGGCAAAACCCTAACACTGGTGCGGTGGATGAATTTGCGCACACGTTCTTCCTTTAGGGTCCGTTTGCACTTAAGGAATATCGAAATAGAGCTCTGTTTCAACATTAGAGGATTGCCAAATGTGTTTTGAAAGAATAAATAGTGGTAATAGACTATTTCGGTATGATGGAATAACATAATACACTGTGCGTATGACTAAGCAACCAAATTTGCAATGTAATTATGAATTTAATATATAATATATACTTTACTATTATTGTTAATATTATTATATTATCTTTATTACGAAAATAATATTAATAATAATTATTAATTATTATTATTTTAATATTTTAAAATAATGCATATTATTATAAAATTAGATTATTGTTATTATTATTAATATAATTATCATTATTATTTGATTAAATTGTAATATATTTGTAAATAACAATATTTTAGCATATTATATATAATTTATTATTATTAATAATATTATTATATTATCTTTATTATTAAAGTAATATTAATAATTACTATTAATTATTATTATTTTAAAATAATGAAAAATTTAATAATTTAATATTATTGTTATTATTATTATTATTATTATTATTTGATTATGTTGTATTATATTTGTTATGAGCATGGCTAAAATAATATGCATAGTACACCACATATCATACTATGCGCCCATTTGTATTTAATTTTGTCATTAAATTGATATTTAAGTTGCTCAATAAATTCTTCATATCAAAATCTTGTAGGAAATAAAATTTCGTGATTTTTAGAGCTTTCTTGCTATTTTTTAAATATTTTTTAAAAACAGCCCAGAAATGGCACTTTTGTAGTATTAAATCTGGACTGTTTTTAAAAATATTTAAAAAATAGATAGAAAGCTCTAAAAATCACGAAATTTAATTTCCTACAATATTTTCATACGAAGAATTTATTGAGCGACTTAAATCTCAATTTAATGACCTATATCTATATGCATAGTACAAAATGGGGTGTACTATGCATATTATTTTAGCCATGCTCATTTGTTATTAACAATATTTTAGTATATTATATACTTATTATTAATATTATTATATTATCCTTATTATTAAATAATATTAATAATTACTATTAATTATTATTATTTTATTTTAAAATAATGCATATTATATAATTTTATATTATTTTTATTATTACTACTATAATCATTATTACTATTTGATTATGTTGTATTATGTTTGTAATTAGCAATATTTTTGTATATTATATATACATTATTATTATATTATTTTTATTATAAAAATAATATTAATAATTACTATTAATTATTATCATTTTATTATTTTAAAATAATGCATATTATTATTAATTTATTATCTTATTTAGTTTATTATTGTTATCATTATTATATGATATCATAATCATAATTATTATCATAATTATCAATATTTGAACTATTTCAATTGACACTTACCAAACGACAATTTTTCTCTTCAAAATAATCAAGAATATCGCTCTTCTACCACTCTTTCAAAACCGCACAATTCTACTTTTACTATTCTTATTCCATTTTTCTAATACTATTCCTTGATTTGACGGACCTTATTTATATTACTGGATTTAAAGTAGAGATAATATATCCATGGACCACGATGAATAAGCAATATGCCAATATATAATCATCAAAATCATTGATTAAAAAGTGTCATCTAGTTCCTTGGCCCATTACAAAGTTAGCGATGGCTCATTAAGAGGCCATTAGGCCCAAAAGTTACTATTTTTCTGTATGAGATGAGAGCAATAAGCCCATAACATAGATTTATTGAGGTCAAGATCTGGTTTGGCGATTTTTGGTGCCTTTTTTAGGCCTTCTCAAGCAATTCTGTTTTATCTTGTATCAGAGGATGAGAGTGAGACGAGGACAATTTCCTTTCTTTCTATGAGCCTTTTTGAAGTTTATATCATACACTTGTTGATTTAGTTTATCAGTGCCTCAACAAAAACAAAAAAACAAAAAGTGTTTAATCAGAGCTCCTTTGGTTCTTTAGGGGTTCCAGATCTTCTAATTATTTCCAACTGTTTTGTCCTCTCTTTATTTTAAACAAAAAAGTTTCTATATAAAATTACAACCATATTATTATTGTCTTATTGATATCTTGGTCAGTCGTTTTCAAAGCAACACCGCCTTGCATCCTGATCCTGCCATGAAGAAACTGATGAAGCTGGTCATTTTCAGAAAGGAACTGCTTAACAGGACCAATGTGGATCATGATATTCTGTTATCTAGAAACTATCAATAGCAATACCAATAAACTTTTGACTGAAAATTTACACTTTAGTCCTTATAACTTCAAGAGTTTGTAAAGCTTATTTTTGCCAATTTTGTCATAGCACCCATAAGACGGATCATGCAATGTGCTAACCATCAGTCACAAAGAAATAAAAAAAAAATGGAAAAATGGATCCAGAACATGAGAACAATGAAAATGGAAAAAGAGATATTAGTCTCAGAAATCCCAAATTCTTTCTTGGTTTAAATATGAGGTGTATGGTTAAAGAGAGCTTACAATGGGCTTTTGGGCTTTATATAATTCCAGCATGACAGAATGAGAGCTTCAAGGGCACACAAAAGTACGTACAGTGTAAATTTCTGAGAAAATAAATAATTTCTAGTAAAATGAGTTGTATGTATAAGTAGAGACACTGTAGATGATCTTCAGATCAGACAATGAAATCGAAGCATTTTTTTAATAACTCTCTCTCTCTCTCTCCCTCTCTCTTTGTTAATTTCCATTTCGCAGCTTCTCTCTCATCATATATATACCAACAAGTCTTCGTTCTCTAGCCACAATAGAAATTTAGACGATCACAGAATAAAGAGAATAAACAAATCAAAGAGAAGGCAATCAAGCTTCTAAATTAAGATATCAATGGATTTGGGAACTCAAGACCTGCCCACAACCATCAACAACCAACCGAAGATCACAAGTGGAGCTCTATCATTGTTTTCGATTCTTTCCACCGGCGATAGAGAGAGTGCCATGGACCCGGAATTATGGACTGATGAAGAGAAGATGAAGAGAGAGCTTGTGGCTTGGGCTAAAGCCGTAGCAGCCATGGCAGTTCATGCACCTCCAAGTCGCGACACTCCAAGAATATTTTAGAGGAAGCAATTCTTCTGCAGGAAGCAATTCGATCTTCTGCTGCGCAGCACAGATGATCAGTGGTTCAAATTTTCTGCGTTGTAGGTTACGGACGGTTCAGATTTGATTAAGGAGTCTGATGTTATAAAATTTATCTCGCACGAATCTCGATGCAAATCAAAGGTTGAGATTTATTGCGCAGCATGCACAGTATTTTTGCTGCGCGTATAAAAGATCTGAGGAAAGGGAAGTTTTTTTATAGATTTTATTATTTTCTTTTGCATTTTTTTAAGGGGCTTACACCCCCTTTATAGTGTAATTTTCGGTAACTCCCATGTTCTTATTGATGGATCAAAGCAGAGGTGTATTTCTGATTCAGATTAATAAATCAAAAGGGAAGGTACGGTTTAAGAGGAATTGCAATAGTATATAAAGTTCTGTTTGATTTAAATAATTTATAGTTAAATGAGTTGTCACGCATGAATAAAGAAGTTAATATTGTTCCACATCTAATTATTACCAAGTTACTAGAATGTGAGCTATATATAAATAATAGAATATTTCATAGTAAGTTCAATAATCAATGATTTAAAACCAGACCGTTGAGTCTACTAGTTCAACCACTGATAATTAATTACTTACATTTTTTATGAGATAAAAAAGTTAATACAACATAATCTAGCTTATACATCAATAGAGTAGTTTTGTAATAATAATAATAATAAGGGTATCGTATTTTGAGAAAGCACTTTGTGATTTTAGATCGTTGGATTTTGAACCAGATGCAATAAAAATAATTAACGACGAGCTGTTGGTATAAATATGATGGGAGAGAGGGATAGAAGTTGCCAGATGGAAAAAGCACGAGGAACACATTAAGCGATTAATTAATTAATTAATTAATTAACGAAGGGAAAGAGAGGATTAATATAATAGGAACAAGTTGGTACCGGTACGTACCAAACTATAAAATATGTAATGTCAAATAGAACGTGTTAATTGGTATGATAGAGACTGAGCTCTTGGTCTATCCTCGGTACAGTACCATCAGATGATTACCGCTTTTATATGGTTAGGTACGTTCTTCTTTGGTAACCTCTCAATCTCTCATGCTTTGGCACCATGAGGAATAGCTAAAAATAGGAATACCAATACTATTCCGACAAATACAATTTTCAAACAAAAATAGATTAAGAAATAGAGTGCGAAAGAGTGATATTTCGTTTTTCCAACCTATAAATGAAATACTGGTTATTTGATTACTTCAATTGTAGAATAACAGTTATTATTTGATTATATTTATAATTAATAATATTTTAGTATATTATATATATTTTTTATTATTATTATTATTATATTATCTTTATTACTAAGTAATTTTATGAATTATTATTTTATTATTTAAAATATATATATAGACTAAAAAAAGATCTATTTGAGAATTGTGAATCGATTTGCTCGTACGAGAATCGTATCGGATACGGGTGTGGCAAGTATCCGGTACGAGTGCGGTAAGGTATTTGAAGTATCCGAGTAAAATAGCAATTTTTGAAGGAAAAATTACGTAGTTTTGAATTTTCAAAAAATAAACATAAAAATTTGTACAAATTTTAATTTAATAAATACACAATTTATTGACTGTTTTACTTAATTTAATAACACTTTTTTCAAAGTTTGATCGAATTACTCTTTTTTTAATAAATAAAAATGATCACGCTCAAATCACGTGCGCCTTTTCATAATGTAACCCAGCCCAGCCCAGCCCAGCCCAATCGCTTATTTTCCTTGGGTTCGCTACATGGTTTGGTGTGTCGGTCGGATCAAATCGGATAGAAGCTGCAGTCCGTTGAGCTCTGTAATTTAAGGCAGCTCTGTCCTGTCCGTCTGATCATATTAAGAACGGCTCAGATCAAAATCTGCTTGCATAAATTAAAAAGTGATAATGTGAGTCTTCCAGATTTTTTTTTTTAATTCATTGCATATACACGCCCACAGAAACTTGAAATTTTGAAAAGCCTCCCCTAAAAAAAACTATTTGCGAATCGGAAATCGCGAATCCATCTGCTCGTCCCATTCGCGAATTGACGCACCTCAGTCGAACCCAACCCCACGACGCTCCGCTCTCCTCCTTGGAACCCTAGCCCCAATTCGCGATTCTGGCGGCTGGCTGACTGGCTCCGCTCGCCTGCCTCGCCGCTCGATCCCCTCTCACTCGACATCTATCTCCCATCTGATCACTTTCTCTGGTATCTATCTCTGTTACTTACTATTTTATAATCAGGATTACCATGATTTTATCACCTCAATAGGGTGTTGATAATGAAAGAATTATTATGCAAAGATTTCAAAATATGAATTAGTTTATTGTTTTCATCAGATTTGTTTCTTTCAATCTTCATATACAATTTGTCATAGAATTGATGAATTATGCTATTCTTTCTTTTATCAGGCTCACAACTAACTTCATCTACAATGGCGGGTCTGAAGGAGATGCTTCCAGCCGCAAGATCTACCACAGTATCATTCTATGACCACTCCAATGACCCTTGGTTCAAGGAACGGTATGGATCTGGTCCTGCTGACCAGGCCGAAACCAAGGTCACCAAACATAATCCGGTGCCACCCTATGGCAGGAGGTCTGGATTTATGCCCCGCAGACCCGAAGATTTTGGGGATGGCGGTGCTTTCCCTGAAATACACATCGCACAGTACCCACTTGGAATGGGTAGGAAGGATGAGAAAACCGGGTCCAAGATCCTCCCATTAACAGTCGATTCAAATGGAAATGTTGCATTTGATGCTGTCATCAAACAAAACGAAAATTCAACCAAAATTGTTTATTCGCAGCACAAGGACCTTGTGCCAAAGGTTGCTATAGAGGAGAATAAGGATTTGGATGAGTATGAAAAGGAGATCGAAGAAACCACTGAGAGAACAAAGGCGGCTTTGGAGAAAATTGTTAGTGTCAGGTTAAGTGCTGCACAGCCAAAAAATGTACCAACCCACAACTCAGAATCACAATTTATCAAATACAAGCCATCGCAGGATTCAGCTGCTTTTAACTCAGGTGCCGAGGAGAGAATTATTCGGATGGTAGCAACACAGGTTGATCCACTTGAACCACCGAAGTTCAAGCACAAGCGTGTTCCCAGGCCATCAGGGTCACCTCCAGTACCCATCATGCACTCGCCTCCTCGACCAGTTACAGTCAAGGATCAGCAAGACTGGAAGATCCCGCCTTGCATCTCCAACTGGAAGAACCCAAAAGGGTACACTATTCCACTTGACAAACGTCTGGCAGCTGACGGGCGAGGTCTACAGGATGTCCAAATTAATGATAATTTTGCCAAGTTATCAGAGGCATTGTATGTTGCTGAACAGAAGGCCAGAGAGGCAGTGGCAATGCGATCTAAGGTGCAAAAAGAATTGGCACTTAAGGAGAAAGAGAGGAAGGAGCAGGAGTTGCGGGCCCTGGCTCAGAAGGCTCGATCTGAGCGCACTGGTATTGCACCTGCACCGGCAGGACCCGTTACAAATGATGATGAAGAAATGATGGCTGATGCGGAGGCACCACCCCCTCCTCAGAGGAGAGAGACCCGTGAGGAAAGAGAGGAGAGGGTCCAGAGGGATAAGATACGTGAAGAGAGGCGGCGTGAGAGAGAGAGGGAGAGACGCCTCGAGGCACGTGATGCGGCTGCTGGTAAGAAGAGCAAGATTACCAGGGACAGGGACCGTGATGTCAGTGAGAAGATTGCACTCGGCATGGCCAGCACTGGTGCAGGCCGTGGTGGTGAGGTCATGTACGACCAAAGACTCTTCAACCAAGATAAGGGCATGGATTCTGGTTTTGCAACTGATGACCAGTACAATATTTATGACAAGGGTCTCTTCACAGCTCAACCAACTCTTTCCACTTTATATCGGCCGAAAAAGGATGCTGATGGAGAGATGTATGGTGGTGATGCTGATGAACAGCTGGAGAAGATCATGAAAACTGAGCGATTTAAACCAGATAAGGCATTCACAGGTGCAGGTGAACGTGGTAGCAAGAGAGACCGGCCCGTGGAGTTTGACAAGGCTGAGGAGAATGACCCATTCGGTCTAGATGAGTTCTTGACTGAGGTCAAGAAGGGGAAGAAGGCAGTTGAGAAGATTGGGAGTGGTGGAACCATGAAGGCCAGCGGTGGCGGGTCATCAATGAGGGATGATTACGAGGGAGGCGGGTCTGGTCGCACCCGCATCAATTTCGAACGTGGGCGATAGATGTTTAAAATATTACGAGTTATAGGCTCTCTATTTCTCTTCTTGACTCAGTTGTATTTCAAAATTTTCAGTTTAGTTTTGATGGCTGTTATGATCAAGATACTGTTATATTTTATGTTGTCTTGGACTGTAACAAAGTATCCGTATCATATTTGTTGCGTTATCAGTGCTTTATATATCAAATGCCCTGGGTATCCTTTCTTACCATATGCAATGTGCAAACAATTACTGGCTCGTGCAGATCAGTGTGGTTGTCTACAGATGGTAATTTCCAGTTTCCACCAGTTAGTTCCTATTAATTCATAGCTTCCCATAAACCGCAATTTACAGTTTCCACTTGTTCTGCTGATTGTAATTTCAGTATGCAGATTTTATCTGCAGGTGATAAAACTTGCAGATCCTATCTCTGATTCTATCTTGAAGTGAATCTCAAATTAGGTTATATATATTGAAGAGGCATCTGGAAGTTGTGTATTCTTGGACCATTGAAGATTGCATAAATGAAATGGCAAATCAGAAGTATTGTTGCAATGTGCCATGAGGTTTAGTTTCTTTGTTTTTAACTTTTTTTCCCTTTTTTTTTTTTGGCAATATCAACTTCTGCATATAGTAATAATTTTTTGGGAGGGAATTTTTAACAACAACAGACCTGCGGACAGTGTACTTCTATGCAGACTGCTCAGCTAATAAGTTTAGATATGTATTATATGTTGTTTTGTTCAAGTGTTTTGTTTTCTTCAAGGAGCTGATACCAACTGACGGGCACTTTAGAACCAGATGTCAAGAATGGGATTTCTGGATTTGACCGTCACGAAAGATACCGGTGTGAAGAGAGGAAAGATACCGGTATCAAGCTCCGCAGGTGGACCACTCTAGTGAACAAGGAAAGAGACCGATTAGCATCAACTAGAGACGATAGAGCAGTTGGTTATGTTTACTGCTCTTTTCCGTTGGAGCTCAGAGAGTTTTTCTTTTTATTTTTTATTTTAATTTCCCTTGTCAAAGCCTGATATATAAAAGGCTTGTCAGGAAGGAGAAATGGCTATCGATGAATTTACAAATCAACTCTCAAAACTCTTATTCAGTCTCATCTTTTCTTATTTGTTACTTGCATCTTCCTTTGACTATTCAATAAAGCTATTATTCAATCCCAATTTCATCTCACTAGTTCTTATTTTCTTAATTTAAATTCAGTTCCAATTTATATACCCTTTTGTTACTGTCTGATCTCTATTTAAATCATGACACCAGAACATGCAAATCTGAAGAGGAAACAATAGAGGCACCAATCCGGCAGAAAGTGCGAAATAGTAGTATGCTCCTACATTCTAATGCACCGTAATTTAGATGCTTCTAAAAAGCCACACCGAGTGCATTTGAGTTTTAATTTGAATCTGTATTCCGTAGGTATTCTATAAGATGAAATATTCATTGAATTGTCCACATAATTTTGAAATTGTGTGAACTATTAATGCACATGACAAGACAACCAAATCGGCAATATTTGCATTTCTTTTTGGCTGAGGGATGTCAGCACGAAAGTGATGTTTATGTTAAATTTTTTTTAACTTAATTGTGGTTGGGAGATGGGAATCCAGACCTGACCAGAGGCAAGTCGTGTCTCTCCACCCGTTCTCTTTTTAACAATAAAAATCTGAAACTCAAATAAAAAAATTGGGAAACAAATGAGATTTGGATCGTCGTTATCAATAATGTGCATAATAATTCAACTAAATGTACATAGTAAATATTGATGTTGATTATTGATATCAATATTAATATCTACGTATCAACTCTCTAAAAATATCTATAGGTGCCTGAAGAACAACATTACAATATTATTGCACATTCAATGAAAATTCTAAATAAAAAGCATGATACTTTTGTAGCTGAGTTGTAAAGAGTTTAACTGAAAAAGCAATCGCGCTTCGCGCAATTTGATACAGGACAAAAAAATATTTATTTGCAATATAACTATAATTTTGAAGATTCATTATATTCACTATAACACAAAAAAAGTTTCATGAGAAATTAAATATAGAGCTAGCTAGACTATGATATTTTACAAAGCGCAACTCATGCGGTACTTCGATTATGTATTTGCAATTTCGAAATTCAAACAACCGATCCAAATTGTTGAATTTGATCTCTATATTAAACTCTTCTTGAATACCGAATTTTTCATTTTTCAGAATTTTTTACTATTTTTCATAGAGGTGGAAAAGCACTAATATTTGATGGTCTAGAAATCATAAGATTAACCAATTTTTCACCATCTTTTAAAAATAGTAAAAAAAATAAAAATGTAAAATTTGGCCTCCAAAGAAATTTTAATATGAAGATCAAGTTGAACGATTTGAATTGATCGTTTGAATTTTTAAGTTGAAGATACGGAGGCGAAATACTATGTGAGTGGTGCTTTGTGAAGTACCACAACCTAGCTCTTAAATATATCAATAACAACAGCACAAGTTCCAAAATAATATATTGAACATCCAAAACAATAGATACAAGACAACAAAAATATAAAAATTACAAAAAAATTTCTATGGGTTTTTATTTTTTGGTAATTTTGTATAATAGGTTCCTCGAGGGGCAAACATGTCTCTCGGGATTTGCTATGACAAGGACTGAAATGTTCGTTGTGGCGGGTACAAACAGGTTGGTTCACGCTTGGAGATGGACCACCACACGATTTGGCACAAGGAAATGATGGTAGAAAATCCCATCTGCTAATTTCATAAATCTCGACCCTCTCTCTTCATTTACTCTCCTATCACCTCTCTCTCACCCTCGATCGTTCCCCTCCTCTCCTCATCTTTTCATTTCTGCAAGTAATAATGGCGAGTTCAAATCCTCCCCTCCCATGTAGTGATATGCCATAAGCCCTCGACCTCCAGCCCTGTCCCTGTAAAGTTCCTGTCAGATTCGGCCCTGATCCGGCCCTTAGTAAGATTTTGAAACGGCCGGGCCTTATAAGGGTCGGGCCTTAGAAGGGCCAGATTCGTTCCAAAAATACAAGCCCTTATTTATCCGGCCCTTTCAAGCTCTGATCCCGTCCGGCCCTAATCCGACCCTCTGCAATCCTGACCCACGCTAGCCCTCAGACCCTTATCAGCCCCTCATATAAATATTAGGAAACATTTCACAATTAAAAAAATTAAAAAAAAGACCAAAGCCCTTATTACCTGGCCCTGATTCGACCCTGATCTGGCCCTCTGCAATCCCGAGGGCCTGATAAAGGCCAGGCCTTAGAGAGGTCGGACCTATTAACTTAGAACAAAGCCCTTATTACTCGGCTCCTATTAAGCCCTCTTTAGATCCGGCCCTTTCGTAGGCCCTCTAGGCCCGGCCCTTTAGACTTTCACTACTCCCATGTTCTCTCAAAACCCACTCGATTATACTGTCATTAGCACTAATCCTTTGTCCTATTGCACCTTGGCTTTGCCTTGCCTTGAAACCCCTGACACGTGCTCACCTCCACCTAGTCTCGTTGCATGCACTCCACCATCAGCACTTCCCCCTCATCGCCTATATAACCACACCTTGCTATTTTGTTAGTCTTTTGCTATTTTGTTAGGGTGCGTTTGGATCGCCCCAGAATAGCACAAACCCGAGAATAGCTGCTATTCTGAACTTCAAAACGATCAAAACATGTTTTAGCTATTTTGGGTTAGTACCAAATAGTTGCTAATCCGCTAACCCGTCAATTGGTTGGGTTAGCAAGGTTAGTGGTTGTAAGGATAGCAAAAATCATTTATTATTATTATTATTATTATTATTATTACTATTACTATTACTATTATTATTATCAGTTTTATTATATTATATATTATCATTACCATCGTTAAATTATTTATTTATTTATTTCTAATTATTACCAATATAATTATGATAATAATAATTATTATTAATATTATTATAATTATTATCATCATAATTATAATATTATATTATCATTTATTATTATTATTATTATTTATCAGCACCATTATTATTATATTATTTATTAATATTATTGTTATTATTATTATTTATTGCCATTATTTATTATTATATTATTATTACTATATTATATTATTTATTATTAAATTTATTATTATTATTATTATTTATTATCATTATAATTATTATATTATTTGTTAGTATTATATTATTTATTATTATGTTATCATTATTGTCATTACAATTATTATTATTACATTGTAATTGTAATTATTATATTATTATTATAATTATTATTAGTTTTATATTAATATTATTTTCATTTTTTATTATTACTTTTTTATTATCATTATTATTATTTTATTATATTTTTATTTTTAATTTATTAATATTATTGTATTATTATTATTTATTTTTATTATTGTCATGATTTATTATTATATTATATTATTTATTATTATATTATATTATTTATTACTATATTATATTATTTATTATTATTATTATTTATTATTATTTATCATATAATTATTATATTATTATTATTATATTATTTGTTAGTATTATTATATTATTTATTATTATATTATCATTATTGTCATTATAATTATTATTATTACATTATAATTGTAATTATTATTATATTATTATTTTATTATTATTATTATTATTATCATTATTATTATTATTATTATTTTATATTATTTTTATTGTCATTATTTTTTTATTTTTTTTATTTTGTATTATTGTCATTTGTGTTATTATTATTATATTATTATAATATTATTATTACTGTATTATTATTATATTATAAATTGATATTATTATTTTATTATTATATTATTATAATTTTATTGTTATTGTATTATTATTATATTATTACTTTATTATTATTATTCGTTAGAAAACTAAAATAATTTATTATTTACTAATTCTCACCATCACTACTCCAAACGTGCAATTCAAACAACATTTTCACTAACCTAGATAGCATAAAATTAGCACTATTTTTGCACTAACCTAGATAGCACTATTTTTGCACTATTTCAACTACTAATCTAGATAGCACTATTTTTGCACTAACCATGACATGATCCAAACGCACCCTTAGTCTTTTGCTGCTATTTTGTTAGTCTTTTGATTTAGACCATTAAATTTGAAATCAAAGAAAAGTTAACACATAAGCAAAGGGAACGTTGAGGAAAACGAGATGGGGAAAAAGGCTAGAGATAGCACGGGTGATGGTGCACCTTGACTTACACCTCTTAACGCATGGCCCTATTCTCTGTTACTGATAACCCTACCTTCATTTTTGTTGTTGTTACGCTTGTTGTGCTTCGTGTTCTTTGTGTGTTTGCTTGTTGCTGGGACATTATGTATAATGTTTGATTTTCTTTTAGAACCCGTAGCAACCTTGGCAAACCTGAACTATGCTAGGAATCGTGCCAGGGCAAATGTGTGATGCATGTCTCTAATTATACTATGTTTGGGGATTTTATTGATTCATGCCAGCACCTTGAGTTGTTATGAGTAATTTGCTGATTTTTGGAATCATTCTGAAAAATTGATTTGGTTTGTTGTGATGCTTGTGATTTGATATTGGCACGGGTAACATTGAATAACGTTAGGAACTTGTGTCAGTACTGGTTGCTTGTGATGGTTGGGTGATGGCATTTACTCGTGAATTGTTTGTTGATGTTGATTTGGATTACTGGCAAGGGTTCCTGACATGTGCACAGGGAGGGTGAAACCTAGTTCTGAATTAAGGATTGTTTGTTAGATGTGTACTGGGTTGAGGATTCTTTGTGATACCAGACCTAATATACTGAACTTGATACTACACAGGTTTCCAATCCTGTGTAGCATCATACCTTGTGCTGGATATTTGTTGTGCTTGCTTGATGATTGATGTGCCTCGACTGGTTCAAACTAGATATTGGTGCATGTAATACAAGTTCTGGTACCAGGCACTTATTGCCACTTTGTTGTGTTGGTCTTGTTTCAGTTGTCTGGACATGAGTGTTGGGCTCAAAGGTGATGACTGGACCCTTATGAGGATTTAGGCTTAAAACTTTATTTTGGGCTTTTAGAAAACTTAAAAGAATAAAAGGGCCTCTGGCCCATAGGGCCACTGGACTCCTCTTGGACCCTTAGAATAGAATAATAAAAAAATCGGCATGTGGGCCGTTGTTGGACAGAATTAAATAAAAATAAATGGTATTGAATATTTTTGGTCTTGGACCCTGTTTGGGCCGAGACTCGGTAAATTAAACAGATACTATCAAATGGTGGTCTGGCCAAATCTTATCCATTAGCTATAATAAACCCAAAATAATAAATCAATAAAAAGGTCGAGAAAGATATAATATGAAGATGACGATATGGCCCGTGCAGCGAAAGCTACAGTGATAACATATGAGTCTCAGGCCTTCGATTCCACTCAGGATTAACACAAAACAGAACATAAAATAAAGTGATCGACATGAATTTATTTGAGTTTCTTTATACTTTTCTATATTTTTCTATACTATGTGTAGCACTATGAATTATAACATATATTATACGATGTAGTTATATATTTATGATAGTTAACTAGGTACGACGAATTAGATAGTTAGGACATAAGATTTGGACTATATGCAACGAATTAATTAAAAGCTAAGTATTTAGTTAATAGAATAATAATATAATCAACTATAGAACTTACGTGATAAATTAATTATAAGTATACCAATATAATAGAAAGTAACATACACATATTAATTAGTTACTGAACAACACAACATGATTGGACTAAGTAGGAATACAAATGTAATAACTTATGTTGATCAATTTCTCTATAACTACATTAAACAAAACACGTAGATAACTTTAACGTAAACACTCAATTAATCTAGTCAAGTACTTAACTAAATATAATATTACATATTGATCAATTTCTCTGTAAACACATAATTAAGATACATATATTTTCTTTCTTCATTTCTTAGTTCAATAATTAAAATTCCAACTAAAATTGGTTGAATTTACAATATGCTTTGCTTCGTGTTGTTTCTTTTGTTGATATTCTGTAGGATATTGTCTTGACGATGTAGTAACCGTTGAACAATAAGGAAACACATAGGGACATCACTTGAACTTATAAAATAAAAGTAAATAAAAGGGTGAAAGACTACACAGTATAGTAATTTGGACTTAGTAAAAGTAATAATTAAATTAAATTAGAAGTATCAAGGACGTCTCAAACGTCTAGATTATACAATCTCAATTTACTATTAAGGAATTGTCAGAAAAATGATAAATCCAACGAATAAATAGGAGGTTTAGTCGACTAGGATCCACACACGGGTGACGAGACCGACGCTGCCACTTACGACGCAGATACTGATGCGAACGCAGCAGGACTTCTAGTAGATTAGGATCCTCTCCGACTTTCATGTGTGGTTCTTGGGGTTTATATCCCTTTCATTCTTTTAGGATCTAACAGACCTACATGTAGTTTCTTAAGTAGCGAATTATATTGTTTTAACTGAAATGCGGTACCAAAACTACCAACTATTGAACTGCCATATTTGCATACCGACAACTACACAAAAAATCCAGAGACCTACATGCATTGCATGTCATCTGCATTTCATACTGCATGTAAGATCCAATATACAGATCGTATAGGTTATTAGTTATCTATAGATAGCTGCGTATATTATATTATATGTATTCGTCGGGGGTGATGAGTGTCGGGTCGGTGATCACCAACTGGATGTGATTTGAGGGCAACCCACTAGGTTTACGTGTCACAATGTCTCACATGGCACGTACAATACTCTTATCGGGTTGTCTCTGATAAGCCAAATTATACACATGTTTATCTAGGATTAATTATGTAACTTAAGCCAAGTTTAAGGTAAATCATGTCCAAACAAACAAGTTTTTTTCCCAAAAGAGTTCAATTCACTACCTTGCAGTGTTTTAGTGTAGAAACAGGTATTTGAAGCAAAATGGATACAAGCAAGGACAATGGAACAAGCTAGATGTGCAATGAAAGCATGGACCATCTGCCAAGTCAATTGATGCCACAATCAACCTCTACATGCTAAGACATGAAGAACAACCCAATTCAGCTCTATTGCGGACGCAAGGTATATCCTTGCGGCCGCAATAGATGTTGGCAGAGGGCTGTGAATTCAAGGAAGTTACCACCTCCAAATATTGCGCCCGCAATAACTCCCACTCAAGATGTGTTGCTGTCGCAACAGAAGTTATTGCCCCTGCAATAGACCTGCGCAGAAGCATAAATAGAAAGTTCCAGCAGTCTGTTGTTAGATTTTTGTTTTCCTTTAAATACAAAGGGTTATTAGGCAGAAGTAAGAGACAAGTTAGATGAATTTAGCTAGTAACAAAGGGTTAGGATTTAGAAAATTCACAGAAGAGAGAAGAAGAAGAAGAAGAAGAAGAAGAAGAAGAAGAAGAACAACAACAACAACAAAAGAAGTGCTACCTTGGCGATCTCAGTTGTATATCTCTTTTCTCTATCTCTTTCTTTTTACCTCTACCATGTTTAGTCCCTTAGCCATGTTCGGCTAAGTTGTAATAGGACTTGTTAGGATGAATTGAAACTCTTGTTAATGCTTGTTTGTAATAAATTTCTTACTTGGTTTTTCTTTTTATTTTACTTGTGCAATTTCATGAATTGTGATCTTAGGGTCTAATTCTAGACCTTGACCATAGAAAGCATGACAATTAATTGGCTAAGTACCGAGAGGTGACGCTAATTGATTTCCCATCTTATGACTTGCTTTCTATATGAATTGTTTTATTTAAGATTTGATATTTGCAATAGAGATATTTGATATTAGATCTACACCATAGAAAGTAGGGTAATTAATAAACTAAGTACCAAGATGTAATGTTTGTTGATTACATGTTTACCTAATTGTCATAACGAATTGTATCAAGTACTAAGAGGTGACATATGATAAATTAGGATAATTAGGTTGGTATGTGCTTAATGTTGGCTCAAACAATTTCTCAAGTTTGTTGATTTGCAAAACAACGTGTTATCTCATCAAAATTTGTGAGAATTGATGCAGGATATTCGAAGCAAGATCAAACTTAGCAAGGGGAGTTAAACCAAGGAATTAAGAGCTGAAGATCTCAAGAAATTATAGAAGAATATAGGTTTAACTCTTTAGAACTTTGGTTATTTAAAATTGGGAGTTAAATGCAAAATTGCAAAATTCAGAACAAAATACACATTAGCGTTATAACACTAACCTTGGCGTTATAATGCCAGAGTGCTCAAATCTGTGAAATGGCTAAGTGCAAAGAACATTGCACTTGGCGTTATAACGCCAAGTAAGGCGTTATAACGCCAGAAATATAAGATTTTAAAATGGAAATTTAAAATAGACTAAGACAGCAATAAATTCCAAAATAGGAAAAATATCTCATAAATATTGCTAAAGTTTATGAATGTAAAATTCATTTTTCCAAAAACATTATTTTGCAAAAGTGCAAAATTTTCACCAAAATTCCAGAGAGTTACCATTATAACGCTAAGGCTAGCGTTATAACGCCATAGTCAGGTTTTTGGCCAAATTGGCTAAGTCCTGAACTATAGCATTATAACTCCAAGTTTGGCGTTATAACGCCAGAGTCATGTACTTGGCCAAATCGGTTAAGTGTTGATCGCTAGCGTTGTAATGTCAAGATTGTTGGGTTACGAATAGTTCAAAACCCGTCAATTGGCCTAAGCAGCGGAAAGACCGTAAAACAAAAATTTTATGTCTGACTTAAGCCGAGGATTAAGCGGGGTATGTCGGATAAACCACAGAGGGTGTCCACCTCCCGTTTATCCCTAACATCAAAACCCTACTTAATCCCTAAACAGATCTACTCCTTAACTGAATTCTAAAACTTTAATCTACTTACAAATTAAATAGATTAATATAACATTAATACCTTGATCCAAATTCGAATTGGACCGCAGAAGACTCGGACGGCTGAATCACAGACGCTCTTCTCCTCGGAGTATCAGACGTCTGATACCTCTACCAGATGTCCACCAGGACGACCAGAGAGCGGCTTACTTCTTCTGCCAGAAATACCGAAAGCCGCGATATCCCGCAAAAACACTATTCACCGAGATACGGACTAAATAAAATATCTTCGTGAATCGCAGTTATCCAAAATATGGAATACCGCTCTAACACAAAAATACTATTTTCCGAATCCCGTAAACAACCGTATACGAGAAAGAGAGAAAATATATTTATCGATACGAATCCGAGTTACCGAGTACGAATCGATTTTTGGTGTTTTTTCTCTCTCCCCTTACCCCTCTATTTATAGTAAAATGAGGAGGTGCCAAATTACCAAAATTACCCTTAAAAAATGTGAAAGGACAAAAATACCCCTTATGGATAAGTTTGATGACATTTCATACATATCAACACTTTGATATTTTCATGCCACAAGTTGGCATGCCGACCACATTTTTTATTTTTTTTATTTTTTTTTATTTTATATTTATTTATTTATTTTTAATTACGAATTTAATTAATTTTTAATTAAGGTTTTAATTTGATAATGACTTTCATTCCAAATTCAAAACCATAATCTATAATTAAAATCTAAATTAAAAATATATAAATATACATAAACATATAATTGTTCTCAACAATTATATTTCTCAGGGTTTGGTATTTGTTTGGTTGCGGTATGATTTTATACAACGTATCGTATACGTTTATAAATTCAACCGTTGTTTTTGCTTGTCATCTTATATGACATATATAATTTAATTATATCATATATAATTAATTATAATCATCATAATATTAATTATAACTATTTATAATTAATCATTAAGATTCTCTGATTTAGCTCCTATGCGGTGTGACCCAATAGGATCTGTGTTATGTTGGTAAATAGAATTAAAACCATTTTAATTTCTATAATCATAGGAGGCATCTGACATCTGCGCTATGACCATCCAATTACACAGACGATGTTGTACTTATGCAATATCACGATCCACTAAACATTTTAGTCGTGTTAATTCTTTCGTCTCACAGTATCAGATTAGTTTCAAGGCAGGTGTGTGTCATCCTTGCAAACTTAATCTTTTCTCGATCTTGAGCAGACTTATCAAATATAATTACTCTTGTAATTATACCGCATGCAGATAATCTTACTCTATCAAGGGGCCCAGTGATACTGTAACTCGTATCAAGATACGAGGGACAATAGTACTTTCAGTAAACCATCACTACCTCAACTAAGCTATGTATACCGAAAAGTTATCGTTATGACTGCGTTTTACCGACAGCGTTAGATAACAATCACACATACACATCTCTTAGTAGAAAAGATGAATACCTCATACTTTAGAACTTAACACTGAATGAAAACATTAATGACACGTACACAATTCCATTTAATGTTTCATTCGAGGTCTGTCAAATACCATGTTCCTCTAACATGTATTCATGTGATTAAAACGACATCTCATGTCTATGGTTTGTAAAACTTAACCATCTTTTAATCCACATTCTAACCTTGTAACGGTAAATTAGTGTTCCTGCTAATTACCTTGGTTAGAGACTTTTAAGAGTATATATCATCTGTATTATGAAGTTTCACAATTCCAGTTATTGACTCAAGTCAGATAAAGGAATGATTCATAAATTCAATAATACTCAAGGTAACAAAATGATAGTTTAATTAATCACTCAATTCATGAACAAAGCTTTATGATAATTTATTGTATTATTGACTTCTAGATTATTACAAACTAACAATCTCCCACTTAAGCTAGAAGCCAATCATCGTAGGCTCTAGTTACACGAATCTCTAAATTTCAAAAAATCTCATAGATCTAAAGAAAAACTCATAACCAATCTCCTATGTGTCTCAGACCCATAGAAGCTGTATGCAACTGGTGCTTGGCTTGAGGAAGAGGTTTCGTGAGTGGATCAGCTGTGTTGCTGGCTGTGTCAACTCTACATATCTTTACATCACCTCTATTTACGATTTCTCGTATCAGGTGATAACGTCGTAAAACATGCTTGGATCTCGAGTGCGATCTCGGTTCTTTGGCCTGAGCTATAGCTCCATTGTTATCACAATAGAGGTCCACAGGTCCTTGAGCACTGGGAACCACTCCAAGTTCGCTAAGGAACTTCTTGATCCAGAACCCTTCTTTTGCTGCTTCGGATGCAGCTATGTACTCAGCTTCGGTTGTTGAGTCTGCTGTAGTCTCCTGCTTTGAGCTCTTCCAGCTCACAGCCCCTCCGTTGAGTATGAACACGTACCCGGATTGTGATCTCGAATCATCTCGATCAGTTTGGAAACTTGCATCTGTGTAACTGTTTATCACGAGCTCAGAGTCACCACCATAGACGAGAAATATATCCTTAGTTCTTCTTAAGTACTTAAGGATATTCTTTGCAGCATTCCAGTGATCCATGCCTGGATTAGCCTGATATCTACTCGTCACACTTAAAGCGTACGAGACATCAGGGCGAGTGCACAACATGGCGTACATGATAGAGCCTATAGCTGAAGCGTATGGCACTCTACTCATTATGCTTCGCTCATCAGTTGTCGAAGGACACTGAGTCTTGCTAAGCTGCGCACCATGATTCATTGGCAGGAATCCTTTCTTAGAATCCTGCATGCTAAATCTGTTTAGCACTTTGTCAATGTACGTGCTTTGACTTAATCCTATAAGTCTTTTCGATCTATCACGATAGATCTTTATGCCTAGTATATAGACAGCCTCGCCTAAGTCCTTCATTGAGAACACTTTCTTTAATGAAGACTTAGCCTTTTGCAACATAGGAATATCGTTTCCCATTAGGAGTATGTCATCTACATATAAGATTAAAAAGGCGATGGCACTCCCACTAGTTTTTCTGTACACACATGGTTCTTCTTCGCATCTGACGAAGTCAAACTTTTTGATTTCTTCGTCAAATTGAAGATTCCAACTCCGTGATGCTTGCTTCAATCCATAAATTGATTTACGAAGCTTGCATATCTTCCCAGCGTTCTTTGGATCCTCAAAACCCTCAGGTTGTGTCATATACACATCCTCTTCTAAATTTCCATTTAAGAAGGCGGTTTTGACATCCATCTGCCATATTTCATAATCATGAAATGCGGCAATTGCTAGGAGTATCCGAATTGACTTAAACATAGCCACGGGCGAAAAAGTTTCATCATAATCAACTCCTTGAATTTGTTTGAAACCTTTCGCAACCAACCGTGCTTTGTATACAGTCAACTTACCATCCATGTCTGTTTTTCTTTTAAAAATCCATTTGTTTGCTATGGGTTTCACCCCATCAAATGGCACAACTAGGTTCCACACGGTGTTGTCATACATGGATTGTATTTCGGATTCCATGGCCTCTAGCCATTTATCAAAGTTGGGCCTATCTATTGCTTCCACATAGGTCATAGGATCTTCAGTATCATATACTGAGACCTCGTGCAGTCCCAAGTACCTCTTGGGTGCTCGGACTGTCCTTGCAGGCCTACGTAGCACTTGACCTTCAGTTTGTTGAACTTGATCTGCAACTATTTGCGGATTTGGTTCTACTTCAACTTGCGTTGAAGTACTTGAGCTCGGGACTAGAACCTCCTCCACAACTACTTGTGGATTTGATTCTTCCAGATGCTCTTCAACCGAAGTATCAAGTGGTGGGTTAATCTGATCTCGTTCAGATACTGTATTGTGCGATGTATCTCGAATTTCTTCAAGTATTACATTACTCCCACTACTTCCTTTTGCGAGAAACTGTTTCTCCAAAAATACACCAATACGAGCAACAACTATTTTGTTCTCGGCCTGGTGATAGAAGTAATATCCTTTCGTTTCCTTAGGATATCCTACGAAAAAGCATTTGTCAGACTTGGGATCAAGTTTGCCAGACGTCAGACGTTTGACAAATACTTCGCAACCCCATATTTTAAGATAAGACATATTTGGGGTTTTTCCAAACCATAACTCGTATGGAGTCTTTTCTACTGACTTAGACGGGACCATATTTATCGTTCGTGCCGCAATTTCTAGTGCGTACCCCCAAAAAGATTTCGGAAGAGTGGCATTACTCATCATAGATCGGACCATGTCTAGCAGGGTTCGATTTCGTCTCTCAGAAACACCATTCCATTGTGGTGTCCCTGGAGGCGTGAGTTGTGAAACTATTCCACATTCTTTTAAGTACGTTATAAACTCATGACTCAAGTATTCGCCTCCACGATCAGATCGTAAGGCCTTAATACTCTTGTTTAATTGATTTTCTACTTCAGCCTTGAATTCCTTGAACTTTTCAAAGGATTCGGACTTATGTCTCATCAAGTAGACATAACTGTATCTACTGTAATCATCAGTAAACGTGATAAAGTAAGAATAACCATTTCTTGTACAAGTACTCATAGGTCCGCATACATCAGTATGTACGAGTCCCAGTAAGTCACTTGCCCTTTCGCCCTTTTTGGAGAAAGACGCTTTGGTCATTTTTCCACGTAAACAAGATTCGCACGTGTTAATTGATTCAAGATCAAAATTTCCAAGAAGTCCATCTTTATGCAACTTCTCGATGCGTTTCTCGTTTATATGACCAAGGCGACAATGCCACATGTAAGTCGTGCTTTCATGAGACGCTTTGAGTCGTTTGTTAGTTATGTTGAACACGGGTTTTTCCATTTCCAATATATACAGACCATTCATCATACAAGAGGATCCATAATATAATTCTCCTTTGTATCAACAATTGTGAATATATCATCTTAACAAGACCTAATCATTTGTTTATTGAGTTAAGTTCTAAATTACTTTCAGTTTTTAGTTTAAAGCGACCAAACAACCCAACCCTAAAATTACTCAAATCTGAAAACTAGAACCGAATTGTCCCTGTGAATTCGACCCCTAAGTACTACGATAGACGGTTGTATACTTGTAACTTCTAAATAGGAACTAGGGTATATAAACTACCACATCAGTCTCCATAGACATCCGACTGATACCCGCTAAACGAGTTCATCACTTGATGGCTCGTAGTGCCAGTAGAGAATTTTGAGTTTTCAATATCCTTATTAGTAATTATATATTACTTCCTCTCTTGAGTGAATAAGGTTCGGATTCTCAGTCTAGAGTGTGCATGCCATATGTGAGGTATTGGAGCAATTCCGTTCTTATTACATTTCTATCTAGCCGATATTACGATATCTCCTAATATTCGAAGGGCTTCCTCCTTTGGCCCTTGGTTGGTACAGAGAAAGTCTAGGGCTCGCTTTTGGCCCTTAGTTGGTACAAGGAGTTCCATTTTATTATATTATTTCAAACGGGTAGTCAATTCCTTATTTCTGTATGGCGACTGAGACGAAGTGTTTTAATTTGTTAATTTGTTTTCTCTTTTAGTGAGGAAGGCGTCTCAGTTTGCTTTTGACCGAGTGTGTGCTATTAGTAGCCGCTCAAGTTTGACTAGGGCATTTTCGTTCTGAAAACTCAAAATTTGTTAGATTGGCAGCGCGATCCCTTGATCCGTCTAACACCATCCTTAGATTGGCTGCGTGATCTCGTGACCCGTCTAAGGGGGTGAATCATGATGTCTTACATTGTGGGCCATATTCTATTCTTACAAAATCTTTTGCGTGGGTGTATTGTCATATTTCTGTACTACTATCTATACTACTTATATACTATCTCACCTCTTTCTATTTTGGATTTCTTCGTATCGCCCATTTTGTTAGATTTAATTAATATGAACAAATGGTTAACTGAATTTCACTTAGGTAAATGTGACTTAAAATTAATAACTAAACTCAACAAGTGTGATTGGTCCAACCCTGTATCGGATATAAATCCAAAGGCTGGACCTAAATCCATACTGAGTAATTTTATAAATTAATCATGTTCTGCGGTGGTTATGGGGTCCGGGTGAGAAGTCATTTTGTTGTCCAGAGGAGAGTGCTAGGATGGAGTCTCCGGCGTCTTCCGTTTTGCTAATCTTCTCCATTATTTCTTTTATTTTCCTTGGTTAGGAGTAATTTATAGTAGGTTAGCGAGGGTCGGTCCCACGTCTTTTGGTGGGATCATCCTCAGTGGATGTATTTTTGTTTTATTTTCTACTGTAAATTTTGTACACAGACGCTGGTATATATATATATATATATATATATATATATATGACTTGTTGGATGTTCATGTATTGTGTTCAAATGTGTGTTGTTCCTTTATTTAAGTATAATTATTTAACTTTATCTAAGTTCTTTAATATTAAATTAAGTCTTTCGTGTACTTATAAGAAAGTACATGTGACAGAATTAACACCCCTAACCTGGTTATAATTTCTAGAATGTGACAAATACATCCGCATATAATATAAAAAACAAACAAACAAACAAACAAACAAAAAACAAATTAATCACAAAAACAAAATAAACATGAGTGAATAAAAATGAGCGAACCAAAAATAGACAGATGCACAATGAAAAAAGTCAAAGCATCAGGCACAATTTACACCCTTAACTATATTTTTATTTTTCTTCTCAAAGGATTATCTAAAATTAGTTATTACTTGTGAAATTTGGGCGAAGAATTTGAGAATTACTAACTTAAGGGTAACATAATAACTTGTCAATTTAGGGATAAAATTTGCCTTTGTTGGAGTACTTATGAGTTATTACTTGTAAATTAAATAATTTCTATAAAATCCAAAGACTTGAGTTAGAGTTTTGCTTAGTCTGCATGTAGATTAGATTTACTTTAATTTAATAAAAAATTGTGTTTGTGAGGTGAAAAAGATCGTTGAAAAATATTCCGAATAAGTTACCACATTTTATGCCTTTTAATTGAATTGTTTAATCCTAATGTGCCTTGAGAAGCTGAATTGTGATTTGTGTAGATAGACTTGGTTTATAATTTCATGAAATACCCGGGTTGGTCCTCGTAAGTTTAGACTTGCTTGAGGGCAAGCAAGGACTAGGCTTGGGAGAATTTGATAAGGTCAAGTTATGCATGATTTTACCTAGAGTTTATTGTGTAATTTATGCCAAGTTTTGTTCAATTTAGGTTTAATTAGGGTTAATTTATTTAGGAGTTCAAGTCATTATCCTATATGTGATTTAATGCATGAAAACATGTATTTTGGAACAAAACAGACACAATTGAACACCTCGAAACAAGCCAGAATGAAGAATGGAGCAAAATGACTATCATCCAAGTCAATTGTGACCGCAAAGATTATCATTGAGGCCGCAATCAACCTTAGGAGTTCAGAATCCAAAATTCAGTTGTTCCTCAAGTCAATTACGATTGCAAAGCCCAATATTATGGTCGCAATTAAGTATGCAGATCAGAGACAAAGAAGCTACAATTTTCAGCCAAGTCCATTGCGGCCGCAAAGCCCATATTGCGGCAACAAGATAGTTAATCTCTTGAAATTAACAGTCAGCCAGAAGCCATTCTCAAGTCTATTGCGGCCACAAGATCATCTATCGCGGATGCAGTTGAACTACGCATAAGCAAAACCTGTAACTTTTAGGGTTCTATTTTTTTGGGTTTTGTTCTAATATGAATACCTAAGTTTTCTAGGTCAGTGAAATTACAATTTTTAGCCAGTTTACAAAGAGTTTAGAGTTAGTTATCTTATCAAGGAGAGAATAAGAAGAAGAAAAAAGAAGAGATCAAGCCAACTCATCGTAGAAATTTGGTTTTTATCTCTTATTTCTTTTCTTTTTCTTTAGAATTCTTCTATTTTGCTATGTTCTGTCCCTAAGTCATGTTTGACTAAGTTTGTATTAGGATATTATTAGTGATGACTTGAAACTATGTTGTATGCTTGTTTGAGTTAGTATATTTTCAGAGATCTATTTATGACTTGTTTTCTATTTTAATTGTTTGCAATCTTAATTGAATTGCACGTCTTAGGATTTAATATTTGCAATTGAGAAATTGAATGTTCGATCTTGACCACAAGAAGTAGGATAATCAATAGACTAAGTATCGAAACGTGACGTTTGTTGATTGCGGGTTTACCTAATTGTTTTAACGAATTGTACCAAGTACCAATAGGAGAATTACAAGGACTTAGAATAATTAGGCCGGTAGATCTTAAAGGGTTTAGGCTAGTATAATCAAGTACCGAGAGGTTGCTAGTTTAACACGATACCAATATAAAGATATCTCTTGGTACTAAATTTGGAAACCGTACCTTCATATAACTTCAGAAAATTACTACCAAACAAATATTAATATTAGTGGAAAAATGTACCCATAACAGGCCCAATCACGATCAATAATCTAGTTTAAAGCGTAATTTAGTTTATGTTTTTAGTTTATAAATAAAACACTAACACAACTTCTATTCTCAAATCTTTTCTTACTTAAATTAAACTTACTAGAATATAAAATTATAATCGACTTGTTCATGTAGATTCAATCCCTAAATACTACAATTGATGGTTGTATACTTGCAACTTACACACAGAATTAGAGTTAATAAACTACCACATCAAGGACTACAATGTCAATTTTTCAATTCAAATAATTGAAGCAATTCAAACAGTTCAAACAATTCAAACAATTTGATAATTCTCAAATAATTAAATAGCAACTAAAATAATAGAAAAGGGATTAGAAGGAATGAAGAAATTGAATCTAGAAATGTTGACGGTGTTCGACTATGCCTACTGATCTCTCGCCATTGCGGTAATTAGTCTGATCCGCTCCACTAATCACAAATTGTCTTTAAAACTTTGAATATTGTCCTCTTACACAGGATGAGAAACAAAACAAATTAAACGAAGGTAGCACAAAGAGGCCAAAGGTAAATCGAATAGAGAATAATAAGAATCACTCAAGCAATCTCTCTCAATAATTTGGACTAATTTCGAATTTATAAACTTGAGATTTGAAATAGGAGTTTGGATAATTAGAAAATTTTCAAACAATGGAGGCTACTGCTAGAAAGGTTTTGAAACGAGTTGGCAAAGTAGAGAGAAAGATAGAGCAACCTCTCCTTTTACACAGCTAGAATAGCTAGCCAACTGTTTTTGTCTCGTATTGAAGCGTTATAACGTCATCGTTGCGTTACAACGATATGGTACAAAAGATAGAAAATGTAAACATTTGTTTTGATATTTTTGTATCTTCTAGCATTATAACACAACCATAGCGTTATACATCGCTATGGTCTATGAGAAAATTCAGCTGAAAATTTAACGAAGTATTGAATTTTATAAATGTGGTGTTACAATGCTATGATAACGATGTAACGCTATGTTATGTTGTTTTTGGACTTGGCCAATTTTCCAGCTCAATATTAGTGGCGTTGTAACGCTATGTAGCGTTATGTAACGCTATTGATTATTTTTGCAGATTTTTTCTTCTCGCAAATCTCTCTATTTAAATATTTCATAGTATTGTTTTTCACTTTTTCATGCATTAATCTCTTTTTATTAAGTATTAATCAATCAATTCTATATCTCAGTATAAAAGAAAAATATTTTACTTTTTTGTACGACATTGAATTAATTTTTTAGGATAAAAAAGGCTCCCAATAACAGTCAGAAATTCATACTCAAATGCACTCAGAGTGGCCTTTTAGGAGCATCTAAATTATGGTGCATTAGAATTTAGGAGCAGACTACCATGTCGCGCTTTCTGCTGGATTTGTACCTCTATTATTTCCCCTTCTGATTTGCATGTTCTGGTTCTAAAGTGCCCGCTAGTTGGTATTAGCTCCTTGAAGGAAACAAAACACTTGAACAAAACAACATATAATAGATATCTAAACTTATTAGCTGAGCAGTCTGCATAGAAGTACACTGTCCGCAGGTCTGTTGTTGTTAAAAAAATTCCTCCCAAAGAAACTAAACCTCATGGCACATTGCAACAATACTTCTGATTTGCCATTTCATTTATGCAATCTTCAATGGTCCAAGAATACACAAACTTCCAGATGCCTCTTCAAAATATATAACCTAATTTAAAATTCACTTCAAGATAGAATCAGAGATGGAATCTGCAAGTTTTATCACCAGCAGAAAAATCATCATACTGAAATTACAATCAGCAGAACAAGTGGAAACTGTAAATTGGGGTTTAGGTGAAGCTATGAATTAATAGGAACTAATTAGTGGAAACTGGAAATTACCAACTGTAGACAACCACGCATGATCTGCACAATGGTTTGCACATTGACATATGGTAAGAAGGATACCTGGGGCATTTGATATATAAAGCACTAGATAGCACAACAATATGATACGAATACTTTGTTAGAGTCCAAGACAACATAAAATATAACAGTATCTTTGATCATAACAGCCATCAAAACTAAACTGAAAATTTTGAAATACAACTGAGTCAAGAAGAGAAATAGAGAGCCTATAACTCGTAATATTTTAAACATCTATCGCCCACGTTCGAAATTGATGCGGGTGCGACCAGACCCGCCTCCCTCGTAATCATCCCTCATTGATGACCCGCCACCACTGGCCTTCATGGTTCCACCACTCCCAATCTTCTCAACTGCCTTCTTCCCCTTCTTGACCTCAGTCAAGAACTCATCTAGACCGAATGGGTCATTCTCCTCAGCCTTGTCAAACTCCACGGGCCGGTCTCTCTTGCTACCACGTTCACCTGCACCTGTGAATGCCTTATCTGGTTTAAACCGCTCAGTTTTCATGATCTTCTCCAGCTGTTCATCAGCATCACCACCATACATCTCTCCATCAGCATCCTTTTTCGGCCGATATAAAGTGGAAAGAGTTGGTTGAGCTGTGAAGAGACCCTTGTCATAAACATTGTACTGGTCATCAGTTGCAAAACCAGAATCCATGCCCTTATCTTGGTTGAAGAGTCTTTGGTCGTACATGACCTCACCACCACGACCTGCACCAGTGCTGGCCATGCCGAGTGCAATCTTCTCACTGACATCACGGTCCCTGTCCCTGGTAATCTTGCTCTTCTTACCAGCAGCCGCATCACGTGCCTCGAGGCGTCTCTCCCTCTCTCTCTCACGCCGCCTCTCTTCACGTATCTTATCCCTCTGGACCCTCTCCTCTCTTTCCTCACGGGTCTCTCTCCTCTGAGGAGGGGGTGGTGCCTCCGCATCAGCCATCATTTCTTCATCATCATTTGTAACGGGTCCTGCCGGTGCAGGTGCAATACCAGTGCGCTCAGATCGAGCCTTCTGAGCCAGGGCCCGCAACTCCTGCTCCTTCCTCTCTTTCTCCTTGAGTGCCAATTCTTTTTGCACCTTAGATCGCATTGCCACTGCCTCTCTGGCCTTCTGTTCAGCAACATACAATGCCTCTGATAACTTGGCAAAATTATCATTAATTTGGACATCCTGTAGGCCTCGCCCGTCAGCTGCCAGACGTTTGTCAAGTGGAATAGTGTACCCTTTTGGGTTCTTCCAGTTGGAGATGCAAGGCGGGATCTTCCAGTCTTGCTGATCCTTGACTGTAACTGGTCGAGGAGGCGAGTGCATGATGGGTACTGGAGGTGACCCTGATGGCCTGGGAACACGCTTGTGCTTGAACTTCGGTGGTTCAAGTGGATCAACCTGTGTTGCTACCATCCGAATAATTCTCTCCTCGGCACCTGAGTTAAAAGCAGCTGAATCCTGTGATGGCTTGTATTTGATAAATTGTGATTCTGAGTTGTGGGTTGGTACATTTTTTGGCTGTGCAGCACTTAACCTAACACTAACAATTTTCTCCAAAGCCGCTTTTGTTCTCTCAGTGGTTTCTTCGATCTCCTTTTCATACTCATCCAAATCCTTATTCTCCTCTATAGCAACCTTTGGCACAAGGTCCTTGTGCTGCGAATAAACAATTTTGGTTGAATTTTCGTTTTGTTTGACGACAGCATCAAATGCAACATTTCCATTCGAATCGACTGTTAAAGGGAGGATCTTGGATCCGGTTTTCTCATCCTTCCTACCCATTCCAAGTGGGTACTGTGCGATGTGTATTTCAGGGAAAGCACCGCCATCCCCAAAATCTTCGGGTCTGCGGGGCATAAATCCAGACCTCCTGCCATAGGGTGGCACCGGATTATGTTTCGTGACCTTGGATTCGGTCTGGTCAGCAGGACCAGATCCATACCGTTCCTTGAACCAAGGGTCATTGGAGTGGTCATAGAATGATACTGTGGTAGATCTTGCGGCTGGAAGCATCTCCTTCAGACCCGCCATTGTAGATGAAGTTAGTTGTGAGCCTGATAAAAGAAAGAATAGCATAATTCATCAATTCTATGACAAATTGTATATGAAGATTGAAAGAAACAAATCTGATGAAAACAATAAACTAATTCATATTTTGAAATCTTTGCATAATAATTCTTTCATTATCAACACCCTATTGAGGTGATAAAATCATGGTAATCCTGATTATAAAATAGTAAGTAACAGAGATAGATACCAGAGAAAGTGATCAGATGGGAGATAGATGTCGAGTGAGAGGGGATCGAGCGGCGAGGCAGGCGAGCGGAGCCAGTCAGCCAGCCGCCAGAATCGCGAATTGGGGCTAGGGTTCCAAGGAGGAGAGCGGAGCGTCGTGGGGTTGGGTTCGACTGAGGTGCGTCAATTCGCGAATGGGACGAGCAGATGGATTCGCGAATAGTTTTTTGTAAGTGTATATACGGACTGCAGCTTCGATTCGATCCGATCCGATCCGATCCGACCGACACACCAAGCCGCGTAGCGAACTCAAATAAGCGATTGGGCTGGGCTGGGCTGGGCTGGGTTACATTGTGAAACGGCGCACGTGATTTGGGCGTGATCGTTTTTATTTATTAAAAAAAATGTAATTCGATCAAACTTTGAACAAAGTCTTATTAAAATTAAGTAAAACAGTCAATAAATTGTGTATTTATTAAATTAAAATTTTGGCAAAGTTGTATATTTTTAAAAATTCAAATTACGTAATTTTTCCTTCAAAAATTGTGTATTATATTTATCTCTAACAAATATAAAAACTCGTATTTATCCAATTCTTGTAGATTACATAAAATCAACTAAAAGCTAATTAAATATGTTATTTTGTAATTTCAAGATCATATATGATTTCGAAAGCGTTTTAATTTTAGTTCAAACTTTTAGATTTTAATCACTTGATTAAAATATTAATCAAGCAAATACTAAAAATAATAATGTGCAAAGATAGTAAAAGAGAGAGTAAAAAACAAGAGAGAAAGAAAGCAAAAAAATACGCTATGTAACATGATTAGGCCTACAAACAAATTAGGCCTACATTCACGAGACTCCTGAATCGAAAATACCTTATGAGATCGATGCCACTAGATCACAAGTGTTTTTATAATTGCGAAACCTATCTTAGTTTTCAAACAACAAAAGAATTTATCTTAGGCTTCAAATCCTTTGTAAGGGGCTACACCGCTCTACAAAGACCCAATCGTTTGATTGGCAACACAATCAAAGACAAATATGAACTACTTGACAATGCAATATAGTTCACCAAACTAAAACAATCAACAAAGTGTTCTCTCGGATTGGCAATTAGAGAATTAGCCATCCTAATACACTCTCAGGGTGTGGATGCTAAAGGAAAAGACTCTTCTGTTCTTTCTGGTGCTCAATTGTGCTTGTAAACTTGGGGATGACTTTCTTGATACTTCTGGTTTGTATCCCGCAAGTATATTTAGGTTGGGTACATCTTGGAGTCTTGAAATCTTGAACATGGAGGCTTGCATTATAGAAATCCTCAACCCGTTACAAAATTCGTTATAACGAGTTGGCACATTTCCCTTTTTGCCCTTCACAGCACTTCTAGCTGACTTCTGGGCCCTTCTGGACAGGAACCCGTTGTGACGGGTTGGCAATCCGTTGTGATGGGTTGGGCATGCGTTACAGTAATGCAAGACTGCCAAAGTCCTCTTATGTCATGTTTTCTGGCTATTCTCCTCTTCAACCCGTTGTGATGGATTGGTAACTTGTTATGACGGGTTGGGAATCCGCTGTGACAGGTTTTCTTGCGTTATGATAACGCAAGACTATTCCTGAGTTTGTTTTGTTTGCTCTTAATATCTATTTGATCGTCTTGACTTATACATGCATTATTAAGCATATGCAACATTAATTTATACATGTATATACCTGCAACTCAACAAAATTCAATTATGCAAGGTTGGTACTGATTTGTTTTGTAAATTATCAAACCAAATAAGAGTTTATCTAACAAACTCTCCCTTTTGATAATTTGCAAAATCTCATGTGTGTGCATATTAAATTGCATGCACAACACCACAATTTTCTCCCTTTTTGCAAAGTTTGACAAAAGACTAAAAAACAATTTCTCCCCCTAAATTATATAAATTTGACAATTGAGGCACAAATACTAATTCAACAATTCAATCTTGCAATTTGAAAATATGACAATCAAAGCATATAGACATAAATTGAGAAGCATAATCAAGAAGTTTGAGAATAAGATATGCAAGTAAACATCTCAAATAGCTAAGTCAAATGCATACAAAGCATGAATACAAAAATATCAATTAAACATTTTTAAGTTTCATAGGAACATAGCAAATTAATAATTTTTACTCTAACCAAATTTATTCATCATCACTACTCCTGTTATTATCATTGTCGTCTGGATTGACTTGAGTGACCTCCCCATGTCATTCTCCCATGGGTGCTTGTGCTTCGGGTCCGGCCGACTCGGAACAATCATTTCAAGTGTCGAATTTTTGGTTCCAATTAGTCCAAACCATGAAGTTAAACTCATTTTGCACATTGAGTCTCTCATGTATCCTTGTCGTGTTGTGTTTCTCATACATGAACAAGTGATATACTTGTTGAGAGATATATTGCATGCCCTCCTCAACATTTGGCAAGGAGTAAGAAGGCATTGGATCAAATGCTGAAGAGATAGTGGGAATACCCATAAGGATGTTGGAATCCTTGAGTATTGAATTGCATTGGAGGAGGCATAGATGAAGAGGCATTGGCAAAAGGCATGCTTGGAGCGAGTTCCTCTTTCATGGCTTGTGGAGCATCTGAATCTGTAATTGGTTAGGTTTGATGCTTTTTCTTCTAATTCATTCATTCATTGGCTTGAGTTTCGATTTCCAAGTCAAGTTCTTCTTCATCCATCCCTTCTTTCCAAGAAATGTAGTGAGGTTTGCGATAGGTAGATGATTGCATTGGGTTATCTTAGGTTATTTTATATGACAATATTTTTGCGCATAAGAATTCCAATCAAGAGGTGAGGATATGGACTAAGGTAGACTAATGTAGTTAATCATACATCTCTTCCAAAAAAGAGAAATTCTTACATCATACACCAAAGGTTTATGATTCTTTCACAAACTTAAATTGTGTCATTTTTCACAAGACAATATCAAGAACTATCAAGAATTGATCTAATTAGCTAGGTATGAACTTTTGTGCTATGATACCAATTATTATGTTGTAATCATATGGTCAAATATGATTGCGGAAGTGTTTTATCAGTTTTAATTCAAACTTTTAGACCTTAATCATCTAGCTAAAATCTTAATCAAGCAAGAACTAAAAGCAATAGAGCAATTCAAGCAATAATGTGCAAAATAGTAAAAGAGAAAGTAAAGAGAAAGAGAGCAATAGAACACGCTATGTAACGTGATTCGGTCTACAAACAACTAGGCCTGCAACGGGACCCCAGATCCAAAATACCTTTTGGGACCAATTCCACTAGATCACAAGTATTTTTACAATTGCGAAACCTATCTTAGGTTCCAAACAATAAAAGAACCTATCTTAAACTCCAAATCCTTTACAAGGAGCTATGCCGCTCTACAAAAGGCCTAATCGTCTAATTGAGAACACAATCAAAGACAAAGATGGACTACTTGACAACACAACATAGTTCACCAAATTAAAACAATCAACAAAGTGTTCTCTCGAATTGACAATTAGAGAATTAGCTATCATAATACACTCTCAGGTTGTGGATGCTGAAGGAGAAGACTCTTGTGCTATTTTCTGGTGCTCAATTGAGTGCTTGTAAACTTGAGGAGAGCTTTCTTGATACTTGTGGTTCGTATCCCCCAAGTATATATATGTTGGGCACATATTGGAGTTTTGAAATCTTGAAAAGTGAGGTTTGTGTTACAGAGATCCTCAACCTGTTATAGAACCTATTGTAACGGGTTGGCATCATTCACTTTTTCCCTTCACAACATCTATGACTGACTCCTGGGCCCTCATGGACAGGAAATCGTTGTGACGAGTGAGAAATCTATTGTGACGGGTTGGCAACCCATTATGACGGGTTGGGCATCCGTTACAATAATGCAAGGCTATGCCAAAGTCCTCTTATGTCCTGTTTTCTGGCTCTTCTCCTCTTCAACCCGTTGTGACAGATTGGTAACATGTTATGATGGATTGGGAACTCGTTGTGACGGCTTCCCTTGCGTTATGGTAACGCAAGGCTCTTGCTGAGTCTGTTTTGCTTGCTCTTGATGTCTATTTGATCGTCTTGACTTGTACATGCATAATTAAGCCTATGCAACATCAATTTGTACCTGTATAAACCTGCAGCTCACCAAAATTCAAAATTAGTACTGATTTGTTTTGTAAATTATCAAACAAAAAAGAGTTTAATCTAACAAAATATTCATTATAACCTCATGATTTCTACATATATCACACATATTAGAAATATTAAAATCTAATACTTCTTGCAA
Organism: Eleocharis quinqueflora; assembly: GCA_964058865.1. Taxonomy (NCBI): domain Eukaryota; kingdom Viridiplantae; phylum Streptophyta; class Magnoliopsida; order Poales; family Cyperaceae; genus Eleocharis; species Eleocharis quinqueflora. The sequence continues at coordinate 188,760 of CAXKVX010000701.1, forward strand.
GCAAGAACACAAATGATTATATTAAGAACTGGTCTTTACTTTAGTGACAAGAACAAAAAAAAATTATTGAGAGAAAGGTTGTGTATTGGAAACTCTACTAGAAAAAGTTTAGATAATTAAAATCTGAATAACGCTGATTCTTCATTTGGTTAAAAAAATACTTCATTCTATTATATACCGACTTGAGAAAGGAAACAATAAAATGTGTAATTCCAAATCAATTAAAAATTTGAACTACTCATTGTACTAAGCAATTTTTGAGGGGGGGGGGGGGAGAGAAGCTCAGGAAACTACATAAAATATAGAGAAGAACAGACAAGTGAAAATTGTTAGAAATCTATACCGATTTCTCCATCCAAGATCTACTCTAGAGAATTATAAATTGAGCGGAAGCGTACCTTATTTATATTAATAGATGAAGTTTGATAAGGAAAAGACAATTTAGATATCATTCCAAAATATATATACAAGTTTTATTGATTATGATTGGATGTTTATAATCAAGAAATTTGACAGGTAATATGGAATGATTTATGCATACCTTATTACGAAAGACTTCATGTAAGAAATATGAATTTTTTATTTTAATTATTTAGAAAGACTCTTCAAGATAAAAATGACATTAGTGATACATTTCAGTCTCAATAAAAAAAATCATATATGTTTGAGTTTTGGAAATTATGACTAATAAGAATCCATCAAGAAAATTGAAAATCAAATTTGGATACATTGAATTGTTTTCAAAATTAAGTTTTTGAATGGATTTTAAATTATTGAGTCATAATTTGAATAATATTAAATTTTATTAAAGGATATTAAAGTGGATATATTTTAATAAATAATTAATTACGATATCACCTTACCAAAGTAAGCTCTCATATCTATATAATTAGTTATTTCTTAATTTATACAGAGTTATGTACATGTAATAAAGTAATTAATGACACCGGCCCAAAAGAAGGACATTAATTATTAGATTACATGTTTCATGTACGTGGTAATAAGTGGGTGATGGCTATTAAGTTTGTGTATGATTAGTTAATTGGCCCAAAGGAAGGTTGGCTAATTGATACACTATAAGTCGTTACACTTATTTACTACTCCTAAACATCTGATGACAACAACTGACTCCAAAGAGCACTTGTCTGTTAGAGGGTATTTAGTTGATGGATTGAGCCTTTATATAAATTTAATATTATAGTTTTTACATTTTGGAGCATGTAAGCTATTGCAATCTTTATGTACATTTTTTTAGCAAAAACAATTGATATTACGACAATCATCAATAGCATTCTAATGCTATCTGGTTCAAATTATAAGGATTGGAAAGACAATATTGAGATTGTCCTTGGATATGCTGATCTGGACTATGCGTTACATAACGATCGTCCTGTTGCTATCATTGAGGAAAGTCCCGACAATGAACAAACAGTGTATCATTTCAAAATAACAAGAAAGAGATTTACAAAAGCTTACTTTGTCTGATCTAATCAACAGTTTCAATCACGAAGAGAGGGACAAAGCTAGGGCTAGAGTTTCGACTAAAGTGGTGAATGCATATATGTGTGCTCTAGGATAGAAAGTTGGTCTATGCATTTGAGTTAATTATTGATGATACATGTCATTAAACTATATCATTCTCCGATACTTGGACACTGTTCATTCGTGAACAGTGTTGTTTCTTTTTTTGTTGCAGCTGCCTTATTCCACGCGTCCCTTTGCCTTATTTCCCTTTACCACCTGCTTCATTCTCCTTTGCCACGCGTCGCGAGATTCCCTTTCAGCGTGCCCTCAGTTAATTTTTTTCCTTTCCTGCGCAGCTTGGTTCTTGTTTTCTTTTCCCTTTTTTTCTCCGCAGGTTTCTGCTTTGTTTCTTCCGCACAGCTGGTGCTTTCCACCTGCTGCTTTTTTCCCTCCACCACGTGTCGATAGCATTGGTATGTAGCATTCTTTTACCATTTCCATTCTCTGCGTGGCTGCTCAGCTGATTGTCGCGTCGCTTCTCTGCTTTCTTTGCTCTGTTTCTTCATTTGGAATGTTGGCAAAAGTTATTGCTGTCGGTTTTCTGGTCTTCTTCTCAGCTTTTTTTACTGTTGACTGCTGCTGTTCTCTTTATGGTAAACATTGTTCACGAATGAACATCAAGACAACACTGTTTGTTAATCTGCAAAGGTCAGTATCGGAGGACACTTCCTCTTAATTAAGCATGCATAAATGTATACACTTATGTTCTTTTCGTGAAATCTGGCATGAAGCATTATACTATTCGTTTTCTGTAGGAAAACAAAATGAAGAATACAAGCAACAAACGAAGTTTTACAACCTAAAAAACTAGAGGTCAAATTTCCAATTTTTCATCACCCTAACTAAAGATAACTTCTTTTCAATTTTAGAGTTGTAGAGGATCAATTGAATACAGCCAACGTTTTCCTATTACAAGTTTTTGATTAGTTTTGAGTAACTTCTTTCACTTCCCATTGAAATTGTTAGATTCATTCTTTTGCATTAAGCGTCAGGTAGCATAATATTTAAGGATGACAGGAACACTAACCACCTATTCTTGCCTGACGCTTAATGCATAATTACACAATATAGCGAATCAATTGTTAGATTCATTCTTTTGCATCAAACGTCAGGTGGCATGGTATTTAAAGATATTACTAGAATTCAGGAAAAAAATTTATAGAACCTACCATACAAGACATTTAATCCTGCCGATACATCCATTAAAAATATTTCAATTTTTGTCTGTTAAATTTTTTTTTCCATTCTTACAACTTACCATCTGGTATCTATTCGGCCAAGCCTAAAACAAATCCCCTCCCATTTAAGGTCAAATGCTTCAATGCACCACTCCAGCTGACTAAAATTACAGGCGTTAAGCGGGCTGTGCAAGGAAAAATGCCAGATGGAATCAACAAAAATGGATTCACACTTACCCCTCGCTTTGGCTCAATCACAAGCACTATTCCAAGTAAGTTAGAAACTAGCTTTGTTTCAAGTTCAAGATACATGCCAACGTAAATAGACCCACCTATATTATGTTTCCATACATCTTAAGTAACATTGAAATAAGCCCAAAAACTTAGACAGCAAATTAGACCGCAATATAAACAAATCACGACTGACACCTTGCTGTCGAAGAATATCCTCAATTACCATTACTTCACTACAGGTAGAAATACAAGTTTGCTTCATCTGAACAATTTCACCGCAGGCCAACAATTACCTCTATCGTATTGTCAATTTTTAATTACTACAAAACTCTAAAGAAGTCAACAGTTCCATCTAAAACGTCCAATCTTAAACAAATTATTATAACACCAGCATCTTCATCACAAACTAAAAACCTTCATTATTTTCTTCATAAGCATCAACAAACAAACCTATATTTGCAATTTCAATATAAACACAGCCAATTTCAAAACCCGCAATGAACTTAAAGACAAACATAAAAAAGGTTGTCACTTCAAAAAGAAAGAAAAATCGTTAGACTTCGACTGAATCATAAGAAAGTAGCCTTAAAAAGTAAAGTCAAATAACACTTGACCAATGACACAATCAACATAACGCAAGACATATAACACATCACATATACCACCCGACGCTTAATACAAAACACACACTTCATGCGTTATTCACGCATGATTCATGACACATGATGCATGGGCAGGAGGACGCATGACACGTGACGCTCGACTAATGACGGATGATGCATGCCATTTAACACATAGCGCATGATGCATGACGAATGGCCAATGACCCATGACGTATGACACTAGATGTAAGATGCATAACGCATCTTGTTTCACGCAAGATGCATGACGTATGAGCATAATGCATGATGATCACCGCTAGGCGCGTGACGCATAATGTGCAGCGAATAACGGCAAATACATGACATACGACTAATGATATTTGACGCATGACGTTTGACGCATACCACAAGATACATGAAATATGGCGCATGGGGCTTTCGTCATGCGTCAGGCGTCTTGCATTTCATGTCATACATCATGCGTCGTGCAACATGCGTCGTGCAACATGCGTCATGCGGCATGCGCCATGCACCATGCGTCATGCGTCATTCGTCATGCGCCATGCATCACGCGTCATGCGATATGCGCCATGCGCCATCAGCAATGCGTCATGCGCCAAGCCTCATGCGCCATGCGTCATCCGTCATGCGTCTTGTGTCATGCATCATGGCACCATGCGTCATGCAACATGCATGCGACATGCGACATGCGACATGCGTCATGCGACATGCGACATGCGTCATGAGCCATGCAACATGCATCATGCGTCATGCGTCATGCGTCATGCATCATGCATCATGCGTCATGCGTGATTCCACTAACGTCATGTGACTAGCGTCATGTATCATGCATTATGCGACATGCGTTCACCGCATGTCGTTGCTTTACTGTCGCATGACGTTAAAAAAATGATGCATGCATCATGCGTCTCACGTCATGCGTCATGCGTCTTGCGTCATGCGGCTTTTGTCATGCGTCATGCGTCTTGCGTTTCACGTCATACATCATGCGTCGTGCAACATGCAATCATGCGGCATGCGTCATGCACCATGCGTCATGCACCATGCGTCATGCACCATGCGTCATGCGTCATGCATCATGCGTCATTCGTCATGCGCCATGCATCATGCGTCATGCGATATGCGCCATGCGCCATCCGCCATGCGTCATGCGACAAGCCCCATGCGCCATGCGTCATGCGTCATGCATCATGCGTCTTGCGTCATGCATCATGGCACCATGCGTCATGCGTCACGCAACATGCGACATGCTTCTTGCGTCATGCATTTTCCGTCTTGCCTTTTTTGCAGCACGACGCTGTTAATAACACGAACTCAAATATGGCTAATCATGCGCCATGCGCCATGCGTCATGCGTCTTGCGTCATGCGTCATGCATCATGCGTCATGCGTCTTGCGTCATGCAGTGATGCGTCATGCATCATGTGTCATACGTCATGTGTCTTGCGTCATGAGTCATGCATCTTGCGACTTGCGTCTTGCATCATGCGTCATTCCTATAACATCTTGCGACTTGGAGCGTTATGCATCATGTGTCATGCGTCATGAGACAAGCGTTCACCGCATGTCGTTGCTTTACTGTCGCATGACGTTAGAAGATTGATGCATGCATCATACGACTCACGTCATGCATAATGCGTCATGCGTCTTGGGTAATGCGGCTTGCGTCATGCGGCTTGCATCATGTGTCATGCATCTTGCGTCTAACTTTATGGGTCATGCGTCATGTGTCATGCGGCATTCGTCATGCTCCATGGGTCATGCGTCATGTTCCTTGCGTCATGCGACATGCGACATGAGCTATGCGCCATGCGTCATTCCGTCATGCTTCATGCAGCCGTGCGTCGTGCGTCGTGCGTCAGGCCACCGTTCGTCGTGCGTCGTGCGTCATGCCGCCTTGCGTCGTGTGTCATGCGTCTACGCACGCGTCATGCAGCCGTGCGTCATGCGTCATGCTGCCGTGCGTCATGCGCCATTCCGCCATGCGTCATGTGTCATGCGACATGCGTCATGAGACATGCAACATGCATCATGGGTCATGCATCAGGCGTCATGCGTGATTCTTCTAACGTCGTGTGACTTGCAGCTTCATCCATCATGCATCATGCGACATGCGTTCATCGCATGTCGTTGCTTTACTGTCGCATGACGTTAGAAGAATGGTGCATGCATCATGCGTCTCACGTCATGCGTCATGCGTGATGCGGCTTGCGTTAGGCGTCATGCGTCTTGCATCTCACGTCATGCATCATGCATCATTCGTCATGCGCCATGCATTATGCGTCATGCGCCATGGGTCATCCGCAATGCGTCATGCGCCATGCGTCATCCGTCGTGCGTCTTGCGTCATGCATCATGGCACCATGCGTCATGCATCGCATAACATGCGACATGGTTCATGCGTCATGCGTTTTCCGTATTGCATTTTTTGCAGCACGACACTATTAATAACACGAACTCAAATATGGCTAATCATGTGGCTTGCGTCATGCATCATGCGTCATGCGTCTTGCTCTATGAGTCATGCGTCATGCATCATGTGTCATGCATCTTGCGTCATGAGTCATGTGTCATGCGACATGCGTTCACCGCATGTCGTTGCTTTACTGTCGCATGATGGTAGAAGATTGATGCATGCATCATACGTCTCACATCATGCATAATGCGTCATGCGGTTTGCATCCTGCGTCATGCATCTTGCGTCTCACGTCATGGGTCATGCGTCATGGGCATGCGTCATGTGTCATGCGTCATGCGTCATGGGCCATGCATCAAGGATCATGCGTCATGCGTCATGCGCAATGCATCATGGGTCATGCGACATGCGTCATGCGTCATGTTCCTTGCGTCCTGCGACATGCGACATGCGCCATGCGCCATACGCCATGCGTCATTCTGTCATGCGTCATGCCGCCGAATGTCATGCGTCATACATCTTACGTCATGCATAATGCGTCTTGGGTCATGCGGCTTGCATCTTGCGTCTCACGTCATGGGTCATGCGTCTTGTGTCATGCGGCATGCGTCATGCGCCATGCATCATGGGTCATGCGTCATGCGTCATGCGACATGAGCTATGCGCCATGCGTCATGCGTCATGCGTCATGCGACATGAGCTATGCGCCATGCGTCATGCCGCCCTGCGTCGTGCGTCATGCCGCCCTGCGTCGTGCGTCATGCCGCCCTGCGTCATGCGTCATGCCGCCCTGCGTCTAGAGAAATGCCTCATGCGACATGCGACATGCGTCATGCATTATGCATCATGTGTTTTCCGTCTTGCCTTTTTTGCAGCAGGATGCTATTAGTAACATGATCTCAAATATAGCTAATCATCCGGCTTAAATCATGCGTCTTGCGTCATGCGTCATGCGCCTTGCGTCTCACATCATGCATCATGCATCATGCGTCATGGGTCATGCGTTATGCATCATTCAACATGCATCCTGCGACATGCGTCATATGTGATGCGCCATGCGTCATGCATCATGATCCTTGCGTCATGCGTCGTGTGTCGTGTGCCATGCGACATGCGACATGCGCCATGTGCCATGCTCATGCGTCATGCGTCATGCCGCCATGCATCATGCGTCATGCGAAATGCTTCATGCAACATGCGTCATGTGTCATGCATCATGCGTCATGCATTTTCCGTCTTGCGTCATGTGTCATTCCTCTAACGTCTTGCGACTTGCAGCGTCATTCGTATAGAAAGAAAGTAGTAGAAATTAGCAACAAATGAAATGGAAAAAAACGAAAAAAAATAAATGAAAACTACACAGGAATGCAGTAGTGGAACGATACAAAAAAGCCGCTTGACTCATACCGCATTACACACAACAAAAAAACACATGACACAAGATGAATGACACATAAGACTTGTAGCAAACACGCATAACCCATAACGCATGACATATGGACAAGAAGACAAATGGCGCATGACGCTTGACTCATGACGCATGACGCTTAAGTCATGACACATGATGCATGTTGTTTGACGCATCACGCATGATGCAAGACGCATGACATATGACCCATGACACATAACACATATTGTTTACCGTACGACGCTTCATCCAAAATGCACAACGCATGCTGTTTGACGCAGGATGAATAACATGTAACGCATGATGCATAATGTTTGACGCCAGACACGTGGCACATGACATGCAACGAAAAACGATTAATGCATGACGCATAACTAATGACATTTAACGCATAACACTTGACACATATCGTAAGCCGCATGACATATGGCACAAAAAGACGCATCATGCAAGAAGACGCACGATTCATGATGCATAACATGTTACGTGACACATGCTAAAATGTTGAACGCTAGATACTTGATGCATGAGGCGCGATGTATGATATATGGTGCAAAACACAACACACATGAAAGATAACACTAGCCGCAAGACGAATGCTCTCCCACTCCATTCTCAAAAGATTTGTATTGAATTTCATAACGCATGCCGACGTATTGTAACCAAAAGAAATCTCACAAAAAAAGCCAACATGAAGACAAATTTTAATTATTGTACATCTACTGCACTCACACATCATCATACTACAACATTAAAAAAAACCACACGTTTTTTTACAGCAATAAAAAATAAAAAACGCCTTCACATTCTCGCATAATAATACAACAAAATAAAGCACAAAATCTTTTAATTTATTGCATTCCAACGTCCTAACAATACTACAATTTTACTACTATCAATTACTCTGGCACAAATAAACACTTCACAACATACATACTGCATACAATGACATGCGCGGAGCGCGTCTGCAAACCTAGTTTGTATCAAGAGTTAACATCATCACAATTCATTCAAGAAGTCAAGAACTTAAATTATGAAATACTTTTGTTAATGATGATAAATGTAAATATATCTCACCATGGATAATTAGCAAGGTACTCTAATTACCATTGTAAGGTTAGCATGAGGATCAAATGTAGGTCATGTTTCATAGATCAAAGGATAAGGGTATTTGTTTGATCTCAATGATGACCATGATATGAAATATACTAAAAATATTCATAGTTAGTTATATTTCATGAATATTCAATTAATATTTGAGATGTTTAGTTTTTTCGTATAAAAATACTTATTATTAGTATCATCAAGCATTCACCTTAATTGAGAGTTAATAAGTGTTATTATAATATAATACTACATATGAAGAAGTTCTAAGGCATCAAGATGATTATATGTTCCTTGTATGTTATCAATACAAGTAATGGTATCACTGGACTCCGTGGTGAAAATGTGATTATAATGCATGCAATATAATTAAGGAGATAATTATATATCATAATCATAATTTGGTATACCAAATAAAAGTATATAAGTCTATAAGAAAATTACTATGGCTTTAAATTTATGTCACAAGACATAAAATTGAAAACAAGCAATATGATTGCTTATTAGGATCAAGACATTACGTCTATAATGATTGGGTGGTTATTATTTGCATGCTACACCTCTAATAACTTGTAATGTTTAAAATTAGTTTCAAACATCACTACCAACACAATATAGAATCCTAAAGGTCACAGCTAAATAGCTTGATACTTCAAACTTCATTGGATGATGTCTAGTAAGTCATGGAATTAAAATGCATATATGATATATGATTTTAATTCATTCAACATGAATGAATGAGAAGGAAATAATCACTAGATTATGGAGTTATATATTAGATATACAAATTAATCAAGTGGATTATTTAAGACCAAAGCAAATTAATCATGTATGAAGATACATAAATTATTTAATTAATCAAAGAGAGTGGTGTAGATTTATCATGCTAATAAATTATTCTAAATTATAACGGATTTAGTCGCAATCGTGCGACCTAGTCAGGTAGTATCCGAGGGTCGAATCCACAGGAATAATTCGATCTAATGATTCCTAAACTATTTACTAGTCTAAGCAGTCTAATTTGATTTGGTTCAAATTATGAGTTTTCTTAATAAAATACTAAGAAGATGTACAATTTGTTTATACAAATCAGATTGAATAGTATAGGCTTAAGACTTCAACTGTCTACTCGTTCAATTATTGACTTAGTTCATTGATTTATTTTCAATTATTATGAGGGTTACAAGACAAAAGTCAGTGTTAAACTAAATTTCTTTTTTTTAACACCTTGTTCAATTCCTCCTAGTGTCACATTTTGATACTTAACTTTAATAATTCAAACTAATACAATTCAAAGTAGTTAATTTGATATCAAGTATCACGCATCTCTTCTCAGTTCTTAACGTAGTATAATAATATAAATCAACCAAACTCCTTAGATCCCCACTTTCACTTTTCAATTTATGCTAAAACCTAAATAGTTTCTAAATTCTGAGATATGAACTCAATTTCTCAATTATATTTCAGAAACTCTAAGCAATCATATGTTCAATTATCAAGTATGAAGATAACAGCTTATGAGAAATAATTAAACATCAAATCTAATAAATCGAGTGAGAAACGCGAACCAGTTTAGAGTTTTACATTCTAATGTCTAGAGACCTCTCATAGCAGAAACTAGAAAGATAAACAGTACGAAAGAAACAATACAAAGCATGCAAATTAAAGGAAAAAGATAAATCAAGAACCTAGTCAAATTTCTACTTCTAAATTCCCTTCTGAATTCTCCAATCTCCCTTTGAGTTTCCTTCTATTTGCCTTAGACTATCATCTCTAAAAATATTCTAAAAAAATAAGTACAAAATGAAGCACAAGTGCTGTAGGGTTTGACACATTTTTTGAATTGACTCTATAATTCAAAATTCGAATATTCTCCAAAGGGCACCAAGAAATTTGTCTAAGTCAGTGATCTGCACAAGAGAGGGAGCGAAATTGTGGCTCGCAACCCCTCTCTTGCAGCCTGCAATGGAGCAACTCTCTTCACCCTGACGACATTGCGCACCGTAACCCTCTTCTTGCGGCCACAATAATTGTTTTCTATGCTGCAATAATGGAAATTGGCTAAGAATTCACAGTGCACAACATGTATTGCGGTCCACAATGCAGAGATTACGCTCTGCAAAGGCGCTGATCTGCTACAATTCCCTTCTAGCGGCTAAGTATTGTGCAGGTCGAGTTGGATTGTGCCCCGTAGGGCAACCTTGCGACCCACAAACATTCTTTGAATGTTGAATTTTGGCCAAGTTACGCCTCTGTAGCTCTGATTCATGCTTTGGTCGTCTCGATCTATTTCTTTCTACATTTTAACCAAACAGTAGTAACTCGAACTCTTGGTGAAAATAAAGGAATCTTAATTAAAAACTATGGGTTTTGGTTAATTTTACGAGAAAACCCTAGATTTTATATATATGAAATATAATTATCAAACTCCCCCAAGCTCAGTTTTTGCTTGATCTCAAGCAAATCTTAACTCACGAAAATCAGGCTAGTTCTTAAAAAATTAACCAAATTCATCTAAACGCCTATTAAAAATGGTAAAAATGGGCGAATTTATGAATTTGTTAGTTTAAAAAGAAATTAATGTTCATATGAGACTTAAACTTATCAAGTAACGTCCAGGTTTCTTTTGGTAATATTCTTCACCTCACAAACACACTTTTTAATTTTTTTTTAGCAAAAAATTTAATCTAAAATAACATGAAAAAATTCGGAGAATTCAATAGCAAGTCATCTAAATCTTTTTCTAAATCATTGAGAACCTCTTCGAAATCATATCTCTATTTATTCACTAAATTTATAATAAAATATACAAATGTTATTTATTCAGTTTGCATCGATTTTAACCCTACAAAATATTTGCTAAGATCTCTGCGTACTGATGTCCGTATGTATCAAACTTAGAGAAAAATGCATCTGTTTTTTCCTTTTCTAGCCAATGTTGCAGAAGTACATAATCATATTATTTATTCTTTTTTAATGAGAGAAGGGAAGGATCAATTGTGCCTGATATTCAAATCTGTCATTTTTTGGCGAGTCATTTTAAAGTTTATTGTATTATTATTTATTTTTTGTTGATTTTGTTAGAAACTTAAAATTCTACTAAGAATTAAATGTTATAATCATTGTACCTCATTATGTATTTAATTCACAATCCCCTGCTAAAAGAATCATCTCTTTCCCGAATAGGGGCATTGTAAAAGACTTTCAATATATGTTAATCATTTTATATTTGCTTTGAGATCCGATCAAAGCTTTGTTGTTTTTTGTTTCTTTGTAAATTACTAATAATACTCAAGAAATATAACCCTTCAACAGGTATAATTACCATTCATTTACCATTCATTACTAAACAAAAAAATGATTAAACAACAATCCACTGGTACAACCTTCAAGAAAATGTCATCATACTGTAAGAATATGCACATATTAAGGTTGCATGGTCCATGATATTAGATTAATCTGACATACAAACCACTTGAAAATATACACACATTCTACCTTAATTATTTATTTAAATATATCCCAACTAAATAGATATCCCAAAATTAATCACCCACAAAATCTCATCTACCACCTGAAAGCTCGATCGCATCTGCTATATATAAAGATTCCTCGGGATTATTTAAACAATTCCTTCTCAGTTGTTCGATTTGAAAAGTCGATCTATGTGTAACTTGCACTTCTTGCAGCTCCTCCCACTTTTCAGGCAATCCCTCCCCTTCCAGGATGCGCACCACCTCTGACATGGTGGGCCGCAACTCTGGTGAGTCTTGTGTGCAAAGCAACGCTACTTGGATTAGCATTTCAGCACCATCACTGTCGTACATGCCATTTAACCTTCGATCAATGATGGCATCTAGTCTTTTCTCTCTGTAAAGCTTAACCACCTATTGTAATACAAACTACATAATCAGATCATTCGTACTAATTATAAAATGTTCACATCAATTTGTCTTATTTTGATACATATTAATTAGGTCATTTGTTGGTTTGTTGAGTGCTGAAAGGTATCTCGGCAATATCTGAACATTAAAATCGGGTTATCTGTGAGGGAAAAACTTTTGAGGGACAATTTCTCAACGCCATTAACAATTTACATACAAGCAATACACAAGTATAATTGAAGTAAAAGTGAAGTGTTTCATAATTTGTTTGGTGAAGGAGTGTCCCATTCTAGATCAAGAAAATAGTTCGATATGTTTATCCAATGTTGTCTTACATGGTCATGTAAGAGAATCTCATCCTCTTCCTCGAAGGATATCGCACGCCGCCCAGTGACAAGCTCAAGAAGCATAATCCCATAACCAAACACATCAGTTTTCTCTGATGACCTCCCAGTTTTCAAATATTCAGGCGCAATGTGGCCCTGGGTCCCACGCACCTGTTCAACAATAGACCATTTCGTGAATTAGTTGGTACTCTTACCTTATTAAGGCATTGCCAGCTACTAGCTTTGTACCAGCTATCTCTTAGTTTACTTTCATCATATTTCCTGTTTTGGCTTATTTTAAATTTAACTGAAATTTAAAAACTGAAATGAAAATTTTCATTCTTGAGTCCTTAATTATGTGAGTGCATCATGTACACCCTGAAACAATGCACGACCCCACAAGTACCGAAAAGTCCAGAATAAACTCATCAATCTGTTGTCCCATACTACCCCTAACAAAAAGCATCCAAAAGACTTACTACAACAAGATATTAAAGGGAACCAGCAGTTTTGATATTTTCCCGATTCCCGAAGAAGATAAAGGCTGTTTAACCTCTATTATGTGCCTGGGGTCTAAAATTTCATTTTGCAGACGTGCACACATTAATTTGATAGTTTATTATGGGGTAATGGCACATAAGAAATTCCTCAAAAATAAAACACTAAAATTTATCACACCGCTCGAGTGGTAACTGAGGTCTTTCTGATATCAACCAACTGTGCCAGGCCGAAGTCTCCAACAACTGCCTCAAAATCTGCATCAAGCATCACATTAGCTGCCTTGACATCACGGTGTATGATTTTGGGGTCACAGTGCTCGTGCAGGTACTCCAAACCTTGTGCAGTACCCAAAGCAATCCTTTTTCTCGTCGGCCAATCTAACACCTGCTCGCCAGATTTCCAGTCTACAGTGACCAGCATAGATATGTTATATGTAGCATCAAAATCTAGGTTTTTAAGTGAAAAAACTCAATGTTTCTGAAATTTGCAAGAGAGGACCCAATATTTCTTGTATTCATAACTGCACCCAAAACAGTGAAGAAATTTGCAACAGAACTGAATAGTTGGCTCATATTAGTAGGTGACTAACTCTTGTATTGTGCCAGGATTTGCTCCAATAGAAGGGTTAAACCTCCATTCAATAACAACAAACCATAGAAATTAGTATATTACGATACACAATGCACATCTTATGATTCGATACGAGTCAAATGACGAGAGATGCGTATCTTACGGTTCCATACATGATGCTAGATTATTTTGTTGCTTAACAAAAACAATGATTAATATTCATGTAAATACCTTAATATCAATTGACACTTACTAATATATTTAAAATTACAATGATTTCTTTAGTTATTTAGATTTGTTTTGTTAGATACTAATTACTATAACTTCTTTTGTTATTTTAAAAATAGCTTAGTGTATCTTAACTACATGATACGATACAAAATCTACTGATACACGATATATTTTACTATTCAACTACCATGCAACAAACTAATAGACATATAATGGCAGGCACACTGTGATATTTTGTCCCTATCTTGGCTAAGGCTTTCTTTCCTAAGAATGAATTGAACTAAAATCAAGCAGGAACATTTTAACTCAAAAGGCCTGCTTCAAAAAAAGTTTCAAAGGCAAATTGCATGAACATAATAGCTTCAGATTTCTAAACCACAACTCCACAAGTATTTAATAATGTTTCACTTGAGTTAACCTTGATTTGAATGAAGGGGAGTACTTGTTGTAAATCCAAAGATGATGGATTTTAATGGCAAACATGAGAAACTTTTTCCTTAAAAAATATAAATAGTTATTGGAAACAAGCAAAAAAGATATATATATATATTTTAGACTGCTTGAGTAGTCCCATTGGAGTTAAAAATATCTGTTTTTGGTCTTGCAATATGATAGACACCTTGTGCACTTGAGAAAATCAATACTCTTCAAACCCCTTAGATACTAACTTTTCCCATTTCTTGAAAATACCAAAAGCACCTTTCTTGAAATGAAAAATAGTATTTTGCTGCACATTTTAAAAAGGTGATTGGGGACCAAATATATGGAAGTTCGCATTCTCTTTTGGTGTTCAAGGAAGATTTCACATTTGATACAACAAAATTTAACAGTACGTACCTCTTAGACAGTGGGCAACACTCAAGTTCTCCATAAATGGGTACACGAGAAGTCGCTCTGCTGGCGTCACACAATACCCAAGCAACCTCAACAGGTTTCGGTGAACTGCTACGCTGATGAGTTCAACTTCTCTTTGAAATGCCTCTTCACCCCCTGGCCTTTCTACATTAATTAACCGTTTTACCGCAACCTTTATAGGTTCTCCCTCGTGATCATAAAGGGTCCCCTTGTATACTTTACCAAAACCCCCCTCGCCTAGCACACCTTTTTCGTTGAAGTCGTTGGTCGCAGCCTTTAGTTGGTGCAACGAAAACTTTGTCAATTGCCCAAGTGATATTCTACACTCATTTTCACCTGGAAGATAAATAAAAATATAAAACATAGGCCACAAGAAAAAGGAGTTGATTGACAAAGACATAATAAGTTGAATTTATACCTTCAACATCCTGAAAAACCTCACTGTTGCAGTGTTTGTTTCTCCTAACTTTGCAAAGAACAAAACCCATGACCAAAGCAAGCAAGACTAACACACCAGAGATCCCTCCCAAGATAACACCAATGTTCGTGTGGGACCCACCTGGAATAAGTTTGAGATCTTATTGAATTGACTGTCTTTGCTAAAATAATGGATTAGAAATATTAGAAAAGTGTTGAAAAATAGAAGTATGAGGAGAATAATTAATTATTAAAGTTTCACTCATTTCTCTCTCTTTACATCCTCTTTTATATTCTACAAATGGTACCGTTACCTTTAAATGGTTCAAACGATGACCTATTCTAATAGGTACAGTTCATATTTCACTTTTTCTAATATTTATATTATAATTCTATCTTACCTACTACTTATTATTTTTAACACTCCCCTCAAGCTAGGTGTGTATACATCATACAATCCTAACTTGCTTATGATATTGTTGAATTTTTCGAATCCAACCCCTTAGTAAAAACATCCGCTAGTTGATCATTAACTCTGAATGTATGGTGTCTCTATCTCTTTTGCTTGAACTTTTTTCCTGATAAAGCGACAAGCCACTTCTATGTACTTGGTCCTCTCATGGAACACCAAATTGAAAGCAATATGTCGTGCGGAGTTATTATCACAATACATTTTCATGATTGAGTATATTTGATGTTCATATCCTTAAGAAGTTGTTTTAACTAAGTTAATTCACTTGCAGTAGATATCATGGCTCGGTACTCCGCTTCCACGCTAGATCTTGCTACAACACATTGTTTCTTGTTTTTCCATGTGGCTAAGTTCCCGCCTACAAATGTACAAAAACCGATAGTGGATTTTCTATCGTAACTTCTGGCCCAATCTGCATCGAAATAGCCACATATATCATTAGAATTATTATTTTTCGTTAAAATTCCCTTCCCGGGTGTTTTTTTAAATACTTCAAGATTTTATCTATGGCCTCTAAATGTGGGGTTCTCGGAAAATGCATGAATTGACTAATTTGACTTACCGAATAGAAAATGTCCGGACGGATTATGATAAGATATATTAGTTTTCCTACAAGTTTTTGGAATTGGTTTATATCTCTTACCAATTCAGCATCCTCATTGTGAGTTTGCATTTGCTATATATTGGTGTATTGGATGGTTTGCACTCTAACTTTCCGCTTTCTTTTAAAATATCCAAATATGTTACTCGGATACTTCAAATACCTTAACGCACCCGTATCGGATACTTGCCGCACCCATATCCGATACGATTCGCGTGTGATACTTCACATGGCAATCATAATGCATTTTTTGTTATTGCTTTCTCACGTTGTCGTAAGGTTGAAGATATTTCACATAAAAAGACATATTACCACTGTGTCATATTCTCTCTTGTATATAATAATAATTTTTCACTTATATAATATTTTTCAATGTATTAAATTACTTTTTTAATTAAAATTTAATATATATAGCTGCACCCGTATCTAAAAAAGGGAAGCCCGGTGCACGTAGCTCTCGCTTACGGCCTTTTCCTACATTTCTACAAGAGGTTATTTTCATGACTCGAATCCGTGACCTCCTGGTCACAAGGCGCAGCAAAAGCTGTCGCCAAGGCTCCTATTCTGCACCCGTATCTAAGATATTTTAAAATCGTCGTATCGCCGCACTCGTATCGTATCGGACACAATACCCGCACTCGTTTAACATAAATACATATTTCTTTTTGAAATAAAAGACCTAGTTTGGAATATGTCATCTCTATCCTAAAGAAATTTTTCAAAATACCAAGATCCTTAATGTCAAATTTTTCTTTTAGTTGGGAATTTATTTCATTTTGATTATTTTCAGTAATTATTATATCATCAACATATATCAAGATAAGTGTGGTATTTTCTCCATTACTTATTAATACTAAAATTACAAGAAACTAAGAGCTTAGTTTGTCATACCATGCCTGAGGAGATTCCTTTAATTTGTGGATTGTTTTATTCAACCTACATACTAAATTAGAATTGTTTTCCATTTTGTGGCCCAGGGATAAGTTCATGTATATCTCTTTTTCAAGTGTTCCTTAAAGGAATACATTTTTTACATCAATTTATCTTTTATTTTAATTTTTACAACACACGTACATCCAAAGACTTTCAAATGATCAAGGTTAAAGTTTTCCTTACATAAGATTTAGAATGGACTTTTATTTTTTAAAACTTTACTGGATAATCTATTAATAATATACGTTGCACAGAGAATGAACGGACCAAAATCTTTTTAGAACATTGTTTTGAAACAACAATGCTCTTGTCATTTCTACCAAGTGTCTTCCGATACTCCATTTTGTTGTGGAGTATTTATGCAAGTGCTTGATGAATTATCCCTTTCTCTTTGCAAAATTTAGTAAAGTTGTTATTTATAAATTCGGTTCTATTATCTGATCTAAAGATTTTGAACTTACTATTAAATTAATTTTCTATAAGGCGTAGAAACTCCTTAGAGCAAGTAAAAACCTCATCTTTTGATTATAATAAATATAGCCGAGCGGATCTAGAAAAATCACCTATAAAAATAACAAAATATTTAAATCCGTTATACGGATCGATTGGGGCCATAATCCATACATCAGAGTGAACTATCTCAAATATTGCTTCACTTTTACTACAAGACAAGTTAAAAGGAAGCGATGCTTGCCTAGCCAATTTGCAAATATCACAATTAATATGACTTTTAAAATTAATATCTAGTGCTCTATTCAAAACATTGTCGGATGGATGCCCAAGTCACTTGTCCCAAATCTCATGATTAACGCATGTTGTGGAAGCACACATGTTTATTTTTTTTAGAATTTAAAAGATAATGCCTATTTTTAAGTATTCCATCTCCAATCTTTGTCTCGGTTGCTTGGTCCTGAAAATTGACATTTCTCTAAGAGAAGGTTGGTATACAATTAAAATCTAGTGTCAATTTTGCTATATAAATTAGGTTTATTGGAAATGCCTTTAGATATAATACATTAGACATTTTAAGATCACCAATGTTGTCGTCACCTACACTGTTTATTTTTACTTTGGTACCGTTTACAACTACAACTTATTGATTTGTTTTAGTCAAGTCTAATTTTGCAAAGAATTTTGTATTCCCAAACATATGGTTCGTTGCACCACTATCTAAGATTATTTGGTCGTATAAATTTAAATCTTTTGATTTGGATACAATATCGTAGGAATTTGGTGCTCCTTGATTTGAAATCCATAGAGAGAATTGCTCAAACATTTGTTGCATTTGTTGTGACCTATTTCCCTCTGATCCGCTTCGACTAAGTCGAGTCAGATTTGAGTCGAGTCCCGACTTGTCCGTATTAGCCATAAGACTTTTCCCTTTTGTCCTCTTTTTCTCTTTCGCCATCTCTTCCACCATTATTTCTAAATTTGCTACTGTTTTGTTGAGTTCGTCATTTTTCTGGCTTGAGATGGGGAGAAACCAACAGCCTTCGTGGGTGTGTCCTTCCCTTCTACAGTGTGAGCACACTCTCACTTTCTTGTGATTCGGTTGGTTTTGAGGCCTAGATTTTTTGGTGGTATTTTGAGAATAGCTGGGTTTCTTCACTGTGGCAAAACCATGAGCTTCGTGTTTCTCGAAAATGAGAGCTTGGGAAGGGTTTGGTGTTCGTGATTTGAGATCGAATCGCCTCGTAAGTCAAGTTTAGTCCTACAAGATACTCGAAAATGTCATATTCCTCCTCCCTCTTGCAAATTGTCGCAAGATCAACGGTTGGAGGTCGATAGAATCAAAGTTCGTCATTTTTCTTCTTAAGAGCATCTAGGTACTATATTGCTTCTAGATCCTTGTTTTTCTTGCTGGATCTCTTGTTTCAGAGTGTATATTCAGGAGTAATTATTTTGTTGTGCATGCATGACCTTCAAGGCCTCTCGCAACTCAGTGGTTGTATCGACAAATTGGAAAAGGCCAGTAATTGAGGGTTCCATGGAGCTAATGAGTCAGGTTATGACCATTTTTTGCTGCTATTTTTCTTCTTCGGTCCGATTTTTTAAGTTTTTCGCCTTCGGTTTTTCAACTTCTCCAGTGATGTATTCTAGCATTTTTCTACCACTGAGGGCTCGAGAAGCTGTTTTTGCCCATGACATATAGTTTTTGCCATTATGCAAAGTGTGAGTGAGCTTGGAGATATTGGTAGCCTCGTGTTGCCTCTCTTGAGCCATTTTGCTAAGATTTTCTCTTGATGTGTGTACCGATTTTTTTGGTACAGAAATTTTTTCGTACCGGTGTTACTGGTAAAGATTGTGGGAGTTTTTGTGTTCACAGCACCTTGTGCTCTGATATCATGTTGAAAAATAAAAGTCTGAGGAGAAGAATTAATTATGAAAACTGTCACACTCATTTCTCTCTCCTTTAAATCCTCTTTTATATTCTACAAAATAGTACTGTTACATTTAGATGGTTCAAACGGTAACCTATTCTAATAGCTACGATTCCTATTCGACTTTTTCTAATATTTTATATTATAATTCTATCTTACCTAGTACTTATTATATTTAACAAAAAGAATACCATTAGGAGGAGCAATATCAGCAGACACACAATTGTGATGGAAGTTGACTCCACAGTCTAAGAAATTATTTGAAAAGCTGAAACAATATTTAAATAAAAGACAATGTTTAGTATTTGTTGCTACATACAGATTGTATATGATATATAGTGAGATGTGTGCAGTCATGTGCTTATCCTTTCTTTGTTAAGTTCTGTGTGTATGCATGTGTGTGTGCTCGGGGGATCATGTCTGTGGTGGTCGGGGAGGGGGAATTACTTGTATTTGACAGCACGAAACAGTGGTTCTGGTATCTGACCCGAGAGGTTGTTGAAAGCAAGCTCACTGTAAAATTCAAATAAACAAATAAATAAATAAAAGGCCAAGTTTACAGTATATACCATGATTATATTAGAACACAGATGTTTATATGAACTTGTAAAATTAGATTGCTTACATGTCAGTTAGGTTTGAAAGATTTGCTACAGATTCAGGGATCGATCCAGTTAGATTGTTTCCGCTCAAGATCCTAACCCAAATCAAGCAAGTTCAATATGAAATTAAAAGATTAAAATATTTAGGGTTTTATGCGCTTGTCCCTAAAGCATTCAATAATTTTAAAGAATTAAAAAATATATATATCACAAAATAGCATGGATTCAGATGAAAGATATAAAACCCACAGAATCTTAAGCTTTGATAGTCTTCCAAGAGAGACAGGAATGGCTCCAGTCAAGAGGTTATTTTCTAAATTCAAAGTACTCAAGCTAGATAAATTCCCCAGCTGCGCAGGAATCCTACCTGTTAATTTATTATCCCCCAAAATTCTGCACAAATTCAAATAAATACAGTTGAGAAGAAAATAGTTAAGAAATTACTTAATAATGTAGTGGCATTATTGGTTGTGCTCACAAATTTGATTGACAACTTCTGAAATAGTATGTAAGGGCAACTATTTTTTAGATAAATATGGGGGTCAAGCCATTCAAATTTAAATATTCACCAGATTGTATCTTTATGCTTTTAAAAGTATCAAACAAAATATGTAAATATGAGGACACGTACAATTCATTCAAGTATGTCAGATTTGCTAAAGCTGCAGATAATGTACCAGTAAATCCCTTAGCACTTAATATTCTGAAAGAGAAAAAAAAGGAGTTAAAAGTATTAATATAAAATTTTCTTAATTAAACTGTGGTTGAGTCTTTTATTTACAAAAATATTGGAAATTTTGATTTTTGAATTGGAAGGCCAAAGTAACTTACAATTTAGCAACATGATAACCAGCATCACAAGTGACACCGACAAATTCGCAAGGACTGAGATAATTTGGATACCAAGTAGAGAGTTGTTCCTTAGTGTCATTCAACTCATTCTTAATTGCAATCAATACTCCCACTGATGTATATAAGAGGCATTAACTTCTTATTAATTAAAAGGCATCATCTGAACCAGAAGATAATAAAACAAAATTTGCTCAATAAAACATCCCGGACGAAATTTGATTGATTTGTCAGCCTTTACACTGAATTCATATATTTTTACAGTTTCACGCATACAATATAGCCTGAATGAACATGGTACTAGCTGTGCTTTAGACAAAGTTCACAAATCACAACTTTGCCATCATTTTATTTATCAAATAGATGAGTTTCCTAGTCCCACATCCCACTGATTCCTGACAAAACTAATAAAATTTCAGTCTAGTTAGACCTCACTTTGAGGCGAATAAAGATAATTTTCTACTCTGAGGTGGGATTCCTCTCCTTATTATTCCATCTTTACTCTCTGTTCTCCCATATTCCAAAGACGAATCCAACTTATTTATAAATGAACAATTAAAGTGAATGAGTTATTTGGTTTATAAAAATGAAAGGCCAAACTTGCTTAGTGAAACAGAACTCTTGAGATATTATGCAAGAATATTCCTTGTCCGTTAGAAATATCTTTCAAATACAAAATATTTATTGAACTTTGTGCTATTAATAATTGGTAAGTGTATTTTATGCCAAAGGATACAGTAGAAAAGACAAAAAGGAAAAGATACTATTACCTTCCCGATTAGATTGAGCATTACAACTCAAGCAAGATAATAATATAAGCACAGTTAGAAGCTTCATGGGTTGTCTAAAATTTATTTCAGATATCCAAGGTTTCCTGAGAAAATGCCTGTTGAAACCAATTATCTGAAATATGATAGCAATTGAAAGGTAAGAAGGCAACTGAAAGGTAAGAAAGAAGCGCTAGTAAATTCCTGCTATAGTTGTGCTATAGTAAAATTAATCTAGCATGCAAATTTAAATGTTAAAAACAATTCCCCTTGAAATTTTTCTTGTCAAATAGATGGAAGATATTGGGGTATGGAAAACAAAAGGCATACTCTTTCCATGATAATTGGTCCCTTTAATAAGGTTTCACCTTACCACCAGTTTACTTGCACACAACATTCAATTGATAGGTTGACACTAAATAAATCAAACACTTGCTCTGTACTAAATATCAAATAATTGAAAGCATTCATTAATATAACACAAATAACCTTGAGGATGCCCATGAATGGTTTGACTCTCCTATTTGAAGTAGACAGTTACTGAGAGTGGCACTCTCCTTAGTCCTTAAAATAGAAAGAAATAAGGATTCTTTCCATAATACCTTTTACTGAGAGTGGCACTCTCCTTAGTCCTTAAAACCAACCTTGTACAAATAAAGTTATTTTTTGGTAATATATAGGATAACCATTGACTGACTAGGTCAGAAAAAAGTTTGTTAAAAAAAGAAAAAAGAAAAGAAGTCTGAACAATCAACATAGCTCATTAGAGCGTGCTCAGAATGGTTCTATGAATTTAGCATAACAGTATACGAATCATTCTAGAATAAAAAGAAGATGGACACGTTATCCAATAGAAAGAAAATTGATGCCATGCAGTGCTCCAACATAAAGAATTTTAAAATTGAAGTCAAGCTTGGACTTCAACCCCAAAGAAGACAAGTAGAAAGCTAAACCAAGCAAGCACAATATGAGAAATTTCATTTGTGCAAGTACTGAACCGGGGAAAGGATTTCTTACAATCAGAAACAAAAAAAAGAAAATCATATCAGTGGTTGAGCTCAGATTATTACCTCTAAAACCAGTTATGCGCTGGTAAACGCAGCAGACTGAGCCTGAGCGGCGACTTACATCTCAAAATAAACTCGCACTTATTTTGTTTTTTGATGAAAACCCGTAGGTGAACTCCACTTATAATAGAGTGAAGTCAATGAGACTGGAGACTTAGACATGGAGATTCCTCGAAACAAAGAAGATTTTTTTTTAATTCTTTTTGGAATGGTAATGCAATCGAGCATTCGATTCGATAAGCAGAAAAATGAAAAATAAATTGCCCATTTGGCGCATCCATGGCGTCACCACTCAACGCGAGTCGGGTCTGACGGACCTAGGACCCGTTTAGGGAAATAGAAATACGAACCACAATTAAAAAAACTTGGTACTGTTTATTTATACGGGTTCGTTTCGAATCTCGGACTCCGTAGTGGAAGACTGGAAGGTGATTTTAAAAATAAAAAGATCTTTTTTGTCTGCTCCTATTAAAAATCTTAACCACTACATCGGTACATCCCTGATTTAACTAGACGTTACCATCGGAATTGAAATGTAATCACTATCTTATTAGAATTAGAAAACAAAGTAAACGAGATAAACAACAAAAAAGAGAGAAAGGTGAGAGAGAGAGATCGTGTTGAATGGGAAAAGCTCTCCGGAGGTCTCCGGATTTCGCTCATGTCTCAACTTGGGGGTGGGCCTCATGGGCCTACTATTTGTGGAATTTTTTAAGGAAATGAAATTATACATCTGGGTAGACCCACTGCTCACTGGCTCACTGATCTGGAACGGGATCTGGTGCTGCGCGAGACGATGTAGCGCAGCATTTTGATCGTCAGATTTTTATTGATTTTATTAAGATTCGTGTCAAAGTATAGAGGCTTTCCGATTTCCATCTCCAGAGACTCTGACGGTCGATCGCAAAAATTGACGATCAATCTGAATCGTTCATTTATTGTAGTGCGCTACTGCGCTACAGCACGTCCCACTGACCCAGCATGCTAGCATTGCCTACATAAAACAATAGTAGCGAATTATATTTCCTCGTTATTCGTCAATGGTCTTTGTTAGTTGCCGTGATGACATGAATGAATGAACAAAATCATGAAGCCGTGGAATGGGGTTTGCATGTCATTTCACTTTTTAAACACAATCATGTAAGAGAAATGTGTTGAGTTCACCACTTCACCCTCTCCTAATTTTATGTATCTTTACATGTATATTAATTATTTTTAAATACTTAATTAATTTATTTTTCTCAAAGAAATTTCTAATAGTAGCATTTATTATTTTTTAGGGAAAATTTGTTTTTTGCCACTATAAAACTTTTAAATTGTCAAAATACCACTACGAAATATAAAATTGTCAAAATGTCATTAAAATCACAACTGAATTTTTTTTGTGCCACTATCATCATATAACCTCAATAAAAAATACAAAATTTTGTAAATTCCCAAATTGCCCTCTCCTTCTTCTCCTTTAAGCAGGCAGTGTGTACATTGTTTCATAGGAATTTTCTTTTAGGTTGGCTTTAAATTAAAAACATGCCCCCTCAGTAAAAACCAGCCGGATATATTACCATAAGCGTTACAGATTCGAATGTAAGACGCTCTGAATTTTGAAGCACCGAAAAGGAAATCTGAAACTATTTCTCATTTCAGGTTTGGTCCTAGAAAATTAAAATATCTAATCTTTGTTATCTTTCATGAACCTCAAAACTTTCAAGAAAAAGAGGCCAATGATGAGCAATGACTGATGCATGCCACTCTGCGACAATTTGTTTAATGTGTTTTTAATGCTTAATTAATTGCTAGTTTGCTTTCCAGCTAAATGGAGCCTACAACATAACGCAAAAGGTTGGAGCTAGTGAAACATATTACTAAATATTTTTTGCCCTCTTTCTCTTTTTTGAAAGTGTGCTACTCAGATTTCTATTATTTTACCTTTCTAATTGATGTCCTTACTGCATCCACCTGCGCATGGAGCATGTTATCATACCGGAGCCCCGAACAGGAATCGACTACCCCCGCATTTGGCTCGAACAACACATAGTTCAAATTCACACTCTTAGGGTCTGCCTTCTAAGCGAAGTATGGGTACGCATTAATCAAGAAAGGCGAATTTGTTTTCAGGAGAAAACAAAGTTTTCAGAAGAAAACAAAGAAGCTGAGACAAATACGGCACCATTTCCTTTCTAAATCCCGCACCAGACGGTGGGAATGATGTCTCAAGCACTGCAAAAGAATGAGTTGTGGGAGACGACTTTTAATTTGATGGAATATTTATGGTGGATTGGATGTTCATGTTAACTGTTATTCTTATCAAGGTATTAAGATAAGAACAAAATTTATTTGTAAGGAGGAGGAGAAAGAGGGAGGGAGAGGCAGCTTCAAGGAGAAGAAGGGGAGGGTAATTTGGGAATTTAAAAAAATTTGTATTTTTTATTGAAGTTATATGTTGATAGTGGCAAAAAAAAATTCAGTTGTGATTTTAATGGCATTTTGATAATTTCATGTTTCGTAGTGGCATTTTGACAATTTAGAAGTTTTGTAGTGGCAAAAAACAAATTTTCTCTATTTTTTAACTGTGTGAGAATTAAACATACGTCTCTATGTAGATTGTAGAAAAGACAAGACCGACTCGTCGGCGCTAGGACTAGACAAATAACTCACGATTCGTGGCTCGCTCATAATCAACTCGAGCTAAATCCAGCTCGAGTTCTATTGGAATCGAGTTCGAGTCCGATATGACTCGCTCAGTGACTTGAAGACGTTGTTCGTATGTGGGCCTTCATATATGAGCCTTTCGAATTTAGTTAACATATTGTCTAATTTAAGTTATTTGGTCTTTCAAATTGAGTTGCTATTTTGCTTAAGCTTTTTATGAGTTGCTAATTGAGCTGATATGCGAGTTGAGTTATTTGAGTTGCTGATTTGAGCTCAGTTGAACTATTTG
This sequence comes from Eleocharis quinqueflora, assembly GCA_964058865.1. Taxonomy (NCBI): domain Eukaryota; kingdom Viridiplantae; phylum Streptophyta; class Magnoliopsida; order Poales; family Cyperaceae; genus Eleocharis; species Eleocharis quinqueflora. The sequence goes on from CAXKVX010000701.1 coordinate 214,641, forward strand.
AATTATTTAAACTATAAAAGAAACTTTTTAGCTGAGTTGAATACGAGTTACGAATTGGCTCGAGTAAAATTCGAGTTGAGTACGAGTTGGCATTTGAACTCGAATGGGCTTGGTTACTCGAGTCAGCTCAGCTCGAATAACTACTAAGTTGAGTTCGAGTTAGGGTCGACTCGCTCGAACTCAACTCGATGAACAACCCTAATCGACGCTAGACCTATGACATTTAAACAATTACTTTTGACGGAATTTAATATTTTTCTAAAAAAATTAAAATTATGTATTTAAATTTGAATATTATATATCTCCCCTTCTAAACTTTAAGAAGATTATACTCAAGCTTAAGTGTGAAATATCAAGACTAATAAGAATAGAAACAGTTAACACAATTGACTCAAACAATTACAAATAAAGAATTTCAAGAATTATAAGAAAATAATAAAGAGAGATAGAGAGAGTAAAAGAAATGTGACAGTCACGTAACATGGTTCAGCTGAAATATTTTCAAAGCCTACGTCCACGAGACTCCTCGATTTCACACCGGGACCGATACACTATCACAAAACGTTTTTAGAAAGTTGGATTTTTTTTAGAATTAGAGTTGGGGCTTAAAGCACAAAACTAAGGTCAAATTACTAGGCAGAAGCATTTTCAATCATTAATTTCAAATTAAAAGCTTTTAGACCTTAATCACCTAGCCAAGAATTAAAGCAAACAATTTCTAAAAGTAATAGAGCAAATCACAAATCAACAAAGAGCAAATTAATAAAGAGAGAGAGTGAAGAGAAAGCAATTGAGAACAAAGAGAACACATTATGTAACGTGGTTCGACCTATCAATCAACTAGGCTTACGTCCACGGGTCTTCCAGAACAAAATCTTCCTTTCGTGCTGATTTCACTATAAAACGAGTGTTCTTTACAAAGTGCAGAGCGATCTTTGACTTCTTCTAAACAAGTAAATCAATCTTTATCTCCTACACCAATGTATGGGACAACACCACACTACACGAGAAAAGGTCTGATTGACAACACAATCTAGGACAAAATAATGCACCACTTGACAACACAAATATGGTGCACCAAAGCTAAAATCTAGCTAAGGGTTTTTCTCCGATTGATGATAAGACAATAGATGATATCCTAATGCTCTCTAGGTTAGGTAGATGAAGGAGAATTGAATTAGGCTCTTTGTTGTGCTCAATTTGATGCTTGGAAGCTTATGGGGTGTATTTGATACCCTGTTGGTTCGTTTCTGCGTCATTTATATAGGCTAAACACTTCTTGGGATCTTGAAACCTCCAATTTTGATTGTAACATTACAACAACTCCATAACGCATGGTGGAACACATTATAACACATTGTGCCTTTTCCAAAAATGCATTTCTTTTCTTGTGCAGTTGTCCTATGGGCCAAATTCTGCATGAACCCGTTATAACGGGTTAGAAGGCGTTGTAACACATTGGCCAAGCGTTACAGTAATGATGTGGTCGAGAAAATCCTGCTGTTGCTGCCTCTCTCTCCTCCTTACCCATTATGACGGGTTGGACATTCGTTATGACGGGTTGCTGACCTGTTGTGACGGGTTCTGGAGCGCTATGATAACGTAGTGCTCTGTTTGGCACTATGAAGCCATCCATTGATGTCTTGAGCATATCTTGACTTGTCTAGGGCATGTTTGAGCATTGTTTGACATCAGTACTTATTTGAGCATTGTTTAACCTGTATCTTCACCAAAATTCATGTGCAAGGTTAGTACTTATTTGTTTTGCAAATTATCAAATAAGAAATGAGTTTAATCCAACAAACTCCCCCTTTTGGCAATTTGCAAAACCATTTGAGATGTGCATATCAAGTGATGCACATCAACATTTCTTCTCCATTTGCAAATAATGGCAAAATGCTCAAACAATCAAGCTCCCCCTCAATTTAACGCATATATATTCATACAAGCCAAGCTATTATATTACTTCCTCTTAATGAATTAAAATTTTCAAATATTGCACAATTCATTAAGTTCAAATAAGATTTTCCAATTGAGAATAGGGTAAGTAAACTCATCAAGAGGAAAAAAGAAAGACACATAAAAGATACTAATAAAAAACATGCATACAAGAACCATGAGTACATAAAACAAGTCTTTAATGAAGCATAGCAAATTACAACTTTAGAAAGTAAAACTACTACTAGATGACTCTCATCATCTCAATGCCTAAAGATTATCATTCTCATGCAATGGACTCCAAAACCCATATCTCTCAATCCATGAAGCTTGATATTGCTTTTGAAAGGCATCAGTTTCATTCAACCTTTCATACATTCCTCTATAATGCTCCATGTCGTGCAACGTGAGATCATATAATTGATATGACGAGTTGTTGCACTCCTTCCCAAGAAAATCTTGTGGGTTGAGGAGGTCTTGGAAAGGTATTAACTTGTTGTCCATTAAAGCAAACAATTTTTAGAAGTAATAGAGCAAATTACAAATCAACAAAGAGTAAGTTAATAAAGAGAAAGAGAGTGAAGAGAGAGCAATCGAGAACAAAGAGAACACGATATGTAACGTGGTTCGGCATATCAATCAACTAAGCCTACGTCCACGGGTCTCTGGAACAAAATCTTCTTTTCGGGCCGATTTCACTATAAAACGAGTGTTCTTTACAAAGTGAGGAGCTGATCTTTGACTTCTTTTAAACAAGTAAATCAATCTTTGTCTACTAAACCAATATATGGGGCAACACCACACTACACGGTAAAAAGTCTGTTGACAACACAATCTAGGACAAAAGGATGCAACACTTGACAACACAAATGTGATGCACTAAATGCTAAAATTTAGCTAAGGGTTTGTTCTCGGATTGATAATAAGATAATAGATGCAATCATAATGCTCTCTAGGTTAGGTAACTCGAGGAGAATTGAATTAGGCTCTTTGTTTTACTCAATTCGATGCTTGGAAGCTTATGGATATTTGATATCCTGCTGGTTCGTTTCTGCGTCATTTATATAGGTCGGGCACTTTTTGGGATCTTGAAACCTCCAATTTTGACTATAGTGTTACAACACCTCCATAACACATAGTATAACGCATTATAATGCCTTGTGCATTTTTCAGAAATGTCCTTCTTCTCTTATGCAGCTGTCCTATGGGCCAAATCCGGCAGGAACCAGTTATAACGCATGGATAACTCGTTATAACAAGTTGGAAGACATTGTAACGCCTTTGCCAAATGTTACAATAATGCTGTGGTCGGGAAAATCCTGCTGCTGATGCCTCTCTCATCCTGACCTGTTGTGACGGGTTGGATATCCGTTATGACGGATTGTTGACCCATTGTGATGGGTTCTGAAGCGTTATGGTAACGTTGTGCTCTGTTTGGCACTATGAAGTCATCCCTTCATGTATTGAGCATGTCATGACTTGTATAGGGCATGTTTGAGCATTGTTTGACATCATTATGTACCTGTTTTAACATGTATCTTCACCAAAACTCATGTGCAAGGCAAATACTTATTTGTTTTGCAAATTGTGAAACAAGAGATGAGTTTACTCCAACAGATTCTAGTTTCCTTACAAAACAAATGGGCAACTAGAAGTTTTGATCCAATTAAGGAATCAAACAACAAATCCACAAAGGAATTACAACAATTATTCACAAAGGGATCAAAGAAGGAGGATGAGCCTGACACTATATTTATACAAGATTTTGACAACTTGTCACTCAATCACTCAAGTCAAACTCTCAATTGATTGATAGAATAGATGATTATATGATGTTAGGGAAAGCTGAAAGAAAACTTTAATCTCTCTTAGATTGCAAGATTTAGTGTGGGAAGTTTTCTTGGGAAGAAAGAAATGAGATAAGCTCCGCAAAGTTTTATAGAAACATGAGATCTTTAATCCATGCATATCAATATATCGATTGAGTATATCGATTATTATATTGATGTGGTGATTTAACCGTGACGGTCCTCTCAGAAAGTTCTCTCTTGACTTAGTCATGCTAAGCAGGGATATTAATATATTGATATAGTACATCGATATATCGAAAGGCCAATCGATATGAAATCACATCGATATGGCTCCAAAACATGTGACGATCCTTTCTGAGTTTATATACTTAGTCATCCAACTAACTATCCTATATATTGATATACACTATTTTGACTTGATTCGACTGATTCCAATGCCAAAATCCCTGAAAATAAAAACCTTGAAATAGAAAAATCTACAATATGCTTCTAAGGACCAAGTCATAGTGCTCCAATGGCTCTAAAATACTTCTCATGCATCGCCTTGTCATGCCTTGCATTTGCCTTGCTCAAGTTGTATACCTACACACGTAATCTCAACAAAAGATATGTTAGATTGCATTTGTTTTGCAAATTGTCAAACAAGAAAAGTTGCTTAGTACAACAATCTCCCTCTTTGGCAATTTGCAAAACATGAGAGTGTTCTTATAATGGAAGTAACATACACTTGCACTCACAATCAATCATTCTCCATCTTTTGAAAATTGATCAAAACGGTATTGAATCAAAACCCGTATAAAAAATTTCTCCCCTTAACATGGACATAGAGCTCTCCTAGGTTGAAGCATATAGCTCCCCTAAATCATAACAAGATATAATAATACAAGCAAGAATATCACGCAATCATATAATAAAATAAAAATACAAGACAAATTAATATGAAATGATAACTACTCAAGTAAAACATAATAATAGTGATACAACAACATTAACAATTGTTCATGAGGAGCATAACATAAAAATAAGTTTTTGAAAAAAAATGATAAAAGAAGTGAGTTTTCTTATCCTATTATTCTTCTTCATCTTGAGTATCCTCATCTTCTTCTTCTTCCTCGCCTTCTTCCTCATTATGATCCTCCTCATACACACATATTTTGTTCCTCATTAGTGGGTTGCGATGGTACGGTAGAGGTAACACTGAAGTTGACATTTACATTATCATCATGCCCCTTCTAATAACCATATTGATGGTACCAATTCGATTTAATTTGGTGATGAAAGTGCTCAATGTCATGATGCTGGTTCTCAATATGATCAATCATTTGATTGATATGTGCAAACTCACCTTGAGAGTAGGTGTAGAAAGAGTTCAAACCGTTGTGAATTTGGTTTATTTGTTTGGAGAGATGATTAACTCCCTCCTCTTGGGTACCGCTGTACCGATAATGAAAGCGGGTAAGAATCAATAGGATGATAATTGTACCTTGGAGCATATGAGCTTGAGCCTCGTCCATATGATTGATGAGGCATGTAAGGAGGCGGTTGGTACTCTGATTGAGGTGGTTATTATTGCACGTTTGGGTCAAAGTATTGATTTGCACGAGTTGGCACAGATTTGGCACGGATTGGAACGAGTTTGTCAGGGGTTGGCATGGGTCGGCAGGTTCATACGGATTTGGCACGGGTTTCCACGAGTTTGGCACGAATCGGGGGAGTTCTGAGCGGGTTTGCCACGGGACATGTTGGGACGAGTTTCCGAGAAAATAGTGTCGTGTCTAACAATTTCTTTGTGTTTGTCGATTTGCAAAACTATCTTGAATTTTACCGTGCTTTTTGTTTTAGAATTTGTGTAGGAACGTTATAGCAAACTTGGAGATGCAAAATAGGAGCAAGCATATTTCAAGAACAAACATCAATATTGTATTAGAACTTGAATGCAAAATTTGAGAAGAAAAACTTTAGAAATTTCTAGTGATGTGTTAAGAACAAGTGTAGATCTCATCACGATCTTTCGAACGCTTCGAAAATGACCTCGATCGGAGCTACGGGTCAAAAGTTATGACTGTTTTAAGAACTGAAGATTACGCGAACAACACAAACCGTCGGTGACGGTTGGCAACTGTCAGTGACGGTTTGGAAGCCATTTTTCTGCCCAAAATTTCCAAGAACAACCGTCACACGACGGTTGACAACAGTCACACGACGGTTGACAACAGTCACATGACGGTTCGGGTATTTGATGCGTTTTCAAGCCCTAAACTCATCCGATATAAATATGGAAGGGCTGTATCCTCTTCCTTTGACCTAGCCTATCATTTCAAAACATTATAGCTGCCATTATTGACCATTAAAAGGCTCTAGATCTTGCTCTAAATCTCTCAAGTTCATCAACTCTAAATTAGCCAAATTTCTTGGTGTGATTAGGAGACTATTCTCTTATATTTATCTTTAGCCTTTTGTGCATTTTTTGGCTTGGTTCTCTACCTTTGTGTGTAAAGAGACCAAATTCAAGCTTGTAATGGACATCCTTGTTGATTAGTGGAAACGGCTCCCGGAGACGTAGGCTCGTCAATAATCGAACTCCGTTAACATATCAGTGTCTCTTGTGCATGATTGCTTTGTTTGTAATTTCTCATCTCTTCTCTATTTACTTTATTTGCTATACAATTTATTAAGAAGAATTGAATTGCTTGAATTACTCGAATTAGTTACGCTTCCACAATTATAATTTATTTAAGTCAAATTGGTATTAAGGTCTCTCAATTAAATTGTTGCAAATTTTTTGTAGAGAAATATACCAATTAATTGTATTGATCTATTTAGCAATTGTCACTAAAAATTGAGGTTGTGAAAATTTGCAAATAAGTCCTTGTAATTGTCATAAACCGAAATTTTGTCATAACCTAGGCCGCCTAGGCTCAACAAATAGGACTCCCCGCCCGGTAAATCCAGAATTTTTTTTTCACGAATCAGAACAAGTTTGCGCTCCGAATCGAGTCGGTCACGAATAGGATCGTGAGCAGATCAACCCGTCCGAATTTTTTTCAGAACTCTAGATACAATATTGATGTGGACGGACAACGAATCGTCTCAGCGACAGAGCCGTCACGACAGAAGCATGCATTAACGACTCAGATCGCCACACGGCGCCAAATCAATCCACAAAAGAAGAGGAGAAGAGCACCACCACTGCACCAGTAAAACACGCTAGCCCCCCGTCGTTATTCGTTAGACCGTATCTATCGATCAATCTTCTCCACTTCATCTCTTCTATTCATTTCCAATTTGCAAATGTACAAACAAGGCGCCAAATTCAACCCGGCCTCTGTGGCCAGCGCCGCCGCTTCCCTCTTGCTCCTCCTCCCCCTCAGCGCTGGCGCCTCCGATCTCCTCCGGCGAACCCTCCTTTCCCTCCTCCAAGTCTTTCTCAATCTCTTCTTCCTCCTCCTCTCCCTCCTCCCCTCCCCTGCACACCCAATTCACATCATCCCCACCACAAAACACTCCTCTCCCGGGAGCACGTGCGCTTCACGTGCCCTCTCTCACTTGCTATCCGTCGTCTCTCTCGTCCCGGTCTCCTCCCGTAAGTACGAGATCGTTCGCTCCCTTGCGGACCGTTTACTTGACGAAAACTTGCGGTTTGATGTGGAGTTGAACCGGAGAGTGTTAGCCGATGCGTTCACACAAACTGTGCGCCGTCTGGAGGCCACAGTTGCTGCCGGTGAGTGGGGTTTCGTTGGAGGGGCTGTTAAGAAGGGGATGAAGAGGTGGTGGCCAGCCGTGACAGCGAGCGGGATGGCAGGAGAGGAAGCATTTGATGGCACCAAGGCAGAGAAGTTGGCCGCAGAGTTGATTTGGATTGGAGAAAAGATGGAGGATTCCGGTGTGGTCGGAGAGGCCGTGATTAGGTGGGGTGCGGCAACCGGGCTCGGCCATAGAGCGGTTTCGGCCGATGCACGGCTACAGGTTGCTTTGGTTCGTGTTACAGGTAATTAATGTTTTAATTTAGTTCTTATTTAAAAGTTGCTGAATTTTTATCTTGATCAAGTATGAATTGACAGTCGTATTCAACTTAATTGAAAGTTAGTTATTGTCAAGTTCAATCAAAATAATTCATCAATTTCGTTATAGTTTTGATCAATTCAAGTTCGATTATGGGCAACGATACATAATAATAGTGAACTAAATCCAGGAAAAAAAAGTTTGAAACAAAAATTGTATGGTAGTCTTGGTAGACTGGTAGCGTAACAAAATAGGAGGCGTGAATTATCGACCAATTGAGACTTTTATTATTGTGTACTTGAGACAAGTAACAAGTTGCAGTTGTTGAACTAATTTTGGTTCAATTTAGTCGAATATTCTGGTGCATGAAGTAACGAATTTTCAATACCAAAGGTTGGATATTCCATTTGGTTTGGTCAATAATTTATCTCTGGTCTGGTCGCCTCTTTCACATAGACCCGATTCCTCTGCCGCGCGGTACTAACGGACCGCTCAGATTTACTGCGCTGTCAGCTACGGACGGCCCAAATTTGATTCAGGGGGTCTGATATTATAAAGTTTAGTTGGCACGAATCTTGATGCAAATTAAAGACCGAAATTTACTGCGCGGCACGCACAGTGACGGTGCCGCGCGGTAAAAGATCTCGTTCTCTTTAACATTGGTAGTCAAACTGTCAATTCTCACCTGCCATGTCTAAGTACAAATAGTGTTAAATCTCATATATAAAGAAAACTGGTTGTTTGATTATACGGTTGGATATATCGTGATAACTTTAAAAGTTTGTTTTATTAGTAACTTATTATGATCATGTAAACGAAATAACTTATTTTTCATGAATCATTTTTTATGTATAAAAAGGATATTTAAAAGAAACTGTGAAAATAATTACAAGAATGTAATTATGAGAGCGAATAATTCAAAACAATTATATAAAAAAAGAATGAGATTACTATGCTTACCCAAGCACAAGCTCTATGTAATGATGAGAGTGAATAATTTACAAACATTATACGGAGAAAGAATGAAATTACGGTGCTTACACGAGCATGGTAGAGCTTGTGCTTGCGACATATCTTGAATTTTAAAGTGAAAACGATCGATTCGAACCGTTGGAAACATTATTCATACCAAAATCCATTTAGGGACCAATAATTTTATTTTGTAGATTTTTTAACTATTTTATCGAGTGAATTGAATATTCATTAATTGAAGAGGTATGTAAATCATTAGATCAATGATTTTTTTATCAATATGATAAAATAGTAAAAAATCTAAAAAAGAATAAATTTTTTGATCTCTAAGTAGATTTTAGTATGAAAAATATTTCAATGGTTCTTTTTCACTTTGAAATTTAAGATATGTGTTACAAGCACAAGCTCTGCCGTGCTTACGTATGCACTGTAATTTTTGTAAATTATTCACTCTCTCCCTTGTGCTTCGGCGACTGGTATTCAATTTTATACTGCGCTTTATTGAGAGTCAATTTTTTTATTGGGTAACTTTGTAAGAGAGCAATAATAATAATAAATTAAAATTTTATGTCTAAAATGCCTATTTTGTGTGACAAGACGGATTAGTGAATATTTTTACTTCATCTTGTGAGAGAGTCTAAGAGTAAAATTTATAAATAACAGTTCTGTAAAAGAGAAACTATATAACAGTCCAGAGACTTATTTGTAAGACATGTACTTTATTTAAGTCCAACTGACTAATGAAATTAATTCATCTCTGTTCTAAATTTCAATTTGCTCCTTTATGAACTCTTATTGTTAACAAAGTGCCATGATTTTATTGGAATTGTATTATCAAAATTACCAATATTAACTACCTTGAGTTAGGTTATTGAAAAAATGGTCCAAATTTTTTTATCCCGACATATCGATTTTAGTTGCTCAATAAATTTTTCATATTGAAATTTTGTAAGAAATCAAATCTCATAATTTTTAGAGCTTTTTAACTATTTTTAGATATTAAAAAAAACAGCTCTCAAGAGGTCATTATTTTAATATCAAACAAGGCTGTTTTTAAAAGTTATTTAAAATATCTGAAAAGTTCTAAAAATCACGAAATTTAGTTTCCTATATAATTTCAATATAAATAATTTATTTAACAACATAAATCGATGTTTAAAACTCTATGAAAATATAATTTAGATTGTTTGCACTTCAATTCTAAATGCAAACGTTTTCACAATAATCTAACTCTAACTAGCTAATTTTTCTCATAACTCACATAAATAATACTACATCTACGATGACAATAACAAGTTCTTTAGTCTTGAATATGTTGAGACATGCTAGAGATGAAATCCAATTGGAATATAAAAAACCAATGTGGACGAGATAGAAAGAGGATCTTACCACTCAAATCTAATTTGACCTAAAAATTCTAAATAGCATTTTGTTTCCATCGGATTTGAGTCCGCATTTTTCATACGAAGAGCATTAATCTTGATAAGTAGGCTAAGAACTAGTTCTTTACATCTGATAATTATATTTGATGCGAACTTCTCTCTAATTGAATCCTGTCTTGCCTTGTCAGATTTTAACTATGCTTTCAAATATAATCATTGGCAAGTGATAGTCGAAATTAAAACTTGAACAACTTGGACAATTATGCACTTAAGATCAGTGTAAACCGTGCAATTTGAACTTGATAGTTTAGATCTATCAGCTATGATCAAATGAATTATGTTATGATGATGAGCATCATGTCCTAGATCAAAATTTGAAATTTACGTTTATAATAAATGATTTCTTTTCTCAAAGTTCATTCAGATTAAATAAAATCAATGCCTCAGTTTTGTAGCTTTACAGAGATCAGCACTAAGATCACACCCAACTAAGGCTTCAAGTCCTTTAGCTACTATACAATTGAACTATTGAAGTCATTTACTAACGAGATTTTTTACCATGCAGTATTTTTGCTTAAACATGCAAACTTGATGGAATCAGAAGAAGAATCTAAAGGAGCAACTGAAGGACAAGAGAGAAGCATCAGTTATATCTGCATGTCAATTTTGTTATCATGGATGCCATTGCTATGCCACGCGAGCAACGGCACAGAGACACCCACTTTAACCAGCAGAGAGAAGGCTGAGACTGTGAGAGTACTAGAGGAGCTGATTACAAAATTAAGTTGGGAGCAACAAGAGGAGGTGCTCGCACTTTGGTTGCATCATTTTGCGGCATGCTCCAACTCAGATTGGCCGAATCTTGAGTGTTATTATGCACAATGGTACTCTAGTTCGCGCAAACTCATTACAAATCAACAATAGATATGTCGTTGTAATTCCAAAACATGTTACAAAAATTGAAAAGCAAATGTTACTTAATGTAGTTTGTATTTCTTAAAATATGGTAGTTGGAACATTTATTCTTTAATAGATGTGTATATAACTATATATTATATTGTTGGAACAAACTTTCTGGTAAAAATTTAATTCACCAAGACAGTAAAGGTAAAACTATAATACAAATATAAAATCAACTGATATTAGAAAACGGTCTTAGTTTTAAGCTTTAAAACGGAAAATTAATATATTTCAATTGAATCAATGTACCATATCTCATCGCCCCAATCATATCACTTTGAACTAATCCAAATTTAAAGACCATTTGTTGGAAAGAACAGAGTCTTGAATTAAAATCTAAGGTCATTTAGTAATGTACAATTTCTCTACTACATACACTTTTGCCTCAATTTCAAAATTGGGATTTTCACACTTATTTACAACATATTTCTAATGAAGCTGGCTGCAACTAAATCCACGGTATCAGAAACCAAAAACAGTTTATGCATTTTAACTGGAATTATTTACACAGCATGAAATGTTGTGCTTGACTCCTATATTGGCACATTGTAATTTGGAAGCAAGCGTTGACCTTTAGTTGCGTGGTATTTAAGTTGAGTATAATAGACCGAACAGTATTTGAAGGTCCATGTTTCTATTGGTGCATCTCCAAAAGTGATAGATCTGTGATTGTTATTTATTATATCGCAACTACGATTTGGGCCCTTAAATAAAAATCAGAAAATAATTTAATTGCCATTTTCTATGTTTAGAGACTATCTCAACTAAACTAACAGAGAGCATTCTCCATTCACCTTTCTTTGAAAACTCGAGGTCAAGAAAGAAAAAAAGGACAAAAACCTATAACTTACGTAACAGCATTTTATACCAGAAGATGAGCAGGTCTTGCATATTTCCTTTAGGAATGAGAGGTTATAATAGAATAACTGGAAAGCAATGGCAGCAAGAAATAACAAAACAAGGAGAAAAAATAGCCATCTTTTTCTGCTACAAAAAGGATTTACGCCAGAATTATCACAGCCCATCATAATATAACAAAAAGAACAAGACTTGAATCAATACTTTCATATCTAAAAACAAACTATACAGACCGCCATAATTAAAATTGTTACCTTTTTTCTACCTCCTCTCACTAGCTGAATGGCCCCGGCCCGAACTAGATTCTCCAATAGACACTGATACAAGTGACTTAGAAGCCCAAGCTCGAGCTCCATACAAATTACTTCTCTTGCATGGATTGAGCCAACCAAACCATTGTTTAGCCTGATCAACATATGCACGCAAGTAATCTTCCAAGTTATCCAAGGTTGCAAATCGCATGTGCCGGCTCCATATCCAGCTTGCACATGCTTTCATCCTTGGAAGGAGGAACCAGACAAACCGCAATAGCAGAAATGAGACAGCAAGCAGTAGGTACGTGTCTTGTTGTAGAAGCTTCTCTGGTGAGCGGGCCCATGAGAAGGGGCAATAATCCTGCTCGAATTCTTCTGCCAGGTTGCTCAGGTCTGACGGGTCAACCGTCTCCTCTACTGACATTGAGTTGAGTGATGCCGGGTTAACACCTTTGGAAATTTAAATCAGCAACAAAAAGTTACACATATGGGAAGTTGCATGTTGCAGAATTTTTGTTATATTTATAATGATATTGAACATTTACTGCACTTCTCATGTTAACATCAAGCATTTTAAGGCTATTTCCCAGTAATATTCATACCTTATGAGCTCAAAGACAAGTGAAAACTGACCAAATTCCAGCGAATCTGTTTCTATATCAACTCATAAATGTTCCAATGAACAATTCAGAAAATGGGCCTAAAGTTACTTTATCTTGATCAAGTTTACTAACATTTAATTTAGGTTTAGAAAGATGGGAAACAACTCCTAGGGATAGGAGCAGTGTTGTCAATATCTGACATAAATTGATAACAAGGACAGTTGGGTTAAAACTATAAGACTTTAAAACAAATCAGGCGGTAGTTGCAAATATGATAAATATATTCATACTTGTGTGCCAGCAACATAGAAAACCTAAAAGATACATTTTTCTTAACTATGGGAGGAAGAAATACTTTTCTTTTTTTGTCTGGTAAAGCAAAGCAGCATATTCTTAAAACTGGGAAAGTGATTTTTTTACAGCTGGAAAGATCGTGGACATTGTCTGTGAGTCTGTGACCCAATAACTGGTTCGCACACAATGTCTGTGAGCGCAGGTACGTATATTTTGTGCACTGAGTTTGCATACAATGTCTAAAATTGGTTCACGGACAATGAATGTGATCTTCCTAGTTTCACCAATTTTTAATTTCAGATACCTGAAATGTACTTCTATTTTTTGAATTACCAATTTAAAAAAAGTGGAAAAACTCACTGGTAACATTATTGTAGAAAGCAATGAGAGAAGTAAGAGTGCGCGGCCCACGATACCGGACACGCATTGTTGAATTCAGGAGGAAAAGAGTGGGAAAACCATGTACACCATATCTTGCCAGTATGCTACATTTAAGAATAAATCAATAACTTGAGTAAATAAATTGAACCAGTAATTAGAAAAGATAGGCATACACAGAACAAACCTTGGCCTAATGACAGATTCTTCGAATGCAAAATGCCGAATGCTTGGGAAAACAGTGGAAAGTTTACGATAGTTCGGCTTGCATATTTTGGAGAAAGGACACCATGATGCATAGAATAGTATAGAGATGTAATCCTCCTTGTTTTTGTGTACCAGATTGACTGCTCTTAGCAATGTTACTTCATCACCCTGACAGAAAAAAAGGAAAGGAAAACAGAGACATCAAGGTCAGAAAGAAGTAGAAAGTAATTGTACTCCCCAAACTGTAACTTCTAATGTAAAGTTGTTATGCTAAGGTCACAACTACTAAAAGGAAATACATGCATCAGAATACTGGAAAGAAGGTAGAATAGATCTGGAATATCAGCAAATGATCAAACTAGTATGTTTGTAGAAACCAAACATAACCTATACACAAGGAGTATAGAACAAATCCTATACACATTTGCCAAAAGAAGAAAAGCATGCCTACCAAGGATTAAAAGAGTAAAAGAGGAGATATATTATGTGGTTTCAGGCTTTCAACAACATATTCTACCACTCTACATTGTGTTACACACTTATTTGGGAAAACAAAACAGTTTAAATCATGATTTTGTGGTCCAGCATCAGATTCAACAATCAGAAAACATAAAGCGCTTCCCAAATAAACTTATTGGACACTAGTTTCAACTAGAATTTATTCAGCTCATAACAATTCAAGTATTTGAATAACTTTACCCAATTCAGAAAATTACAGTAGGAAATACAAATAATTCAAACATTCCTTTATCAGTTTTTTAATTGAATAAAAATACAGTCCCTAAAACCCAACCAGTCAAAGCCTCAGTTGAAGCAATTTTAATTAGCGGGGATTTGAAGTTTAAATCGTTCTTTAATCTCTTCACATGAGAATCAATCAGCTATTGTTTGATAAACTAAATTTAAATTTAACAGCAGAAAATGAAAATATTGAATTATGAACTCTATAAATCAAAAAAGCAAAAGAGGATACTAAAATTTGTATCATTTCATCAGAAAATTACCCTCACAACAACCAAATTCAAAAAGACACGGATAAGTTATTCAAAATACAGCCATCTAAAGGCCATAATGACTAACCTCGACAACTCCAATCGGGAACTCAGGATAACCCCAAATCGAGCACTTGGCGGGGATCCGGACAATCAAATCCGCATCAGAGGGCGCGTGGCAGACCTCGCTCGCCGCCGCAAAGAACACATCCCCAAAGGCGATCAAGAGAACCGCCGCCGCCAGCAAAGCTATCCTCCTCATATCTCCACTGAAATCGTTGGATAAGAGATATAGAGAGAGAAAATCACGCCACAACCTAAGTAGAGGGATGGAATTGGAGGAGGCGTAGGATAGCAGGAGCGCAGGCGCGACGCATTTTCAGAGATGCGCGCTGAGGTAGGTGGCCATGGCGATCGATGGAGATCTCTGATATATGATATGATATATCTATTGGAAATGCGAAGCAGAAAAAAATATATATCGTATCGCGGGTTTTATCTGGATTCGATCGAATCCAGGCCGTCCGTTGGAGATCACCTGGTCGAGAAGTAGAAACTGGATCAATGGATAAGTAAATTATTCATTTTTCCAGAACAACGCGGTACGAACGCCGACTCTTTCTCGAAACGAAATGAGAACTTATCTTAACTTGGTAGCTTCTACCAAGTTTTAAAAAAAAAGAAACGAGAACTTATCTTAATCTTGAATTATTCACGATTTTGATTACTAATATAAAAAATTTCTCTTAATTATATAAATATCGATCTAACATTGATCTATAACGATTTTGATTACTAATATAAAAAATTTCTCTTATTTATATACATGTCGATCTAACATTGATCTATAATCTAAGAATTGAGATGAAAAATTTCCTCTCTGAAATACTACAGGTTCCTCTTTCTCTCACTCTGTTTTCTTTGATACTGTATATACAGGGGCGGATTCGAAAAAAATTTAGGGTGTTCAACATTTTGATTTTTTTTCGGAGTAATTCAAAATTATGAATATTTTAAAAAGATTCAAATTACAAGTTTATTTTTCAGATTTTTTTTTCTAGTTACATGGTTAATTTTGAATTTTTTTTCAAAGTGGATCAGCTGATCCACCTTGGACCTATGTAGCTCTGCCCCTGACCGTATACCTTTCCAGAAGAAAAAACAGACAGGATCATCATAAAGAAAATATATATAAGGGATATATGCCATCAGAAATGGTAGAGGTGGCAAGTCCGGCGTCAGACGAATTTGGATCGGGTTTAGTTCGACTGTTGACAAAACTCGAGTTGTGACTCGGGTCGGGTGAGGTCGGGTCCGGTGATGTCAATAATTTTTGGATCATGGGTTAGATTAGGTGAGATCGGTCGGATTTCGGATCAGATCGCGTCAATCCTTTTCGGATAACGGGTCGGGACGAGCGAGATCGGGTCGATTTCGAATCGAGCTGCATCGACAATTTTTGTCTTGGGTCGGTTCGGATTCGGGTCGAGTTGCACCGAGAAATTTCGAGTATTATTTTGAATTTTTAAGTTCAATCAGACAAGACCGGATCAAATTATTGCATTGTGTAATTAAATCTTGACTTTCTTTGATGTTAATAGTAATATTAGATTATGGTGTAGGCAATATATGATTAGATCGATTTACAAGTTGTATTAGGTCAAGTCGGGTCGGGTCGGGTCGGGTCATCATGTGTCGCTCTATTTCAGATTATGGGTCATCTCAGGTGGGGCTCAAATCCTCATGTGTCATGTAATTTCGGGTTGCGAGTTGTCTTGGATCGGGCCGAGTCAGGCTCAAATCGTTCATGTGTCGCTTCTTCTTGGGTTACGGGTCATCGAATCAGATCGGGTTGGGTTCAAGTTAGTTTGACTTTATCAAAATATCAGATCAGATCGAATTCATGTCGAATCAAACGGGTTTCTCGAGTGTCGAGTCAGATCAGGTTCCGCCTCTCTAAAAAATGATCAACTCGAGGTCATTTTCGAATCACAAGTCGGATCGAGCTTTAAGTCTTCATGTATCAGTAACTTTCGGAACAAGTGTCAACAAATTTCGAATCATGAATTTGGGTCGAATTTCGGTCATCACGTATAGTAATTCTTAGTCATGTTCGGATCGGATTCCAGGCATAAGTGTCAGCAACTTTCGAGTCAAGTGTCGATAAATTTCGAATCACAGATTGAATCGGACGAGATCAGATAATTATATCTTTATAAAATATATTAAGTGAAGGGACATAAAAAATATAAAGGAGACATAATACTTAATTATAGTTTATAGATGGTTGTTGGTTGGTGTCTAGTGGCGGGCATGTGCAAGAACAAGTTCAGTTTCATGCCGCTGCTTGATTTTGGGCATCTACAGGAACAAGTTCAGGCATGACTGCTTGATTTTGGGCATCTACAGGAACAAGTTCAGGCTCATGCCGCTATTTGATTTTAAAATGAAGCTTTTAAGTACTAATTTTTCTGTTGGATTCATAAAATTATTTTGAGCAAAAGATGCCGCTTAATTTCAAAATAGTCTACAAATTGCTTAATGAAGTATAATAGACATATGATATGTATGGGTTATAAAATAATGAAGGGGCCGCCACTACTGAGGTATCAATTCAATTTTACTTTCTTCTGATGAAAACTAATTTAAAGTTATAATGGAAGTGCAGACTGACGCAGACACTTAATAATTGAAGGGAATATAATAAAGCAAATAAATTGTTTTACATCCGAGAGCGAAATTGTTCCTTTGTGCACTATTTAAGTCTGACCCAGTCATCACACATGAAAATAAATTTATCACAAATAATACTGTAAAATAGATGCAAAATGTAAAAAAAAAAACAATAGTAATAACAAATTAGAAAGGATAATAATTTAATCACTTGTAAAATTGTATACGGTACAAGTTTCTTTCTGCAAATAAATATTTTTCTTGGCTGTTATTCTAAAGAAATCTGATCACTGTTCAATACTTTGAATTGCAACTTGGTGATGTTTGTAATAAATGCGAGATTTTAGGTTTAGGAGAGTTTGATATCTTTCATTTATTGAGCGGCAGCTCTATTTATACAATTCATATACATTGTGTTTTTGTGTATAATAAAAAAAAATAAACACAATTGTTTATTTGTTTATTTCTCTCCTATGTGTGAGTGGGCTTCTTTATTTATTTGCTTAGTTCTCAACACAATTGCTACTCATCCATATAGAGTGAAAAATAACTCAGATCAAGAAAAGAAATAAGGGTATGCCTATATACATATCATCTCTTTAGATATTACATATCCTGACAAATATCGTATTATATTTTTTTTTATTTTGGTGTATCTAATTACATCTCCATAAAAGCCTTGCAGCTTTGCAGGACTATATGGATAAAACTAACAAAACATGTTCTGAACCTTTGAGCCTTAAGGGATCCAGAACACATAATCTCATCAAATGATCAATATTGTGGTGATCTTCATAATTAGAAAACCGCATCACTGAGATGCTTTCGTGATAAATGTTTAACAATATGCCATAACTAAATTTCCAATTAGCAGATCAGGACCCAGACTTAAAATAATTTACCATGATTGCGGTTTTCTGGAAAAGGGTTTTTGACAAACTAGAAGCTTCTCATCACTGTTGAAATCCACATCCATCATTCGTGCATCCCATTTGAGCTGCATCGCGATTGGTCTAACGGATTCAATTAAGGAGGCTTTGTCATGTAATATTATCCACCCCTACATGCATAGATATCGAAAACAAATGTTACTTTGAAATTTTAAAATTTTTGTCAACAGTTTTCAATGTAATATAAGTACCTCGGGTCTAAGAATTCGATCGACTTCCAAGAAAATATCGAGGGTTGAGCATCTGTGCTTGAGGGATAGCAACCCTGAGGCGTGAACCATATCATAAGTCCGCGGATAACTTGGAAATGCTTCGCACCTAAGTTTACAGAATTGAATCTTAATGAATCAAAATAAGAAAAACAAATGCTTTCAAAATTTTGAAGATAGAAAATTGTCCCACTATGTGCTCAAATGTTTGGAGTTGTATGTTCTCATTGTAGGAATTGGCTCCTGATTAATTCAACAGTTGCTTAATTTTGTTTGTGAAATAATTCTCTCCTGTTAATTTAAATTATTTGTTGGACTAGTTTCAAAATTACACAATTTCATGGGGCATGTTCATACCAGTTATGTAGCACGCCAACGAATCCACGATTAAAGATTAGAGGCAGGTAATTGTCCCCTATTGTAGGAACAACATTCATCACCCACACAGATTTACCGGCTTCTAACAAAGCATTATTAAACCCACCAAATTTGGCATTCATATCTAGAATATTCCTTAGCATGTTATAAGGCGGATGCGGGTCCTCATCACCAGGCCTCTTTGGATGGTCTGAAAATATAAGAGGGGAGAGAAGCGGCCAGTAATTTCGTACTGCCAAGTGCCAACTGGAGGCATCATCAGAAAAAATATCTGGGTGAACGCCTATTTGCAAGAAAATATGTAATTTACAAAAGATCATTACAAATTAACCAAATATTTGACGTATTGCTAGTAAGACCCAACATATTATGCAAGTAATATCCACAATATTTTACCATGCATGTCGAGCTCTGCAGCATTGAGTAGAGCTTGAGAAGGCCAAGGTCTGCGGCTTTCAAGCGGGACCCAATGCTGGCTTTTTGTGCCTGCTATGCATGGATTGAGGAATTGATAGTACGGGGACTCCACGTCATGGCTTTTACCACATACAGCAAGACTGTCTTTCCTACAATAGAAGGGGTATTCTGATTAAATTGTACTTGAAATTAGTATACTATTTTCAAATTTAGAATATCTCAGTTTCTTTGATTTTGATAGTTTCTAGAAAAATTTCATATGAGATTCATTAAGGAAATACTTCCGCAGGTGTAGTTGTCTGCAAAATATAAATACGGAATCAACATTAGTTACTTGATGTACCCTGACAAATGATCACCTAGGGTTGGATTAGGTCCATTAAGTATTTCTAAATATTCAGGTTGTACATGTTGTTTATCAAAATCACATTCAAAACTTGCAAGAGTAATTGAGAGCATTATGTACCTAGAATTGTAACATTTCGTTTTGGTTGTTTTTTTCCAGACGACTGTTTCATCTTGCTGTGACAGCATTTCCCAGCAAAGCTTTTCAGTGAATCCCTGAATCAGTTCCCACTTCTTCAGGTTTTCTTTATCACGGAGATATTTATGTGTATTCATGGGGGATGTGTAGACAAAATAGCCACCAGGTCTTAGAAGTCTGTTCACTTCAGCCAAGAGAACTCCATCTAGAAACAGTTTACGGAAGCATAAACAACTTGAAACCTAATATTCCCAGAAAATTTTCAAATCTAGAACCAATATATAAAATTATAAACAACTTGAATTCTTCTTACTTTTTAAATTTTCTCATTATGCAAAGAAGCAACAAACATATAAGAAGTTAGGAAACCAAATCTCAAAATTCATTCGTACCGTCTTTGGCCCAGTCGATGCCACAGAAGGCACAATGCACCATGTCAAAAGAAAGGAAGGGGATAGGAAGTTGCCTTTTCGTGAAAGATCCGATCATAGCCGGGATGCCTCTCTCAAGAGTTAACTGAACCTGGCTACCTGACGCCTCATAATTTGCAACACACATTGTAATAACTTCTTTGGAGAAAAGGTGGGCTCCAAAACTGCCATATCCACAGTCAATGTCCAAGACTGTCCTGATCTGATACAACATGCATTTTTATACATGGATTTATGTATAGACATAATAAGTAATTTTTGTAATCCGGCCATACAGCAATACAGGTCTATATTTTACTGGAAGAATAGAATGCTTTTGGTTGACTGGTACTAGTTTGGATAAGAAGACATTAACAATTTCTATAAATTATCTTCCAATTCAGGTTTCCATGCTACAAATTTATTTTGGTTCATAGTCTTAAGAGTGATATATTTCAACTTTTGGGGGTCATGGGAATCTATGGTAACAGAATTGCTCTTTACACATACTAGCTGCCCAAATTTTCTCTCCAGCATTTATTTAGGAAATAATGATAATGACAGAAATGTTTAAGCGCTAAGTTAGAAATTCAGAACTTCAGGGGCCCAAATAAGAAACAGATATTAACTATTGGTCATTGCTAATTGCTCTAAATAATAGAATAGACATGGAGTACCCCGGCTTCGTTGAAATTAGACTCATTTCTTAAACAAATCATTTCTGCTATTTGGTGAGAATAATCTTCTATCCCATCAACCATCAACGAGTCTGATTTGAAGGAGATTTGTTCTTCTTCTACCATCATCCTTGCAAATTACCAAAAATGTTCACATTAGATCCCCAAAATTTGGTAAAAACACAACCCGAACTCAATATTGTAAATCATGTACCTTTTGGTCAAGCTACCAGACGAGAAATCTTGTCCTGTAATTTTAACATTATCTTTCCATATAACATCCCTCCCTCTTGGCCACCTCACTGGAATTCTGTAGTTCTTTGCCGGCAAAATTAGGCAGTTAACGTTGGTTTCTTTGCCGCATTTTCTTTCGAATTCAAGTGTCAAACCCAATTCCTGTGCTTCCAAAATCTCAGTCACATTGTAGTAGCACGGCACATAATTTTCGTAGTCTTGCAAACAAAATTCCAATGTACCCAACCTTCCATTCTGAACAGTGATTTGGCCAATGTCTATCAAATCATCCATTAGTTGTTCTTGGAGCCGACGGTTCCGCATTTGCAAAATGCGGTTTTGTGAGGTAGAGATGGAGAGAGAGATTGAGATTGACCAATAGAGTGAGCCCATGATTGTCAGTAAGGTGAGAGCCAGGCCAATTTTCAAAAGGAGAACGGTCATGCCTTTCTGGGTCCGGGTTACAGTAATCGGGTTTGAGAGTTCATGCCCGTTAGTTCCTTGACTCCGATCGAACAGGTTGTGTGCGCCATTGGAGAAGCTGGAGCCACCAGAGAGTCCCCTATAGAGCGGTCTAGACATGCCTTTTTTTCGATTTATTTTTCTTTCTGAAATGCAAGGGAATTGAAGAGAAAAATAAATTGAGCATTAATGTGAGGAGTCATAGAGGGATGGGTTATGAAGCATGCATTAATTACTAGAGGTGGGTTTCTTCTACTTTCTGGTTCCTCCTTTTGCATGTTTGGTTAAAATTAAAAACTACATTGTAGCTTCTAAAGCCTAATTGAGTACAAAGACTAGCTAGCAGACATGCACATCTGACAACTGACATGCAAACGCATCATTCCATTTGAGGTTGAAAGGAGACAGAGAAAAGCAAAGAAGGGAGGTAACTCAGGTAAGTACCTGAAAAGTTCTAGAATTAGACTTCAAATGATTGGTCTCATCAACTCTCAAGAGCAGCACCACCGGACTGATACTTTCTCAGGTGAGAAGGTACAAGTTCTCAGAGCAGAGATGGAACTCTACAACTACAAGAGCACCTCTTCTCTCTAAAAAGCACAGCGCAGATAAAGACAGTGTCAAAAGTAGTAGTGATAAATGCGGAGCAGGTGTTGCACATCTACCAAACTGAGTTACATTACATGCGAACCGACCAAACAAGAGAAAATAATATTTTAACAACGATTCATTTTTTTCCCCAACAGAGACAATTAATACAAAGAACTAAAGAAGTGGTTTTTTGCACAAGATTTGAACCGTGACGCGCAATTGGATTCATTCCTGCCTGACCCACTCGGACAATAGGATTATAGCATGCATACCATTTCAGCTTGAATTCGTACACCAATAATGTATTATCATGTCCTTCATAATTAGTACCAATAATTGACGACATTAATTGTTTCTAATTTTGTTTTAAATGCAATTTATATTTGATTTTTGAGAGAGATAGATAAGGGTGTTTAATGGAGCACCAATTTGCTTAGGCTACATGTTCGTATCTTCAATTTGAAAATTTTAACAAACGATTCATACCGTTGAATATGATTTACATATTGAAATTTCTTTGGATATTGAAATTTACTTTTTTATTTTTTGCTATTTGTTTAAGAGGTAGAAAAGTTACTGATCAAACGATTTTTGAACCAATAATATGAGCGATTTTTCCACCTCTCTAAAAATAGAAAAATTTCAAAAAAAATGTAAAATACAATCTCTCATATATAAATTAAGAATAGTTTTATTTATTTTTATTTTTTATTTTTCAAATATATTAATATATATTGCCCAAATTGTTAAAATAATTCATATCACATCTATTCTCTTATTAATTTTAATAAAATTTTTATGTAAGGCAAATAATGTGACTGTTTAAATTAACATAATTTTTAGGATGCGATGCCGAGTTGAATAAAGGACGTGAATAAAGAGAGACAAGAGGAGTAGAAACAATTTGTCAATTATATGGAGTTAAACTAATACATCGGAGGTGGAAAGAGGTGAATGACGAGAATTCTCCATTGGTTTATTTTATTTTATTTTATTTTGTTCCATTTAATTTGAAGAGTAATTAAGAATAATAAATTAGTAACCCTCTTCTTAATTCTTATTAATTTTTCTTTCATTTCCTTTTCCCCCAACTCCTTAGTTGATTAGCTAGCACTCTAAAACATAATAGAAAGTGAAAAATGTGATGTGACGTCTATTCGTGTTATGCATATGATGATATGATAAATCAATTTAAAAGTTCTATATATTTACTTCAGTGAATTACTTTACTATCTTACATAATTCTTTCATGTCATAAAAAATCATAAACTAATATTATCTATTCGTTGGCATTATATTTCGTGTTGTATTATTATCACGTGTCTCAAATGATTACGTAACGTATCGTAACATGTCTTTGACGAGATGTGTTGTGATTTGTCAATTTTAGCAAGTGTGTCACGTAAAAGTGTCATGTGTCGTGGTGCAATCAAGGACATGTCATTTTTTGTTTTTCAAAATATTAAATATTATTCATAGTTGAAATTATATTGCTGATATGTTTTCAGGTTGTACAGTCGATTAATTGAAAAAACAGCTAATTAGTAAGGCATTCCAAGAAGATTGATAGTGTAACATATAAAATTAATTGGATATTTGAAAAAACCCTTTCTTAGAACACTCTGCTATGCCATCCGAGAGGCTAAGCATGATTCATATAATAATATGGTTTATATTCCGAGGTTTTTATTGCCTGCTACTTGTAGAGGTGGCCCCTTTGCAGTTTGCACCCGTGAACAAAATATTCCAGCTGGAGTTTGGATTTTGGAATCCTAGCGGAAAATGGTGGTTAGTACTTGGTACATGAATTCATATCTGCTGTTATTGTGGGAAATAATATGATTTTGTTTTTATCAGATATGATCATTTATTTTTTATCTAACGGATAAAATACATAATACATCATGTCTCGTGCAGTCCATCTGTGCTATACGTTCATTTGCGTGAAAATCTGACGGTCGGATCAGAGAATAACAAAGTTCTGTTATCCCCAAGAATAACAGCAGATACGGACTCCTTAGTACACGCCTATGCTATCCGAATATTTCACGATATTCGTATCTTGTCACACTATATCATATACATATTCGATATTTGGACATTTAGATATTTCTTGGGTTACGTATCCAATAAGCCACGTGGCATATTCGTGACATGGCGTATTGAGATTGCCGTATCTTATTATATCTCACTTTGACCGACAAATTCAATCTCCGATACACCTCGATACGTTTCGAACTTCCATGTGAATCAGGTTTTGTAAAATCACTGATAATTTTTGTTATATCACTAAAAAAATGAGTGAAGTTGAAACATGAAAAATATTCAAATTCAAGACAAGTCATACTATTATTTTTTTATTAATTTCTTTATTAAATTTTAATATTTTTAATTATTTTTTAATTAAAATTTAATATACATAATCGCACATGTATCTAAGAATTTTTTAAATCGCCGTATCGTCACATCCATATCGTATCCAACACGATACGCGCGCCCACAGTCGTGTATGTTGTAACACAGTTACACGCCAAAGTTTTATTTATTTTTCGAGTGAGAATTCCCAGCTGCAAGTGAAGAGTGAAAATAAATAATCAGGGGAGCAAATAAATGGGATCCCACACTTCTACTGTTAGTCTTGCTTATTGGGACCCCCATACTTTCAAGGGTCAAGATTTAACCCGTCAAGAAATACTGATTTAATACCAAAGAATCCTTTTCCATTTTTCTACATGTGAAACATTTATAATTGCTGTGGTTGTTAATTGAATGTATATGATGAATCATGAAACAGGCAATAATTTTCATGATCAGAACAAAGTGAAGGAAGTAGTTATTATATATAATTAAGCGTTACCTGTGCACCATTTTCAGCTATCAAAAAAATGAAAGCTGAAAAGAACTGGCAAAAGCCACCTACTAGCATCTGCATGGAAACCATAACAAATTGCAAAACGAAATTTAATATCTACAGTAACCTCTATTCTAATGTCCCACAGAAAGACATGGTACTAGATCCACGTACCGCCTCCGATACCAACATTGTTCCCCATCCAAGTACCTGCTAACCTATCCAAATATCTCCCAAATGTCCCTAAACACATAACCGAATGGAAGTTATAACAAAACATAGAACAAGACATCGGATTACAAGAATGCATTCCAGACATCGGCATAGCACCAGTATGTCGAGTTGCCTTACGCATTCCGAACAAAATTTGTTTTCACAACAATAAAAGTAAAGAATTTAGAAAATTAGCTAATAAGGTCTGTAGTCGACTCGACTGCCATTCAATGAAGAGGAAGAATGGCTTTTTACCAATTTAATGTGTTGATGTTATGTAATAAATGATTTCCATCACTCTGGCCAAAGATTGAAAATGTTAATGTGACAAATAAATTCACGTCAATAAAATTTGAATTGTAAATTGTTGATATGACGAAGAAATTCTATTTATGCAATAAAAAGTATACGTACGAAAAGATAACAAAACTGCACCAGAAAAAAGCAAAAGAAACTGTGCACTTCCGTTGAACAGTAATCAGTTATAGTTTCCAGCCATAGTAATCATTTTGCCTTTCTGTTAGACACAACTGGTACAAAAGCATTAATGATATCTCCTAATTTGACTTTTGGTGTTTGAGTAAATTAGGTTGGGTTTCAAGTCACTAACTTCGAATATTCAAATAGATTGTCCAGACCACGAGGTTCATTTTGGTGTTAGCACTTTGCAGAGGATAAAACCAGATTCAGATATAAAACAAAAATGTTGCTGTAAATGTGATTCTGTTGAAAGAATGGAAAAAATTGAGCAATATTAGGATGCTCTTATCATGAAAAAGGGCGAAAAAATGAAAACCAAAAGGCAAAAGAAAACACACAGGTATAGTACTAATAATTAATTGACTACCAATCAACAATAGAAGTTATTCAATTAAAATCTAACTAATCCCTAGTTCCACAAAGTTAGGGTCTTATATGCTAGTTCCAATTGTTAGTACAACCATCTCTTCAAAAGAGCAAGACCTTGGCTCTAGAAAATTAATTTGTGAAGACTAAATATATTAAAGTTTTAGCTTACTATGCATGTCAGATCCCATTTGCAGCCTCTTTGTTTCTATTATTAATTCCCCTAGCTTCTTTTATTCTCAAAATAAGATCTTCCCCGCCAGTGCCTAAACCACTCCTATCAACCAATTTTGTACCAAAATCCTGCTCCAATGCAAGCAACCTCTGATCATCTCCATCAAGCATTGCCAATTCCATTACATTCTTTCTTGAAACCAACCCATAAAGGAAACAAGACTTGGCATCAGACTCCCTTTTCCCAATCTGGACACGGACCAATGAAGCTGAACCCTCATTTGGTGAAGCCGGGTCATAAATCACAGAAAAGCACCCAAATGAAGTATCTGCAACCCGAAACAAGTCATCCAAGACATCCTCACTTGCATCAACCATTTCAACATCATTTACATTCTCTGGCAGTTGTTGTGCTCTTTTCCGGGCTGCCTTTTCTATGTTAGCAGCCTCTCTAAAACCACTGAGCATGGCCCCATGCATAGTTGCTGGGTACCGGCGATTTGTAGCCTCACCGGCAAAGAAAAGCCTTCCGTCCCCCACACTTTCGGCAAGAATATCATAGTCATCACCTGATGCGCCAATAGAGACATATGAGTAGGACCCATGAGCGAATCTGTCAGTGCCCCACCGTGTGCAAATAGCCTCAAGCGGCTCTGGCACTTGAATTCCTTTTGGAGTGAAAATTTTTCTCAGGACGTCCAGAACTTTCGCCACGGATTCAGTAGGTACCGTCTTTTCAAACTCGACAGCAGACTCACCAGCCACCAGTGCAATAAGTAACGGACCACCAGCCACTGAAGTGTAACTGTAGAAGAGAAAGAACTCGCCACGCTGGTTTGAATTTTCTGTCAAGTGGCCAAAAGTGTCGATGCCTCCATCCCAGAAACTGTATGGAAATAGCATAGCGACCTTGTTGAGAAGCCCAAAACCCAGTCTCTTGATGGCCTCTTGCTTTCTTACCGGGAGTTCAGGTTTAAATTGGATCCTACCCTTTTTCAGGACACCTAGCGGTATGGTACAGAGTGCCATGTCAGCACGAAAAGCCGGACCGGTGTCCGTGCAAACCAACACACCATCACAACCATAGTGTACACTGGTAACAGTGCGGCCATAGCAGATCGGGACATTCTCAGCTAGTGCACTGACAAACCGGGCATTACCACCAGGGATGAAACAGTGGTCGCCACCCATCTCATAAGGGTCATCCTGGTCCCAGAAAACCATCGAAAGATCTGCAAGACTTGCCGCATTTGCATACTCAAGGTTTGCAAGGTGCCAGTCAAGCAGCATCCGCTCCTTGGCCGATGTGGCTATCTCATGGGTCTTTCGAAATATCTCAAGAGATTGCCCGAGTGATGCATCAACGGCCGCTTTAAGATCATCACAGACCGTTTGCCTCAAGCGACAAACCTTGTCTAAAAGCTGGTTAAAAGTGGCCTCCATTTGGGCATCCATGTCAGAATCAACGGGACGGCCGTCGGGCAGGTAGAGCGGGCATACATCACGTACCTTATGAAGAGGCAATCCCATTTGCCGCGCCAGAACTCCAAGCGG
Organism: Eleocharis quinqueflora; assembly: GCA_964058865.1. NCBI lineage: Eukaryota > Viridiplantae > Streptophyta > Magnoliopsida > Poales > Cyperaceae > Eleocharis > Eleocharis quinqueflora. The sequence goes on from CAXKVX010000701.1 coordinate 242,414, forward strand.
GTTGCCGTTGATTCCAGTAAGCACACTTCCACCGAGATCAACTGCAGCTGTTACATTGGGATGCTCGGCCGATAAAGAGCGCATCTTTTTAGTATGCACACGGCCTCCAGGCCGGCCACGGCCTTCTATAACAGCAACTTTAAAGCCGAGGGCTAGGAGGTGACGGGAAGCTGAGAGCCCGGCAAGACCAGCACCGATTATGATCACGGTGGGAGCCGGGAGGCAAGGAGGCTGCCTGGGTGGAGCACAGAGCACTGCTGGTGCGACACCGAAGTTTATATATCCATGGCGAACAAGGAAGGAGTATGCGGCTGAGACTAGCCAGTGGTGCTCCACCCGAATAGACTCGAGTGCTTGAGCCTCAGTGAGCCAGACAGAAGGGTCGGAGCGCCAGCGGGAGATAATGTGGTTGCGCACGGCAATGTAGTTGAGCTGAGTGGTGCCGCCGAGGGTGGGGATGACCGAGCAGTCGATCTCTTCTTCAGTGAGGGAGTCGATGGGGAAGCCGGCGGCAATGGCAATGAGGGCTTCAATGTCGAGGTCGCGAGAGAGGCGGAGGGCGGAGGAGGGAGGCCTTCCCCGGCGTCGAATGGCGGCCGTGCGTGGTGGAGGGGGGTCGTAGAGGAGGGTTTGTTGGTGCTGGGGCTTGTCGGAGGAGGAGGAGGGGTTGCGGAGGATGCGGAGGCGGTTGAGCGGAATCATGCCAGGGAACTGCTTCTTGCGCCGCTTACGACGGGGGAGGATGGAGTCGGCGGGAGGAGGGGGCGGAGCGGCGGTGTCGGAGATAGAAAGATCGGCGACGTCGGGAGGAGAGGAAGTGGCGGCGGTGCCAGGGGAGGAAGGCGGTGAAGTGGAATCGGGCTCCTCCATATCCATGCTACTGCCTCCTACTGCTGTTTGCCTACTTGTGACTGGAAAAAGGTTGTTAAATTTCAAGTTAGAACTAGAAGCCGATAGAATGAACAAGAGGAAGAGGATTAGAGGAAAGGAAGCTGATACGTTATATCAATATTGCTGTGATATTGATGTTATTATATATATTATTTTTTGTATTAAAATAATTATGTGTGTTATTTTTTGTACTGAAATAATTATGCATGTTATTTGAGTTATTATACATATTATGCACATTTTTTTGGGGCCTTGAAATTGAAATCACACATTGGATGTCAAATTGTTAGTTTTAAGAGAGAGCACAAATCTAGGGAATCTCAGGATGTAACTTTACAATTACAAAATAGTTAAATTTAAATTTTTTTGTAAATTGTCAAACTAAAACAATTGTTTAGGACAACAGATGTGTCATATCCTGATAAAATTCTGCATCCGCTACTAAAGACGGATACATTGGATACTCTAACTCAGATGAACCGTTTAATTTCTTGAAATGATGAAAAGTGATTCATTCGAAAACGCAACAAAAGTTAAATTATATTACTTTTCATCAATTTTTAGAAATTGAACAGTCTAGATGAACTAAAATATTCAGTGTATTCATTTTTTGAAGTATTCAAGATTTTGCTATGAGTTCAGCTAGAAAAAAGAATGAAATGAAACAATTCAGTCAATTTCAAATCTAACAAATTAAAACAATCCGATCATGAACTTAATCACTTTGGTAAGTTTGTCGTATTTAAGCTCGCGATCTAACACTAGAATACTCGCTTCCTCCTCTTTTTTCTTCTCTGGCGGTTGTGAAAAATTCTAAATCTATAATAATCGAATTCAGGCAACTCGCCGAGGCTCAAAATTCCTCAACGTCCTCTTTATTGACCACTGACAAAGTATTAACGCTAATATATATTTGTTTCAAAAAAATCTCAATCCGTAAATTTAAAAAATATACAATCTCTTTTGTAAATTATACATTTGTTTGATTTATTTGGATTTTTGTATAGGTGAATGTGCATGCCTCAAGTGAAATTGAACCCTGTTAAATGTTATTATTTTTATTAAGAAAATCAACTGAATTGTTTCAATTGAATCAAGTGGAAAGTCAACTGAATTGTTTCTCTCTGATAAGTTTAGTGCTATCGAATTGAAACAATTCATTCTTTCTTGTTTTGAAATTCTTACAAATTCTTTTCAGGTTATAAGTCTACATATTTTTTGTTTTTGTCAACATAAAAAAAGTCCGAAAAATGAGATCGAGAAAGAGAAGGCAAGAAGCTACAGCCCCTCTACAACAGTGTTTTAAAAAACGGAATGTATTTCACAGACAAATAAGGTACCATCTGAACTTTCCATAGATTATCTACTCTCTTTTATTCCACAAACTTATAACAATTGCAACTGATTTAGTAGTCTAGTGATAGTTAACTAGAATGACTTTTAAGAAATCATAAATTCAAGTCTCTATGAGCACAAACGTGAGAATCACGTTAAGATACATTTAGCAATAGATGCTGGGTTTTTGGAAGCCCCTTATATAAAAAAAAAATATAAGAATAACTAAAAAAATGGGCCCGATCATACAAAAACTGTGTCGTTATTACCTTTCAAGTATGGTGAAACAAACAAGTTTAAATCACAAAGTTCAATCTTTCTGATGGACTACCTTGACCTTGTCATAGAAAGCTCTCTATTTTAAGATTTGTTCATGTACTCTGAATGTGTTTCTGACAAAAGCCAAATGAGCTGCTCCTCCAGGTCCTCATCTTTACTATTACGACGAACTGTAGTCTTCCCGTCTTGGGTTACAACTACAACCTCCTCTTTATAATTAGCTAACAAGTTAGCAACCACAATATGCATCCCATACCTTTTCAAAGCCGCATCAGCTTTTTGAACAAGGATATCTGGATCTGTCTCTAGCTACACACCAGATAGGACATGATATTAAAGTTCTTCCAGAAATGCAGACAATAATAGAATACACAATGCATACCAACACTTCAACAATGTTCTAGGTGATAAGGTAGGACATTTTCTATGTTCAACCCTAGATAACATCAATGCTCAGTAAATAAGGGTAAGCCCATAAAGTAAATGTCGAGAACAACCAGACGAACTCATATTTGGTTGCTAAGAAAAAGTAAAGCCGGCCACAACCTAGTTTATTCTGATATTGGTACTTGTTGCTAAAATACAAGCAGAGCACACCTTAAATGATACACAAAATGCTGCAGGGGCCCATTCTTTCCTTAGCACAGAGAGCATCTTAGGAACTTGATTAAGTCTCATGTCTAGAGGCCCACCAGCAGACTGGATTTTATGCTCAGCCTGTGTAATAACTCAATATTAGACAGACAAGAAACTGATCAAAATAATGTTTTTATGTTCTTTCAAAGTAAAGATAGCCATATATTTCATTAATTAAAACATATATAAGATTATATGACATCATACCATGCTTTCCCAAGGAACGTAGAAATCAGAAACCGCAGCTGCAAGATAAAACATTGAATGACATCCAAAACAGTTGATAGATGTCGCCACTAATTGCAATATCTGTGAACATTATAAAGGAGAATATTTTTCGTCTATTTTCAAATCATCTATATCAAAAGAACAATTCAAGAAAAATAATTACTATACTATTATGCACATAACTTTTCGATCTGGTCTTAGTTTGATCTCCCAGACAGGTGACAAGTTAGGATGAATAAGATGATAAAATTACGCCAAGCATAAGATGTTATGATGCAAGATGAAATAATTCATGGTACTATATTACTTAAATTAGGAGAGTGTAGAGGTGTTGCAAACCTGGAGATATTCAAAAATAGTAGTGAAGGGAATTTTCAGCAATAAGCTCTCTCCAACAGCCTTAAATGAGAAAAGCCCGATTATTCAATAATACTTGATATATGCATATTTACATTGTGTTGGGATAGGAGGTTGAGGAAGGGAGGGAAAGAAAATTTTAAAAACAATCTTGCTTTATTGGATTTTTAACAGGAGGTTAAGATTAACAGATGTTACTCTTTTAACTTCTTCTAATCTCCTAATACTTCTATTTTGATGCCTCTCAAATTGAAGTGTAACAGAGGTAAACAATACCATCCAAATAAGAGAATGGAAAATTTGATTCCCTACCTTCCCATTTCTTTTCGTTCCCTCCATCTCTTTACCTCCCTTCCTCTTCACCTCCTTTCATCCAAACATAGTATTTAAGGTAAATAAGTAAATGAAAGCAAATCGAGAAAACTGTCAGACCTTATGATACTGTCGAATTGACTTCTTCACCATGGCAGCATGATCCTCCGGTACTGGCATCATTCAAAACCAAATCATGAAGTATAAAAGTAGTCATAATCAAGAAAAGAACAAGCATTTTTTTTGCCTATCCACTTGCCATTCTATTTCTCTTTTCCCTTCCCTTAGTTTTTTGGAAGAAATATACATGACATGTCATTTTTTCAATTCTGATTTTTTGGCATAAGATGTTTTTTTAATTGTTACAATAGCTTGAACAATTATTTGCTATACCTTGAATATTTGACTCCTCATCAAGTTGAACAAAGTCAAGAAAAGAATCTTCTGGAAGATATCTACAGTATGGCTGATAACTTCCACTGCATAAAGCACAAACCAACAATAAATGTAATAAATGACCAAATTATGTTAATTTCTGCCTTATGCCTTGTAACTAAATTCTGAAGAAAAAGATACAGAAATCATACCGGCGATGAACAAAAATAACAGCATATCCAGCCTTCACGAAGTACCTGGAAAGAAAATTTCCAGTGAAAAATAAGGAAACTAGAAATGCAAATCAGTATATTCAAACAACAGTTTGAACTTCTTTATCTAGATTACAAACCGTACTCGGTTGAAGTAGCTCCTCTATAGCCAGAACTGAAATTATCAATATAACGCACACATCTCTGCTCCAATGGAACTGTAGTACCTCCTGATGTTACGCACACGATGCCACGTGCCGTTGTTCTCTCTATTACCACCTCAAAGAGTGTATCCATAAGAAAGTAAAAAAAATTCAAGGACTGGTATGAAATAATGTTTGTCTAAAGGTGGTTTTAATAAAATATTTGAAACAACCTGAATTCCGATGAACGAACTCCTTCAACTTTTCTGAGATGAGATTGCTATTTTTAAGTGGCGGAGCTGTTTCAAAAAATAATTTTGCGCCCGATCGTTCCAGCTCATTCATCGACAAGTGGCTCGAATCCATATAGTAGCAGTACAAGTTCTTCTTCTATAGGTGTGCAGTAGAAATTGAATCGGAGGCTTTAAGGGGAGTAACAAAGAAAGGAGGTTGCTAACTGTTTGGGTGGCTTTAGTGCCTTAATAGGTGGGGTATTAAGAGGGATAGTTTAGTTAATACAAACCTAACAGTTCTTAGTCGTTGTTCTCAGTTTATGAAGTGCTCATGTGGTACCCACTATTCAAATAGAAAAAAATGTAATCATGAAACTGTGTTTCATAAGCTTTCCAAATTATATTGGATGATTTGATTCAAATCAGTCATACTGATCATTTTATACTGTGATGGGATATCGTTGGAAATCTGGAAAATGAAATGTCCTCCATTGTTATACATACATAAAAGAAAGAAAAAAATGATGGTTCACAATTTTGGTGAGTTATGAATGCAAAGGTTAGATCTTCAGGAGGTTAGGTGGGAAAGACACATGTGGCTGTAATTGTTAGATATATCGGAGAGCTAAGCAAACAATATTAAACCTTAAATAGAGTTAGCTTAGCATGGAATAATTTTCATAAAAAGCTGATAAAATAAAAAAAATTAATGGTACGGTGTTGCCTTCAAGATATCAATTGTGAATTGGTGGTACAACTCCCGATCCCCTCCCCAAAGAAGAAGATACACACGCTAAATTCGAATGACTGCGCATCACATACAAATTCTAATGGGGTCCCGAACAAAGAAAGGGGAAAGAGAGAGACAGGACAAATCAAAACAAATTAGGGAGAGAGAGATTCGTACCGTAAAGAGAGAGAGAGAGAGAGCGAGAGAGAGGCGGAGGGATGAGAGAAGAAGATCGAGCCTGACAGACGATTTGGGCCTCAGCAGAGAGAGATGGGAGACGCAGTTGAATTGATACAAGTGAAAAAAATTCATGAAACTGAAATTTTGGCATCTATTTTATATAATCCATCCCTCTTAATTAATTATCAAAACATGAAACTGAAATTTTGGCATATATTTTATATTATAAATTGGATACACTTTTTTCGAGTGTATTGAATTGGGATTTTGGAAGAAATATTCCATAAAGAAGGAGAATGGATAAAAAGAAATATTTCATAAAGAAGGAGATATGTTGTTGTGCCTTAAAAAGAATATGATAGATTATAGTTATACACACTTCGTCATTACTCAAACGAATATGTTATTATGTAAATAAGTATGAGTTATTTTGAATTATTTGATGCTAAAAAAGGTAAGTGAAAATATATGTTGAAGTTTAGAAGCTTGCTAACTCTAGCTTTGAAGATTTTGCTAGATTTTTGTTCACTACAAAACTGACACTTTTTATTCGCTGAAGGTTCAACACATTTTAATTTTTTGGATGAAATTGTACAAATAGGCGTGTCTAACGTGGTTAACGCCACGAAAATTTTCAATTCCGTTTTCGTTGAATTTTTTTTCGTTTTCGTTTCTGAAGCAAACGGAAGTGTTTTTTGTTGCACTGACTGTTTTGTTTTAAAGGGACAATCAAAACGATTTCAACGGTTAAAATTTTGATCGTTTAAAGTTTGAACAAAATAACAGATCAATCATTAGCACACACAATAGCACAATACACAAATAACAAAAATCTCTGATATTCATCAATAATACATCACACAGTAGCACATAATTCAAGAAAAAATAACATTTAACATAACAAAATCACAAATAACATCTCACATAGTAGCAAACAATATCTCACCCACTGTGAGAGAAAGATGAGGAGGACGGGATCCATCAAATCTAGGTTTTCAATTTTTCCTTTTTGCTCGTCAATTAGTCATGGCGGTAATGGGAAGTTAGAAATATACGAAGGCGGTCGGCAAAAAATGGAAATATACGAAAACGCAAATAGCTATGCTCATTTTCATTGCGTTTAGCAAACGAAAATTTTAAAATTTGCATTTGCATTTTGTTGGTCTAACGAAATCATTTTTCCTACCGTTTGTGTTTTCGTTCGGACGAAACGAAACGAAAACTGCCCAAATGGTCTTTCGTTTGCAGGCCTATGTACAAAGTTGACAATTTTTTTTAGCAGTAGGCAAATACCTACAAAAAATTTCATTAACAGAAAATGAATAATTACACTGAGCTAGAAATAAAAATAAAAATGAAAATAGAGAATGAATAATTACAATGAGCTTAAAATGAAACAAAAGAAAAATTATGAATCTGTCTCTGTTTGAAAGTAGTCACTACTGAAGCTCAAAGCTATGATCTTTATTTGACTCCAAATTTTAATTGATAGTTGCTGCAAATTTTTGACCTTATCAGTGAGGTTGTGTTATTTCATTTGACATATGATAAGTTTAAAGCATGTCTCATTCCCCTATCTCCAAGGTAACCGAACTTTTGTAATTTCTAAGTCTATTTCAGTTAAACATATTTATTAGTTGATTTAATTATGTAACTAGTTAATATCGAATTCTACAAACATGCCACTATTGAGATGTGCAGGAGAGGGTGGGCCTTGGCTCTCCTTTGACACAGAAAAGTAAAATTTCTTATTTAAATTTGTTTTAAAAATTTTAGTTAAAATTTTGATTAAAATTGAATTTTTTTTATTAAAAGTTTGTAAAAAATGATCAAAATTAAATTTTAACATCTTTATAACATTAATATTATACTATACTTGCAAATTGATATCCTCTAACTCGATGTTTTAATTATGCCTTGAAGAAGCTATGTAATGCTCTTTTATCTTGCCAAGCAAGCATAATGGTTGATTTTTTTATTAGAGCCAATATTTATTTAAAAGTAGTTGTTGTCTTGAAAGTTGAAACAAATTAATATAAACATTAATTATACATAAGTTAATATAAGAAAGACACCAAAATGAAAATACAGCCCTGATATATGGACATGTTATTTTTCCTTGGAATTATTTTTACCATTAGATTTGTCAACAACGCTTATTATTTTTTTTTGTTACGAGTTAGGTGATCTACATTCCTTTAGTTGGGAGAACTACAAATTTGGCATTTTTATAAGGAGATTTTGACATATGAAATTCTTGTGTTGATTCATTTGATAAGTTGGTATTTTAGAAATTCCGCTCGTGTTGTTTTCAACATAGTGGATTCTAATTTCGAAAATGAGGAGAATTGTGATAGACTTGATAAGCTAACATAAAATTCTAATCATTCTCATAAAAATGAAATCCAATACAACTTGATCTTGCTCAAAACAAATTTGATGATTTGGTGTTTAATAATATTACTTTGATCAGAAAGTTTTCTTGGTTACATGTTTTCTTGCTTTTTCATTGATGCTTGTGGGTGGAGGAATATTAGTTCAAGAATTTGCTTTTAAATTTTTAAAGAGTGATATAAAGGATCTATGGGATTTTGTTAAAGGAAAGAAAAAAAATAAAGTTAATTTCATTTAAAGGATTTAGATCATATTTTAAATTGGTTTTGATGAAAAGTAATTTGTAAAGAAATGACTTGATTTAAATTGTTTTGGTTTGTGTTTTTTAAGTAATATGAGATTTCTAATAGCCTCCTGTGGTACAAAATGTTGAGAGGTTGTGAATTATGAGACATGAGTGGATAGGAGTCGTATCTGGTGTTATTATTGGGGATATTAGCATTATGTTATTTTCTGATCTGACCGTCATATTTCTACGCAGATGAATGTACGATTCAGATGGGCTGTACGGAATCCAATGTGTTATATATTTTAACCGTTAGATAAAAAATAGATGGTCAATATGAGAAAAACAAAATTATGTTATTCTCCATTCATTGTGATAGACGTATCTGATCATCTTGTATTGCGAGGGAACGATATATAAATGGTGGTTTATAGGATATTGACACAGGAAGGTAGATAGTATTGATATGAAAATTTTATTAAGAACATAATTTGTAATTAAACTTTTGTCAAATATATACAATCTTTCTAAATCATATTTAATAATATAAGCGATGGTATTATTAAGTTTTTGTAACATTCTTATAAAATTTACTCCATCCAGAATTTTATTTTCTAGTGTGAAAAATGGATTATTGCTTCTTTTAATTCTCTACCCATCCCAAATTTCGCAAATTATATAAATTTGGTGGAATGTATCGGCGATTACCATGTCAAATCCATTAACTAAAATACAATTTCCTAGAATGGAATGGAATGTAATGTAATAGAATCAAAACTTGAATTTGATAATTAATACAGCTGCTTTCGTCGAGCAGATGCAAATGCAGAAGCAGAAGCAACTAAAATTAATGTGCTAACGAAAGGGGCTTCGGATCGGAAGCGGATTTAGAGGCTATTTTAGTTCGGATACAACTACGTTCGGACACTGAGATTAAGATCAAGATCGAACACAAACTCATTAAAACTCACTAAAATATCGTTAAAACCTCATTTTTCACTACAAAAATAATTAAAAATATACTAAATTTTATTTTTTTTGAAAATCAAATCTGAACAAATAACCGAATTTGCCTTTAAATAACTCCGCCTCTGTTTCGGATCATGGGATGGAGAAAGAGTCAAAAAGAAAAAAGAAAGAGTTGAGAAACCCAAACCAAATAAAATAACCAATGGCTTGATAAAGAGGCAAATCATAAATGTCTAATGGAGTAATGGTTGACAACCTCAGTGGGGCCCACCTCTGAACTGGTTGCAACTTGCAACCCTTTTTGGCCATTATCCTAATAATCACATCAATCTGATCTGGCTCACTTAGTTAGAGGGACAGACAGCTTGTTTATTAGGAGCACCCAATTAGCCTAGCTACCTTATCATTTCCAATGTTATTTTCAAATACTGATCTTCTATGTTTCAACTTTTGTAACACAAATAATAGTGACTATACAGAATCCCCACCCCCTTCTTTTTTTTTTTTTTTTCCTTTAGGACAAAAATTATATATAGGCTGATAGTAAAAATAAAAGTTCATATTAGTTGTTTTGATTTTAAATAAAATATTTGCTAGCTTGCTGTAGAAATTGTATTGTTGAATTTTTTGTATAAGGTTTTGCAAATAAATATTACCAAATTCATAATAATTATGTACAATTATGGCCACACATGATGGATCGCAACTTGTTTTAAATATATAATAGTTATTATTAGTTAAAGACATAAAAGCTAGCTAGGAAGCACCGGAACAGGGCACTGCCAGCCCCTCCATTCTCCAACTGTTAATAATTAACACATTATTATTATCATCCTAGTGACTACACAAAACACATGATATTAAGTTTACCATATGCATGCTATTACACTGAAATTACTAAATAAGTTATATTTACAGGCACAACAAAAAAAAGCTTATTATTGGACTGCATATGCGGCCGCATGGACCGCATTTTACAACACTGGTTATAATGTCTCCAACGCCATGTCTTCCAATGTCTCTATGTGACAAGGCTCACAAAATCTTGACTGTAGGGGACCATTTGTCACATGTGATTAGGACTGTCAATGGGTACGATACAAATCAGATGGAAGTATTTTCATACGTACTCATTTGAAATTGGTCTTATCTAATTATATGCTTATCCATTAAAATTTCGCTTACACGTTTCTAGAGGTGGCAAGTCGGGTTGGGTTAGTATGACTGTCGATAATAGTCGGGTTGCCGGTCGGTCGGGTGAAGTTGGGTCGAGTTTCGAGTCGTCAGGTGTCGACAACTTTCAGGTCATGCGTCTGGTCAACTAAGATTGGGTCGGGTTTTGGGTCAGGTCGTGTCGATCTTTTTCGATTAACAGGTCAGGTCGACCGGGATTGGGTCAGGTTTTGGATTGGGTTGTGTTGACAACTTTCGGGTCTTGGATCGGGTCGGGCAAGATCGAGTCGGGTCCGGGACGGTTGCACTGGCAACTTTTGAGTTTTATGTTCAATCAGACAAGATCGAGCCTCGCTATAGAATTGCGTTATTAAATCTTGACTTTCTCTGATGTTAATTTGTTAGTAAAGTTAGATTATGACGTAGGCAAGATATGATTAGATCGATTTACAAGTTGTATTAGGTCAAGTCGGGTCGGGTCGGGTCGTGTCAGACTCAAGTCCTCATGCGTCACTCCATCTCGGGTTACGGGTTGTCTCGGGTGGGGTCGGGTCGAGCTTGGGTCATCATGTCTCACGCCATCTCGGGTTAGGGGTCGTCTCAGGTCGGTTTGGTCAGGCTCGGGTCGCTCATGTGTTGCTTCGGTTCGGGTTAGGATCATGTCGGGTCGGGTCGGGTTCAAGTTAGTTTGATTTTAACAAAATATCAGGTCGGGTCGGGTTCTGCCACCTCTACCCGTACCCTATCCTTACCCATTAAAATTACACGGTAACGAATAGAGAACAAACGAAAAAATAATATTTGTATAATTATTATTTTTCAAAATTTTGTAAATGTCACAACTTATTTATTTAATACAAACGTGTCTCTACATAAATACAAAAATATAAATATAATTATACAATTGATTTCAACTCAAATTTTTTTTATCAAACAATCAAATTAAAATGCAAATATTCCATCCCTTATCTATTTTTTTACTAATATTTTTTATAATTTATCATATAAGATAATGAGTACGAAATAACTTTTATCCGTACCTTTGCCCATTTAATTTACAAAAAATAAATCTTATAAAAATTCAAACCCGATTATCTAACAAAAAAAAATTCTTATCTATACCCATTTGATCGAGATATTGATAGAGTAAACGAGTAAAAAGATATCATCGACAGCTCTACATGTTATGGGGGCATTGAGAGACATGATGTTGGATACGAGACATGTTTATTCATATTTAAAGTAAGAAAAATATTGTGGATCAAAAACAAGTTCGCCCAAATTATTATTTTCATATATAAGAAGACAAATTTAAATTTAATTTCATATAATTTGTTAATTATTTTATTATTTACAACAATAAATTCCTATACTAAATAGTAAATATAGTGAACAATTTTCTTAAATTAAACCAATAATCAGAACTCGGAGACTGTTAGAGTTACAAATATAAAAGAGCATGGCTAAAATAATATGCATAGTACACCCCATTTCGTATTATGGGGTCATTTGTATTTAATTTGGTCATTAAATTGATATTTAAGTTGCTCAATAAATTCTTCATATCAAAATCTTGTAGGAAATAAAATTTCGTGATTTTTAGAGCTTTCTTGCTATTTTTTAAATATTTTTTAAAAACAGCCCAGAAATGACACTTTTGTAGTATTAAATCTGAACTGTTTTTAAAAAATATTTAAAAAATAGCTAGAAAGCTCTAAAAATCACGAAATTTAATTTCCTATAATATTTTCATATGAAAAATTTATTGAGTAACTTAAATCTCAATTTAATGACCTATATCTATATGCATAGTACAAAATGGGGTGTACTATGCATATTATTTTAGCCATGCTCAATATAAAAACTCAAAACCATATTTCAATCCATTTAATACATTTGTATTTCATTAAATTTGTCCCGTTAACAAATTATGCACCTTTATTCCTCTTGATTATTTTGAAGAGTAACATTTAAATAATTAATAGATGCTTGACACCTTAGATATGCACCATCTTTTGGGCTATAACGTTTTGCTTTTTAATTCAAATAATCAATTGATGAGTTAGAATTTTTTTGGTATTTGTCCGTTGTCAACACTAATTAGCCTCTCTTTTACTCCTTATAAATTGAGATGATATTCAGCGAAATTTGACATATTAATTTACTAATCATTTCTCTCTAACAAAAAAAAAAAATCCTTTTGTCTCTCAATCTTACAAATCAATAATTCTAGTCCCACTAATCAAATAACATATAATATTATTTATAAATAAATAAATCATTGCTGGATATTGAGGAGATTTCATTATTCACTTTCAAGGACGTGCCTTAAGGAGTGACAAACCCGAATTATCTTTGGAGCGTTCGTTGTCTTGCAAGGTTGGGACGGAATATGCTTTAGAACAATGAGTTATCACGATCCGAGTAATACAATTTCAATTTTATATTTATTTTATTTTATTACTATCCAAATTTTATGATTTTTTGTTTCAACAATCTTAAGCGTATTCTTTTAATTTGGATAGTGCTTTACAAATAAATAAATAAATCAATCAATCAATCAAATAACATTTTGTTCGCAGTAGTATTCTGTTTAATTTATGGTTAATATAGTTATTAATAGCTTTTGTATTTGAGACAGATCTATATTTCATTATATATTAAATAAATTAATTTTACACATTAATGTTGATTTGTGATTATCAATTTAATATTTGATAATCACAATTGTGTTAGATCGTTAGATAATTCTTAATTAAATTATATTTCTCATGAAAAAATATAAGATACTTGTGCAAGGCCGCTAATGCACAACCCGCGATGATTTTCTCCGTATTGCATGTGTAATAATGAAATTTGAATTAAAAGGAGCTAGTTCAAGACATGGTTCACTTAGTCTCCTCCAAATTAAAGTTATTAACACTAGGTGAAGTTCAAGTTTTGTAAAACACTTGCACCGAATATGTAATATAAATATCAACAACTAATATGTCTATTTATTATATTTTATTTTGAGAAATAAAATTTTGTGTGAGGATTGTTAGAGTTACAAATATAAAAACTCAAAATCGTATTTTCAATCCATTTAATTCATTTGTATTTCATTAAATTTGTTCCGTTAACAAATTATGCACCTTTATTCCTCTTGATTATTTTGAAGAGTAACGTTTAAATAATTAATGGATGCTTGACACCTTAGATATGCACTATTTTCTGGGCTATAACGTTTTACTTTTCAATTCAAATTAGAACTAAAATTTGAGTTTCGCTCAATCTAATTAGAATTGATAATATATCCATAAAATTTTATAAATTATTTTTATATTATTTTATATACATAAAATTTTATGAATTATTTAATGAAAATATATATGAATTATATACATGTGATATCAAAATAATTACATGAATTATATGAGTTATATGCATATGAGGTATATGAAATATATACGCGTGATATAAAAATATACACATAATATGATTTATACAAATATAGTATATGTAGATAGTATGAAAATATACGCATAATAATATTTATAATATAAGATGTATCTATATATGATGAAATATTTTATAGTATATAGTATCAAAAAATATATATCTAGATATTCATACATTTATTGAGTGACTTTTGATATTCATACAATTAATAAAAAACATAATTATTAATGCATTAAATATAATAATAAAGATATACAATTAATACAAATAGAACAATACAACAAATTCATGTGGCGAGTGCGACGCAAAGGAATTTAGCAAATTTCAAACTTTTACACGAAAACTGCGAGAAAAGCTGCCACATATTATCCAACTAAACAATAAACGACTCATATAAAGACGGTAAAAAAAATAAACAATCTAGATTGAAGTGTTGGTGTGTCCTTGAAGCCGACACACACTCACCCTTATTCTTTTTTAGATAATCAATTGATGAGTTGGAATTTTTTGGTATTGTCTGTTGTCAACATTCATTAGCCTCTCTTTTACTACTTTTAAATAGAGATAATATTCAGCGAAATTTGAGATATTAATTTGCTCATCATCTCTCTCTCTCTCATAAAGAAAAATCTTTTTGCTTCTTAATCTTACAAATCAATAATACCGATCTCACTCATCAAATACTATATTATATTATTTTATAAATAAATCATTGCCGGATATTGAGGAGATTTTATCAGTCACTTTTAATGACGTGCCTCAAGAAATGATAAACTAGAATTATATTGGGAGTGATTTTATTATCTTGTACGATTGGAACGGAATACGTTTTAGAACAATAAATTATCACGATCCGGTTAAATATAATTTCAATTTTATATTTATTTTATTTTTTATTGCTATCCAAATTAAATGAGTTTTTGTTCGAACAGAGACTAAAAGGGTCAAGCCAGTGTATGTAATGTAAATCCCTTTTTCAAATGGGAAAATTGCAACTAGCTCTTTCTCCAATCGATAGCAACTGTCTGTCAGATCCCCTCCCCTCTTGGCTGTTGCTGACTTGCTGGCTAGCCAATTGATTCTCTCTTTCTCTCTCTCCTCTCTCCTCTCTCTCCTTTCTCTGTGTCATGGAAGGCGAGGAAACTCCACACAAGAAGAAGAAGAGAAGCGCGCTAACAAGAAGAGAGTGCTAATTACACAATCTATTGAAAAGGTGCCCCAAAATTCCAACTTTCTTTCTTTTCATCTGCTCTCCACTTCCCTCCTAGCTCTAAGACCAAGTAAAGAGGAACAAGAGATCAAACACACAACAACAACTGCACGCTTTCTTTCCATCGATCACACTCCCTAGCTCCTCTCTGTTTTCTCTCTTCATATCTTCTGTATATAGAGGCAACCCGGCCAGCCGTCGACATTTGTTTTGTTGCATGGCCACCTCTTCAACCAGTGCTTCGCCAACTTCTGGTCCTCAGTTCCGGTCAAGATTTGGCGATACGACCTACACCAAGGTCTTTGTCGGGGGCCTCGCATGGGAGACCCCGACAGAAGAGCTGCACAAGTACTTTGTGCAGTTTGGGGATATTCTCGAGTCTGTTATCATAACTGATCGCGTTACTGGTCGATCAAAAGGCTACGGCTTTGTAAGATACTCTTATCTTTAATTCTCCCTTGTGATTAATCAGTAATGATTCCTAGATTATCCTATATGATTAATCGGTATGGTTGTATGGATTGGAGCTTTTTTTTTCTTCTTGTTATTTTTTCCCTTTCTTTTTGCCTTACTAAAAGATTATTTCATCGCTTAAACATGCCTTTAGAACCAGCATTAATTAAAAGATATATACACTAAACGGATGTAGATAAGGTTGCTTACTCATTTTTCCTTTTTTTCTACTCATAATACTAAAGTGAAAGCAGCAGTATCTTCTCTTTTTGTAATTCTTATGTCATAAATATTGCTGTGCTTTTGGTGGACCTGTATCTATCTTTCTTTTGTCCTTCTTCTATACATCTTTAAGCTGTAACTAATTCGTTATTTTTGTGCAAATATATATATGCTAATTTAATGTTTGTAATGAATGCAACATATATAAATCGTGCAAGTATTTTCCTATTGATGTAACTCTATTAAAAATGTGTAATGCTGTGGAAATATTGCGCCGTTATAACAATTACCCTTTGAGCATATATAACATGTGAATCAATTTTTCCATATCATATTATTAAGTTAAACATATTAACATCCAGCAAATGCTGGGAAGGAAAATTTGACATCTTAAAAGTATGGACATCGGACCTAGCCTCTAATATAAAGAGGACCTTTACATATATATAAAAAAAGTTAAACATATTACCATTATATATTTTACACTTTACAGGTGACATTTCGGGATCCCGAATCGGCGAGGCGGGCCGTGGCGGATGCTAACCCATTTATCGACGGAAGGCGTGCCAATTGTAACATTGCTTCCATGGGCAGACCTAGAGCTTCACCTCCCAGAGGTAATTTCACCTTCATAGTATTTAGTAAGTATGAAGTATCTACTGACATTATTGCATTAAGTATATATGCATGTTCCACATTTAGCTACTAGACTAAAATGAGTTATATCCTCCTGTAGTTACCGAATAAAATAAGAAAAGAAAATGTTACTTATAATAGAGAGACTAGTAACATTGCCCTGTATTCTGCGGTCCTGCCTAAATTGGTTCATCAGTATCACGGATTTTGTGGAAAGCAAGCTATTATAAATTTTGGGCAGAAATATTGCAATTTCTTCAAAAAAAAAGTATATGCAAGTATTGCTATAAAAGTTAAACATCAATGAGCAAAACAAACTTTGGTTACCCATACCAATAAACTGGAGACAAACATGTGTTGCCGAATGGGGGTTCCTAAACATTACCAGGCAGCACATATATTTTGATTTTGTGTTTTAATTACTATATCCTGTGATCTCAATCTATCAAATGGTGGGGCCCAGTAGACAGCAGATAGAAAGGCTGTGCCAGCTCATAAGAACTAGAGTTTAATGGTTGCCCACTATGGTTTTGACAACCTGGCTTATATATGGCAGTGTAATGTAATGTACCTCCAAAGTCTCGTAGTCCAGGTCTATATTTGATTTTCAAGACATGTTTTTTGTTTGTTTTATGGGAGCTGATACGTAGATACCAACTATTGATATCTATTTTATTATGTACATTTAGTTGAGTTATCCTGCACATTATTTGAGTTATTATGCATGTTATTTTTTGTATCGAAATAGTTATACATGTTATTAATTTTATTATGTACCTTTAATGAAGTTATCATGCACAAGTTATCACACACGTTATTTTTTGTATTGAAATAGTTATACATGTTATTTTTTGTACTGAAATAATTATGGTATAACATGCATAATAACTCAAATAATATGCAGGATAACTCAACTAAAGGTGCATAATAAAATCGGTATCAATAGTTGGTATCAAATGTAGTATCTACGAAACATTATCCTTGTTTTTATTCTTTAGCTTTAATCTTATGATAAAGACTGATTTTCTGAGAAAATGTTATATATTCTGAAGGAGGCCACAACCACTATCCATTATTCAGTTAAACTGATAGTACTGTACTGAGACTACCTCAAGTTATTCGAGTCAATTCAAAAAGGTAAGGTGACCGACCACTGTGATTTTGGATACTAAGTATGAGGGAATTTTCACTTCGGAAAATAAAAGGAAAATAAAAAATAATGACAATAGTAATTAAGAAAATTAGATCTAAAAACTATAACATTATCTTCTCCTATACTTCAGTTGGAACCAGAAAACTAACTGAGCCATCACCCTTACAGCAAATAACCAAGCCAACAATAAATGAATAACCCACAGTGGCTAATCTTAACTAACTAGCAAAGGACCAGTGGTTCCTAATAACCTGTAAATCGACATGTGTCAACAAAACTCCACATGAACTCGAAACATTTTCAATTAACAAAATAGGTAGCAAGCTTAACAAAACTGCTAACAAAATAGCTTAATAAAATAGCGATAGAAACACTAATAAGAGAAGTTACTGATCGTGTGTGCTCGAAGGTACTTCTACGCATCGTTGTCGAACGGTGAAGGAGGATCGATCTAGGTTTTCGTTTCGATTGTGGTGTCGATGTGTGGAGTCGGAGAGAGCAAGAAAGCGAGGTCGGTCGAACAATCATCCAGCTTAGGCTGTGCTCCCGAGTTGGTGGGAAAAGGGAAGGGAAGGGAAGGGATGGAATGGCAATGAAGAGGAGGAGAAATTTTTTACACCCCGATTTGGAGTGGAACAAAAATTAGAAAATATAATAGGAACGTTCACCTCCTTTTACCTTCTCCCACCTCCATTCACGTCCTGCATACAAACTCTGGAGCAGAGTTAATCCGTGCTCTTCCTTCGCTTTCCCTCCATTCACCTCTTTAACACAACTTGGGAGCACAGCCTAAAGAAGCAAGGCCGATCTAGGTTTTCTCCTTTTTCCCCTTTCTCGCAAAAATAAGATACTTAGAATTTTGGGTTAACTTCTGTCCTAAAGAAATGAAATGATACAAATCGTTACTTAGAATTTTTCTATGGGCCAACTTTGCTTTAGTTTTGATGAACATAATTGGACTAACAAGTGCTACCGACGAATAAATCTTAAATCGACAGCAATTGTGGACGCAACAAATGCTTTTTGTTGTAGTGAACCACTATCCATTTTAGATTCCAAATACCAAAGACTCAAATATGCTCAAGGTAATGAGGAGATTATCAAGATTCTACCTCCCACAACAAGAGCAAAAATAAATGAATAAATAATAAATATGGGGAAGCAATTATTAGCTTTCGGCAGAGATATTGAATAATATTAAAGGGTAAGTTAATTATTGTCCCATCAGGTTACAGTGGTGAGATCATAAATCAGGTAGGATGATTACAGACATTAAAAGGTCTTTATTTCTTTTCATACCAACCTGCACTGAGAACCACATTAAACAAATGCAAGTTATTCAATTCCTTTGTTGGATAGCATGCTCCATCAAGTTGTTTTGCCCATCCATATCAGTATCCTTACTGGCAGTCCAGCTTATTCCATGTTGTTCTCACAAATTGGAAAAATGATGCTAAGTTGCAAAGATAGATGGAAAACTAGAAAATCCAAAGAATGCAACAAATTTATATACAACAATACTGGCAATTGTTGATGACATACTGCAATTTTTGTTTTATTTATGAATAAATTAGGATCAAACCTACACCTTAGAAAAGATTACAATTATATTAAAAAATACAATGAAATAGGTATACAGTTGTGGGCATAAATGCCAGTAAATTATCTTGACATGTCTATCAGAGCAAACTATACTTGCAGTAAAGAATTAAGATAATAAATGAAACCAGCAGTACAACTTCACATCGAATATAGATTATGCAGTGAACATTTTATGTTTAGGTTACAACCCATATGTCCATGGGAATATAACTCATACGGCAATCCTGCCATCTTGGCTATGTACTAATACTGCAATGCTTTGATCCTATATATTATACCTAAAGGGCTTTAGAAATAGAGTGTGTTGGCATATTGCCAATTTTTATTGGAATGTATCATGGAAAGAAATAGATGTGATTAGACTCATTAATAATGCATCCAGATAGGTACCAAAGTGGGCCCCAGTACCAAGGGTCTTCAGAGGCAACAGGTTCCCCCTATCTTAGGTTCCAAGGACAAGTGCCACCCCAGCCTCAACTTGTCTATCCTCAATTTGGGTCAGTTTTCTCTATTTGTTACTATATTTTTGTTCTTTTTTTTAAATATAGTGAGGGTTTATTCAGCTTCCCTTTGTTAATTGAATACTCTTTGAGAGGGACCTGGCTAGTTAACACTAGACTACTTGGCCGGCCTATTTGTTACTACTTTTATTATTGTTTTTGAAGAAAGGGTCAGTTTCCTTTTTAATTCTACAAAAACAGTTTTGATTATTCTTCTCTTATTTTAACAATAACTAAGATAATTTCTACATACAAACCTAATTTCACACTCTATTTCCACTGTAGAAATTGATACCAAAATGGTAGAAATCACGAAGTGGGGTCTATTTGTCAGTTACCAGTCTACTGACGCTGACATGTGCAACAATTAATTAAAGATGTTACTACATATAGTGGCTACAGATTTGTTTTCTGAAAGACATTTGGTCCCCAAATAAAACTTTTAATAGACCATGATGCAGTACTGAGTTTTAGTAAGAGGGGTCCCAACAATAGCAGTTGTGCCCTCATTCCCCTAAGGCATGCACTTGTGTTGGCTGTGCTTATAAGTTTTGACTGTATGAGTTGATTGTTGTTATTATGCTTTCTTGGCTTAGCCTCTTAGTTACCATGGTCCTCAAGGGTCCTTTTGTCTGTCTGGTCAATAGTTATGTACCATTGAATTGATTTTAACACAGTGAAGAACTGAAGACAATGTATTGAACTTCCATTGAAGAGGAAACTTTATTTGATGCTTGCAACTATCTCTTATACTTTGTCATTGTTTTTGCAGGTACATTCCCTACCCAAGTGATTACATGTACCAACAAGTAATTCCTTTTCCTTATTGTCACGTATAGTAAACAATTGTTTAATTTTTCTCTGTGAAACTAAGTAACAACATGCACAGGTATTTCTATTCCAATTTTCCATATCAAAAGACTTCCAGTTGAACATGAGGTATGTTTATAAAGTTGTTTGAGCAACACTGTTGACCACAGAACCCACACAAAGAAAAAAAAAAAGAAAAGGAAAAAGAAAAGAGAAAAACGAAAAGCTAGTGACTTAGATAAAGTGTCTGTCCATATAAGGTCACTATTAGAGTGGTAATGATAAGAAAAAATAGAAGAAACACAAATAACAATAATCCAATGTTATACAGGGCAAGGTTGTGAGCTGGTTTGCCTAATGGATAGCAATATTACCAACTTAATCTGCACAATTTTATATTAGCAGGCTTACTACAACCAACAGCTGACAGCACAGTACTACCAGCAGATATACGGTTTGACTTCACCACCTACATCTGGCCCACCACCGTATGCATTTAGCCAAATGAGCTTCATGCTGGCTGGTCCTAGGCCGGCCTTGCAATCGCCATCCCAAGGCATACACCAACCATATGTTCAATATCCAATGGCTCAAATGGAGGGACCATTTACCTCCACTTTACCTCCTAATTTCCACCTCCAGCCTCCACCAATTGCACGCCAACGACCTCCCACTGCCACAGGTTAGTATGTTTTTAGTAACAATTAAACAGTTAGTTTTGTAGGTACCAAACTCGATTGCCACTATGAAAAATTGATAATACATATATGCATTCTTCTTTCTTTTTAATAAATCAACATAGTAACTTGTATTGAAATTAATGAATTTATCAGATGCTGAAACATCTCAACAGACACCTACAACAGAAGAAGAGACCGAAATTCAAGATTCTTAATCGGATAATTCTATTCAGAAATAGTCTTTGCAGCTGATTTTGTACTCTAAATATTGAATGGTTAGTTATCAAAACGACTAAATTGCAGCCAAGCTCACAATGCTCGCTTTACGAGGGTGAATATTCCCTGAACGGGTTTCATGTACAGTGCAACCCAACTGCTTAATTCTCTTGTGTATGTTAATTTTATTCTTGATCCCCTTGAAATAATGTTTTTATTTTTTTTGTTGCCCCCATTCTTTTATTTTGCAAGATATTTTTTATTTTCCCTATGTATGACCACATAAATAAATGCAAAATTGGTATTTCCCTATATGGATTTGTGCCAATAATGAGTTACTTTAAGGATGGGAAGGGGAAATATCCAACTCTATTTATAATCATTTTTGTTCAAGAAATGAAAAACTAAGCTGTTTCAATATATGTAATATCTGTGGAGTAATCTTATGCAGCCTACTGTAAACTACTACCAATACTACTCTGACTCAAAACGTCTGCTTAATTCTCAAATTATTCATGAAAACAAAGAAAGAAAAATTATATGTTTGGTCCCTGAACTGCGGTGTGCTGTTCAAAATATTCTATTAGATTTATTTTGTTCAGAACGGTACATGAACTACGTGGGGTTGTAAAATTCTGCCAATTAGCTCTTATGTTAATTATGGACTGTGCTTTCAATACCTGATCACTGCTTCAAAAACTTCAATTGCTCATTTGCTTTGAAACCCGTGCGCACCTGCACTGCGTATGTAAATTAACAGTTGGTTTTGTCTTGTTACATGAAATTTGTGGACTAGATAATTTGGAATGGTGTGACCTCCCCACTTAACTATTACATCATCAAGGCTAACAGAACTAATGGAAGGACAATAATTGATCAAACTAAAGGGATCAATTTGAACAATATACATAGAAGCTAAGTGACAATGAAGCAGCTGCATTTTATTACATTTCAACTGTATAAAAAGAATCAGTTTTTCCCTTTTTCTGGATAAATATAATGAACACTACTTTCTTCATTTGTATTCTATTAATCGCAGAGAATAAATACGGCATTTCTTATTCCTTTATTGGGATACTGAGATTCTATCATTTTACAGGAAGCTCTAATCCAATACCCAATACTCTTGCTCATATAGTTTACACTTTACAACTTATTTCCTTCATGTTATGTATTCACTTGTTTCCTGTAAGAAGAAACTGGACCAATTTGTCAAATTCTTTACAGGAATGCTTCCCTTGATTTATTGCCTCCTCTGATTTCTCCTTCCATTCAGTCGCCTTTAATTTCATGTCCATTCCTTTTTTTCCTTCAATTGCCTCCCTCACTAGACTTTCAACTTCAGATCTCCTCACGTTAGCATCAATCTCCAAACCAATTTCCCATTTTTCACAAACATACCGGCAATTCGTTGGTTGCTCAGCAAAGAAGGGCCAACAGATCATCGGTATGCCACTGCATATACTCTCTAGAGTTGAGTTCCACCCACTATGTGTCAGAAACACACCAACTGATGGATGCGAAAGTACCTTATCTTGTGGGCACCAACTTGCCAAAACACCTCTATCTTTGGTTTGAGATATAAACCCCTCGGGAAGAATTGCCATTTCGCCCGAGACAAGGTCGGGCCTAATAACCCACAAAAATGGGTGCATACTATTAGCCAAACCCCAAGCAAATTCACTCAATTGCTCAGCTGTCATTACTGTTATGCTACCAAAATTCACATACACAACTGAACACGGTTTGTGCTCATGCAACCACTCAAGACAGCCGGTATCTTCTTTCCATAGGTTTGATCCAATTTGGTCCAATTTGCTTGGTTGCAATTTGTTTACCAGTAAGGGAAGAGGACCCACGGTGTACAGTCTCGAGAACTTCTGTTTGAGAGCTGATATAACATCATGCTCCAAGGATTCAAATGTGTTTAGGATAAGTCCTTGAGCCTTGAGAGCATTTTGTGCTTCACCGCCATCGAAGTTGAGCATGGTATCATCACGGTTAGTGGTACGGATAAAGCTAGGAATATCTTTCAAGCGAATTCCTTGCATTCCAGGTATCCAATCAATCGCTGTCTCAAGATAACCATTGGTTAGGTAGCTCTCATCTGTCAAATGAATTGAAAAAAAAAGAGTAAATTCACAAAATTCAAAAGTGATATGTACGTAACTATATATGATAAATTGAAGTAGATATCGAAGACATTTGTTACCTTTGAGGGGAGTATAGCCTCTTTCAATGAGCTCAGAGAAGTTAAGGTAGCCCATGAAACCGCAAGCACTAGTTGTCCAAAACACCAAGGCCAGAATACCCAATTCGTCAGCCAATCTTTGCGCAAAACTCATGACTCCATCGGCAATCACACAACTAACCGGGGGTTTTGTACCAGAGTTGTTCAGCCTGATCAATAATTCCCTGAACGGAGCCGCACTATTCTGCGTTGTAGATACACACAATTGAGCTATGTCTTGAGTAACATCATCATCATCAGATTGAGGTAAACCATCATGTATGGACTCAAAATGGAAATCGTCAAGCCCGTCGAGAGAGCCGGGCCCGCGTGACCGAAGAAAGCGCTTGTGGTTGTATTCTGAGTTGACATAGGTTATGTAGAAGCCTCTCGAGTAAAGTAATTTTGCAAGCTGGAGCATGGGTGTAACATGGCCTTGTGCTGGTTGTGGAATCAGAACTGCATGAGGTCGTCTTACTGAGGCAGAAGCCATGTTTGGAACTGAGAGATCACCAACGCCAACTTGATATGGATCTGTTCTAATGTAATTCTTCTCTAGTTAATAAAAATTGACACTTATTTTTCATAAATAAAGTGGAGAGATGTTAATGCGCCATGTTTTTGGCAGTGGGGATAGATTAGAATTAGAATTAGAATAAGAATAGTGGCCGCTAGAGATAGAGATGGGCAGTGTTTGTTTGTGTTGAATTATTGGGATGGGATAGACGTCCCATTCGAAACACGAAAAAAAAGATTAAGTGCGTGCTGATACGATGCTCCAGTGTTGTCTCCCAAATGCACACGATACAACACACATTTACAAATAAATTAGAAAATAAATTTGAAATTTCTGTAAAAAGTGAGAAATGAAAGAACACAAATTAAATGTGGTTGTGTCGACCAAGTAAATTAAACAATGACACTTTCCTATAAAAGTGAAAGAAAATTGTATTCTTCTTTCTATCTTTTCGGCCCACGGGCCTTGTTCCCAACAACAGTGATCAGACCTGGCCCAATTAAAGGGCCTTTGTTATATTTATTACTATTTTTCTCTCCTGTGATTTCAGTATATTAGGACACAAATCTAAGAAATTTTGTAACCACTCATGGTACAGATTATTATTAATAGTAACTAAAGAAAATTTAGATACGTGTCGATGAAAGTGTTAATGTTGATAAAGTTAAACTGTTAATATTTATAAAACAAAAGAGTTAATAACAAATTTGAAAATTTTGTTGACAAATTTGAAGCTAGGGAGCTAGTTACTGGATAGAGTGGATTCTAACAGAATTTGAAAGACAAGCTTGAAAATTTTGAACCGGAGAAAATGAATATATTCTCTGTTTATTTTCGTACAAGCCTTTATGCAAAACTAATACCGCTTCTGTTGTTGCGTCTGGCAATACTTTAACTTTAATTGGTTGGTTTTAAGTTGGGAAAATTTTGGGTACGCAAAAAATATGTATATTAGATATTTTGAGTTACTTTCGACCGTTAGATAAATTAAGATGCGTATTATATATCAAGATTGAAAAGTCCGAAATAACTCGAAGTATCTAGTGTATTTATTTGATGTATATAAAATTTTCCATTTAAGTTGTTTTAATTTGGAAAGAATGAACAAGTGGCATGATCTTATTTTATACAGTTAAGCTCGAAACTCGAGCGAAAAGTCGAAAAATAACATTATTTTTCTGTAAAATAAATATGTTTTCGAAGAAAAATGTTCCACGAATATCGTATTCGATCATTTTCGATTCCATTAACATGCATATTAACAAAGTCAAACAAATTAATAAATTAGTTAACATGCGTAATAATTGCAATGAACTATGAAATTATAATTCTTATGCATGATAATAAAATCAAACATATCAATATATCAGTTAACATGCATAATACTTTTTTAATTTTTATATATATTAATAAATTTATTATACATAACGTTAAGTAATTTGTTATGCATATGTTTCACTTATTATGCATGTATGTCAATTTAGCGTTCTTTTAAGTTTTTCGATTTTTATGCATGTAATAAATTTGTTATGTATAATATTTCAATTATTATGCAGCTAGGTTGCTCGAGTACTTTAAAATCATGCCGCACAGCATATCAGATACGTATCCGATGCAAATACGCGTGATATACGGGTGCGATACGCACCGGATACTCCACGTGGCGTATCGTATTATTTTAATATTGGGATACAAAAAGATACTGTAGGATACGGCTGAAATACAGCAGGATATGGCCGAGATACGGCAAAGGATACGGTTGGGATATTTTTCAGTGCGCAGTGGTCAGTAGTTTGGTCATAAGTCCAACATCCGAACTCCGATTAAGTTAATTCAAAGTGCGTTGGAAAGCTAACAAAGAGCTTTATAATCTTGGTTTATCATTTAGGATATTCTACCTCTTGATTTCTACAGTAAAATGTACTAAATTAGAACAGTATATTGAATTCTTACATAACAAACTTAATTTAATCTTAATTACTTCTAAAACCTACGTAGCAATATATATCATTATTTTAGAATAAAATACTGGATAAAAAATCAAACATTTTAATATATAATATGATTTTTTATTATTCTATATATACTCATGTATTCTAATTTTTTGAAAAATAACGTATCACCGCACCCGCATCGTATCGGATACGATATCCGTATCCGCACTCATGCAACATAGTTATCCAGGTTAAACAATATTGTTATACATGTCATAATTTGATATCAAATAACTGGCGAGGTGGCAAATCGTAGTTTTTTTATTAACAGAAAAATTATAAATATTTGTATAAAGAAAAAAAGATTGATTCACTTTTTACGTACGACAGAAAGAACAATAGAAAGGAAAATTTTCATAGGGGGCCTAGCAGCAAAGAATTTCAACAAATAGGGCCGGAGGCACCCTAAAAATTGCACAGAGGGCCGAGGGCGCGATTAATAGTCGCGCCCCTAAGCAGATTCCGTTTTTTTCCTGAAATCAAGGCGTTCTACATGTGCTTTTGCAGTTGTGGGCCCGGGCACTTAGGAGCATGACTATTAATCACGCCCCTAAGTGATTCTGAAATTTTTTTTTGTTAATCTTATTTATACCTTTTAATATAATAATTATTAGTTAGTACTAATATATAAGTTTTTATTATTTGTTAATATATCAATAAAAGTAGTATATTCATATAATATTTATTATTAAGCAAATTAATGATAATTTCAATATACAATAAATTTTTAATATATGTATAGTTGTAATATAATACTATTAATTTGTCTTGTTAATTTTTTAGGGTTAAGTTATAATTATTTATACCCTTTAATATAATAATTAGTTAGTACTAATATATTATTTTTGGGTATTTGTTTATATATGTATATTAATATATATATACTACAATTATTATTAAGCAAATTAATAATAATTTAAACATAAAATAAATTTGTAATTTTAATATTTGTAATATAATACTATAAATATTAATATTATTATATACTTATTATTATTATTATTATTATTATTTAAAAAGATTAGAAAGATTACAACATAGTAAGAAGATGCATTTTTCACCATTTTTCTGAATTAACATAGGGGCGCAATTATTTAGTTATGCCCCTAAGAAGATGCCTTTTTTTGCAGATAATTCTGAATCTTGCACGATTTTTTTTTTCAGATGAGGGGTCCACCTGTCCCATAAATGAACAAAATATATACAACAACACCTTTATTTAGGAGACTTGGATATGTATGTTTATCTTGGAGACTATTGCAAAATATTTTGTGTTTGAGGAGTTTATGAACTTTAATTTATGTTATTATATCCTAATGTGGTTTGAGAATATACTTTCATTTGGTTATATCTTCAACATATCATAAATTTATTATTTCTTGTAATATATTGTGTATAAATAACATATGTAATATTTAATAGTATTATATTACAACATATGTATAACCTATTTCATATTTATCATTTTGTTATTTAATAGTATTACATATATTGTATATCATCAATTTATGTTATTTAATAGTATTATATTACAACACATGTAATATTTATCATTTTGTTATATCTTCAACATATGTATAAATTTATGTTATTTTGTGCTTAATAATAATTATAGTATATATATATATATATATATAATATACATATATTAACATATATCCAAAAATAATATATTAGTACTAACTAATTATTATATTAAAGGGCATAAATAATTATAACTTAACCCACAAAAATTAACAAGACAAATTAATAGTATTATATTACAACTATACGTATATATATTAAAAATTTATTGTATATTGAAATTATCATTAATTTGCTTAATAAAAAATATTATATGAATATACTACTTTTATTGATATATTAACAAAAAATAAAAAATTATATATTAGTACTAACTAATAATTATTATATTAAAAGGTATAAATAAGATTAACAAAAAAAATTTCAAAATCACTTAGGGGCGTGATTAATAGTCGCGCCCCTAAGTGCCCGGGCCCACAACTGCAAAAGCACATGCAGAACGCCTTGATTTCAGGAAAAAAACGGAATCTGCTTAGGGGCGCGACTATTAATCGCGCCCTCGACCCTCTGTGCAATTTTTAGGGTGCCTCCGGCCCTATCTGTTGAAATTCTTTGCTGCTAGACCCTCTATGAAAATTTTCCCAATAGAAAATCTAAGGCATGGTGGATTTTCTACCGCTCATTCTATTTGTTTTACAATCGACATAACATTCATACATTTGAGTAGGATACAATACTAGGAATTCACTTTTTCGACAATTACAATAGCTGTTCGTCTTCTGATTCTCAACGCTGCTACAACGTTTTTTATTTATCCGCACAGTAATTATTACAGCGTCACTACAATACTCACTCAGTAAAACTAATCATTCTCTCCTGAAAATTTTTGCTCATTTCAAAAAATACGAATTCAAATACTACAATCTCAGACATAAAATGAGGATGGTATAACTTTTATAGTTAGCATCCTTTGTGTCATCAACTTTTGTAGTTAGTTCTAGATTTGGCCACAGAAAATCAACAATTTACTAGCATTCTTTGCAAATAGAAAAAAGGTCTTCAATATTTAGGCAAATAAACAAATTAAGAATCTGTTAGGCTAAAATCCATTCTCACGGGGATTGTATTATTTAGTCTGTGGGAAAATAACGGTCTGTTTTGAACGAACAGTTATTTTTTTCATAAAAACAATATCATTTTCGTAAAAATGAATTTCTGCTTACACGACAGCTCTGAATGAAAACTGAAAGGCAAAAAAACGATGGAAGAAACGAGATTTTTTGAAGAAAAAAACATATCGTTGTTTCTATTTGATCAAAAAATTAAAACTCTTTCCTTTTTCAATAAAATATTTTAAAATTTCTTAATGAATAAAAAATGCTGTGCAACTCATTCCTTTTATTCCTCTATAACTGTAGCTCTTTCTAAAAGTAAAAACTGTAGCGAGCAACTTTGTTTCATTATGAAAGTACCTGCATTCAATGCCAAATGAAACGAAGTTGACCGTGTGCTAGTGACTAATGACCAGGAATCCGTATCCCTCGAAATGATCAGCGGTTAGTACTGTTACACTGTAAATTTCGTGGTACTGTAGCAAAAATACTGTTCGAACAACACTCGACGCTGTAACAGCAGTGAAAATGCAGAGGGCCCACTGATGCTGACCATTTCAGAGGACGTGAATTCACTGACCAGTGAGTATATCCATAATTCATGTGTACAAATTTTTAATATATAAAATTGTACAATATCTCACAATTTTAATGCATCGGACGCTTTGAATTCGTGTACATGGTATGAAAGTGCATTGGCGGTTTTACTTATTATGTGTCTACGTAGTTTATTAAATAGAAGTGTGAGTCCTATATAAATTTTTAATACACAAAAAAAAATCATGCTCAAATATAAAATTCTATATTTCCAATATATCACAACTTATTTGCATTGAATTTAACAATACATGTCAATATCATGCGAGTATCAGTAATATTTTTCATTTCACTAAAGATAATTTTTCTATTTCTTAATTTTTCGACATTGACATTGACGCTTTATTTATATTTTATACCCTTTTATGGGAAAATAAATACTTATTTCTTTTTCTTTATTTTACAAAAAAAATTTGTCCTTTTTTCATTTCACTACGAAAAAAATAAATATTATTCTCTTTTCGATGACAAAACTTGGACAATGAATTTTCTTACGTAAAATCTATTATTCTACTCGTTTTAAATTTAGGAGGTTTTGAATTTGAAATTCCGATGAGAGACTTTAGATCATTTAAATTTAAATTGTTTAACTTCCATCTTTATTTAAAAAAAATCTAGAGGGGATATTTAGGGATCCGAATCTGCTATTCGTATTTGAGGCGAGCAGAACTCTGTTTGGCTCGATCCGACCGCTACGAACAACTGTGATTTAATTCAGGAGACATATACTTTAACTGTTAAATGAGTTTTAAACGATTCAAATCAAATCAAGCACGAGACAAAAAGAAATTATACGAACAGCAGATTTGATTCCGATATTTTGTAGTTCAACTTGTCGGAGGGTCCAAACTGCAAATTATTTGTACTATCTTTCTGAGCACATAGCAGCATAGCTGCGCTTTGCTGAAACTATTTCCTTTTCATTGTTGAACTGCAGTTTCCTTTTTCTTGTTTAGTTCCCAATCAATTCATAGTAGCCAGTAGGTGTCCCAAACTTTTCAAGTTTCTACATTGACAGCTCAAAAGACTTGTTCATTGCATTGGAGATGCCTTTTGAGGTCTTTTTCAAGAAAAATATTTATGTTCTCATTTTTTTTTTCCTTTCATTACTGAAAAATGGGCCCTCTAGAAGGTAAATTGTGTGAGAGGCAGCGGAGGAGACAAAAGTGGATCCGAATCTGCTGCTTGTTTTTGAGGTGACCAGCATTCTGCTTATCTCGATTCGATCGTTCGATCGTCACGAACGGCTATGATTTGATTCATGAGACAGATATTTTGACCGTTAGATGAATTTTGAACGATCTAGATCGAAACAAGTAGAAAACAAGTAGGATTTTAACAAGCAGCAGTTTTGGTTCCGACAAAAGTGGGGTAATGTATCAAAACTCTGTTTACAGTGTACGATTTTTTGAATTTAAAAACAATTGGAAATTTTTTAGGATTTTTCCCTTAAAAACAATTGGACAATTTGTTATTCTAATTTTTATAGTGATAAAGATAATATTCTAATAAAGTATAAGCGAGAGTTAAGATAAATATACCGTCTGTTAAAGATTATTTTTTTTATAAGAAGACATTATGTGTGATCTGTCTTTTTCTAATTGTGAAATTATCAGCTTATGGTCCTTTTCTCTTACTATCAAATAATTTTTTTTCCTAACCGAAAATTTGTATTTCGTTGTTTTTAATTTATAATTTATATAGTTGTTTCCTTCTGCGTGAGAAACTGTAATTTAGAAAATTCAAGTTCGAAATCAAATTCTGAAAATCATCTTGAATATATAAAACAGGATACGACACGCCAATATTCGATAATATTTACCCTTAAATTTACAGTTTTCTTATTAATAGAAAAAATATAAGTATTTTGTAAAAGAATGTCTTAGTTTTAATTTTAGTTGCAATAAAAAAGAAAGGTATATGTCTTTCGAAATATTTCAAAAAAATAGTATTTGTGATATTGTTCCTTTAAAATAACGATAATAAAAGCTTGGATCAACTTTTTTGTTATCCAAAATCTCAGCAGGTAAGATAAAATAAAGTATGGTTAAAAATATTTATTATCGGATAATGATACAGTATGAGTAACGAAAATTTTAATGAGTATGGATATGAAAATACCTCTGTCTATACTCTTGCCTACTTATTGGCAATTCTAAACTAGCGGGGACAAATTCATGATTTATGTCAGAATGAGACAAGATTTAGAATGTCTTCCAAAAATCGATGGGGACAACATCTAAGTCACACTCGTATTTTTTGCAATTTTTTTACTGAAAATTATAGTTTTTGCCAATTGCATAATATCCAAGACATTGTAAAAAAAAAAAATTCAAAACAAACAGCAAGCGACGATAGTTCATAAACTTTATCTATATAATATAACGTGTCAATTCCGACAATTGAATCACGCCTGATTTTTAGAACACAGTACTTACATTTTGTATTTTCTATTGATACTTTCTATTAATTCTTGAAGAAATTAACCAAATAAATGAAATAATTTGTTGAGCTAGCAGGGGACCCATCAAGTCCCAGGAGAGAAAACGAGGCCTTGTTTAATCTCTTTCAGCACTGGGAAAGAAATCTATACGCAATCTAATCTTGCATGACATGACATTTATGTATCATGTATGATACATCATTTACCAGTTAGTAGCCTGTATCCACTATTTAGCTTGAAACTACGTACATATACGATCTACGTATCCTCGTATCGTCACATCTCTGTACAATCCTAGCTAATTATGCACTCACCAGTCAAATCCAATAAATGTAAAAAAATATATATCCTGAAAACAGCCCTAAATAAAGTAGCAAAATGCACAATAATTCACACAACAAATTAGTGGTACAAAGATCAGGTAACAGAAAAAGAAACAATAAAATTAAACAAAGGAACATAATAACGAATTAACTAGTAATGGCTTAAGGGCTATAGAGCTGCTGATGACACTGGCATTTCCAACCCAAAGGCTTGTAATCAGAGAATTCTCTGAAAGATTTGATATTAACCTCTGTCGACCGTACCATCTTCCCGTTATGCATCGGGTTATTTTGAGCGGGTAGAGCCGGTATTTGAACCGGAAAGCATGGATTGCACTGGTTGCATTTATTGTGACAGCTTGGTGGTGTCGATCCCAACCTCGACTTATCCTCCAATAGTGATTCCATTTCCTATGTATAATCCAAGAACCGAACATAATGAAAATCCATGGAATTTTAATGCTTAATCTTCTTAATCAGTTGATTATTTTGATCATTTTTCCATTACTATATTGGCTGGAGTTTATCAGTACGTAGTTAGGAGTGTGTCACAGTCAATTAACAAAAGAAAATGTAGAGTGAGACATTAGTGTTCAGTGGATAGGAATTATATCCTTTGGTGAATGGATGTGCAACCTATATAATGAGAAGAAAGCAATGCAGCAACGAGTACCTTATAATGAGATGAGAGCAAGAACCTACTTGAGCAACTGACACCTTGAAGAGAAACGAAGAGTAACAGCAAGACGAGAAGAGTTGTCGACGACCAAAAAGCCGCATTTCTCGCTGACATGGTCATTAATCAAACATCTTCTCCAGAGCATATAGATGAAATTGATAATCAACCAAAGAGAAAGCGTAGGAGGATGATTATGGTGTTGTGGATATATATTGTATTATAGGATTTGTATATTGACCTAACAGGGGAACAAACAAATTGGACCTTATGTCGGTTCGTTGGGGAGTTCCTTCACCACAAAGGAATTCTGATGATGATATTGTTTCCAAATGGTGATATATGGTGTGAGGAGTGGTGGAATCAGACAGATATATATTTGATGAAATTTTTGAAGATGATAACTCAGACAAGTAGTAAGGTATGGCCTGCTGGATTTTTGTTACCCCAAAAAAGATGAGATTAAAAAAGATGCAAGGAGAAAATGAAAGAGAGGAGAGGAGGAGGTAGTGTGACTGTGTGAGGTACAGTGGGGGCGCACCTGTATAATGTAAAAGGATCAAACAAAAAAAGCCAAACAGAGAGGGATGAAAGGAACAAAACACGGCACTTAGCAATTGTTGGCATGAATATATATAGCAAGCTGTGAATATGGTACCAGTGCCTTTATACGGGAGCATTACTGTGCGCCTTCTGCTATCTCTTGAGAGCCCCTGCGCTTCTGCAATTAATCAGTTCAAATTTCACCCAAGTTTATTTCATTTCATTTATTATTTTCTAATTTAATGCTACAGTGGGAAGCAGAGAGGTAGTAATAAATTGGAGCATTGAATGGCCAATCAACAATCGCTGTCGCTTGGGAAACACGAGTTTTGAGTCTTTTGAGTTTTGACTACTACCAACTAAACTGGGGCTTCTAGTTCTGGCTCTCGAGTTTGAGTGTCAAATCTGAAAAACGAAACCGAAAATTAGGGATATGACATAAGTCTTTGGCCTTCAGCTCGGTTTCTGTAAAGTTTCTGTCAGACTCGGTTCTGATCTGGTTCTTAGTAAGATTTTGAAAGAGCCGGCCTTTATAAGAGCCGGGCCTTATTCCAAAAATACAAGCCCCTATTTACCCGGCCCTTTCAAGCCCCGATCCCGTCCGGCTCTGATCCGGCCCCTCTGCAACCCTTATCCACGTCAGCCCTCAAACCCTTATCAACCCTTTTACAATTAAAAATAAAATAAAAAAGAGACCAAAGCCCTTATTACCCGGCCCTGATTCGACCCTTTGCAACCCCGAGGGCCTGATAAGGGTCGGGCCTTAGAGGGGCCGGACCTATTTCCTTAAAACAAAGCCCTTATTACCCGGCCCCTATTAAGCCCTCTTTAGACCCGGCCCTTTCGTAGGCCCTCTAGGCCATGCCCGACCCTTTAGACTTTCCCTACCGAAAATGACTATTTTGTTTTGTCTAAGGAAAAAAAATTTCGTTCTGACTACTGTTCCATTTTACAAACGAAAGAAATCGTTTCGTTTGTCACGAAGCAAATCAAAATACGAAATTTTGTGATATTTAAACACTAAATTGACTAAAACGGAAGTTAAAATTATGTTTCGTTATCGTTCCGTTTTTTGTAAGAAAATAAAGTTTCATTCTGTTTCGTTTCGTTTTTCTAACGAATGCTAAAAACATGTTCTCGTTTTGTTTTGCACGAAACAGAACAAAACACGGTTGAAACGACAATCGTTGACACCCCTAGTTCTAGTCAATGAAAAGAGACCGACACTACTAGAATTTTCAACACTACTGTGGAAGGAAAAACTACTATTTTGTGGACATAACTAGAGAAAGCATCATTTCCGTGGAATTACCACAAAAAAACTTCTAGGAAACAAACCTCGACACAAATAATAGTATTTCCATGAAAGTCCACAGAATAACATTTTTCTGTGGAAGTACCCATGTAAATGATTCTACAAAAATATTTCATCGCCGAATCCCACCTCCCTCATTTTCATAGTTAACCATCACTTTTTCTATGCAATGATTTCACGAAAATAATCGTATTATTTACACGATTAATATTTTTTGGCTAATTTTGCATTGATTAAATATTATTAATTCCTCCACATTTTTTAACACTTCAAATTAGAATATTTGTTTTGCTTTAAAATTATTATTTGTCTTGATGTTATTTATTCTATTGATATTTTCCAATTCTAAATTCATCAGATACACACTGAAAATAATTTAAAATCATTTGAATAACATAATAATTGTCTAAAAAAATTTAATTACCAATTCAATGTTGCCTCAAAATATACAAGTACCAAATCTATTGAACTACACAGTAATATGTTAGATACTACAATCCTTCTAAATAACTTGCTAGATTTTAGTATGTCCTTGTTGCAATCCTCGCCAATAAAATATCTCACATAAATCTGAGAAAATGCAGCTCTTAAAGCAGCCATCTCTGATTTTGACCAACTGCAACTTCACAGATAAAAAAAGTTGATACAAATTATTGTAAAACAGTACATGAAATACAAAACAGTTTTCTAGTGTGAGGCCTCACACCAATGCATAATGAAAA
Source organism: Eleocharis quinqueflora (assembly GCA_964058865.1). Lineage (NCBI taxonomy): Eukaryota > Viridiplantae > Streptophyta > Magnoliopsida > Poales > Cyperaceae > Eleocharis > Eleocharis quinqueflora. Next base: position 278,006 of record CAXKVX010000701.1, read on the forward strand.
CAATTAGTAAGTTGCACAAACAATTAGTAAGTTTACAGACTATAATTATTCAATTGTTTGCAACTCCACAACTTTTTTCTTTACAGAAACTTAAATTGGAACTCCATTTAGAAATAAACCTATTATGTGATTGATCTTTATGGTCTATCGTCATACTATAGTGAAACTTCAGAGCTTTGACATAATAAAATAATTAAACTGAAGAAGAAACCATAAAGGAAGAAATTGCAAACCTTAGATACAAGAGTTGAATTAGTCAATGAGCAAACAAATCAGCCAAATATGATCTTGTTTGGTTATCCGTATTGCACAATAATTTCTGAATTTTGTAAGATTGTGCCAACTCAAGGGGTTTTAACTTGTAGTTCACATCCTTCAGAACTTTAAATAAAAGAGAAGGATTTTTAGTATTACCAAGTTGGTCTCTGAACAAAATTGTTCTTGAACCTTTAGGACCAGATTCAAATAAAAACCCAGAAACTTTGGCTCTCTGATATAGTTCAAGGAGAAAATAACTAGTAAACTCAAGAGAACATACCAATCACATGACAAAGGAAGAACCTCAATGAATGAGTGGAGATGCAACAAAAGAACCTTAAGCATGTTGACATGCCTATCAAGAAAAATGTACAAATTTTAGCCAGAATAGCTTAATTGACAAGCTAATGTGTTCACATGAATCAATGAAATCAATGAAATCAAATTTTAGCCAGAATAGCTTAATAGAGAGTGATCAGGCAGTTACTAGTTTACTAATAAACCAGATTTTAATTTTGTGCCAAAAGCACCAAAGCTATATAAGATTAACACAATTCATTTCTAATTTTCATTGAATTACATATTTGGTATGATTTTCTTATATAATTTCAAGTTTATTGGAAGTTTATTATGTACCAAAACCTTGTGGTACATGCCAATACCAAACCTGACTGAGCTAAATCTATCTTTTTATGCTGAATTTCTGAGAATATGATACCGATATCACTAATAGAAGAAGTAAATCAGTGCCTATACCCTGATAAAAAAAAATCTAGATCTGACTGGTAAAATGCACAAGTCTCGTAGACATTGACAGTGGAGAAAAAACCTAAATAGCATCTCTAATTAATCATGAAAATTCATTGAAGACACAGATTCAATTGTGCTCATTTCACTCGGTACTTTTGTCGAACACTTCAATTGCATTGAAACTCAAATCTAATTAAACAGTATCATAAAAGATTTGAGTAGAGAATTGCATTCAACAAAATTAAATCCAAACTTAGAGAAAATATTTTAGATCTAAGTAGAGAATATATATACCTGAATTAGCCTTGGTGGGGCCCCGACCATGATCGTTCGAGCTGGCCATAACGAGGCGACGAGAAGCACGATGAGTGCCGCAAGATGGAACTGACAGCAAGGTGAGGCAAGACAAAGTATTGTGGAGCACGATTAGGCGGTGACGTGAAAAGGCAGAGGCAACTAGAACAAGCGGCGTAGTGAGTGGCGACAACAGAGAGAAAATGGGCGAGTTAGGGTTTTGGATTAAAAAGAAATGAACCGATGGGTGGGATTGGGAAATATTCAGATTCAGATGAAAATTTTTAGAGGGAATCAGGAGAGGGAAAGGAAAATTTGAAACGATTTAGAAAGTTTGCACAAGTTATTTACGTGGAAAAGTATCTCCGTGGAAGTACATGGATTATTTTCGTGAAATCACACAGTTATTTTCGTGGATAATTGTTCCGTGAATCTATACACGAAAATAGTATAAAATAATCTAAAAATGTTTTTATTTCCGTGAAATCTTGTTTTACTAAGGAAAAAAATCTGAGCTAACCACGATAATAACTCAGATTCTAGTAATGCGAAGCTGGATCTCTGTGGCTTCCCTGTATTGATCAACATATATTGGTTTGTCTTCTACCTAGAATTAAGCATAGTGAAAACTTGAAATGAAATTTAATGATTCGAATGTCTTTTCGCTGTCTATAATTGGTAGTTCACATATAATACAAATATAATTAGGTCTCTAATAACTCACAATTGATGTAAATTTATCTTATAATTGTTAACTTCATTTCTAGGATGATAATTTAGTTGGTAGACATCATTGCATCTTTTTCTTTGATAATTGCTACTAAATTTATTGTAATCATTTTGCACATTTCTAGAGTTTTATCTTGGTTGAAAAACACCATTATGCATTTTCCTTTGAAAATTGTTACCATGTTTTTTATTATCATTTAGCACATGAAATCTACCATATCTATCTCTAACATAAAGTTTTGGTGGTTGAACTCTATGATAGTTGGTAGTCTTATGATCATTTCTAATTCTAGGTTTGATACCTTTCTAGAATTAGATTTAGTGAACTTGGTTTTATTAGTGTATCTCTTGTTATACATATAGACATGATTTTTAGCTTGAATAGGTTTGTCATTTGACTTAGGTTGCTTTTCTATTGTATAAGGTTGTTCCTTTACAAATCCAAGTTCGATTTTGACATGAGAACCTTGATCAATATACATATTGTCATAGTCAATTATAGTGCATTAACAAACTTAACAAATCTTGAAGTCCAATGATGTGCTTCTTTTAGTTTCTTTTCTTTATCTAAATTGACTTTGATCTCAAGGTTTTTAACCCTAATTTCTAACAATTCAATCTTTGACTTAAGATCAATAATCATAATATTTTTACCATCAATAAATTTTTTGAACTCATGAAGTAACTCCTTAAGTTTAGTCACATTAAAAAACTCTTCATCTTTATCCAAATTACAAAACTCATCATAAGATTCATAATGAAACTTAGAGAGATCAAATTCTACCGTTTTAGTTCGACTAGGGGTCTTCATAACTTGAGCACTAGTGGTCTTTGTCTTTTCTTGAGCTATCTTCTCTTTTGCACATACATCTTCTTTTTCTACACCCAAAGGCTTCTTAATTCTTTTTGAAATATTCATCTTTCGAAGTGTCAAGGGCTTCTCAATTCTTTTTGGAATATTCATCTTTGGAAGAGTCAAAGGCTTCTCTATTCTTTTCGAAGCATCAAGCTTTGAAGGACTCAAAGGCTTCTCAATCAACTTCGAGGTGTCTATCCTTGGAATGCATGATGGCATCTTAAGTCTCCTTGAGGCTTTTGCTTGCTCTTTGACATATACATCATCTTTAGGTTGAGCCAATCTATTTATGATGCAGATTTTCTTCAGATCTGTCATGCCTTGCTCCTTAATGACTTGAATTATCTCCATACAAGTCCTTTGTTTCTTCGCAACAAGGGATATATTACTCTCTACTTCATCTCCTTCGAGGTTAATTTCTTCTTCTTCTTCTTCTTCTTCTTCTTCTTCTTCACTCTCTTCGGACTCACTTAACCAAGTAGCTTGCATTGCATTCTTGTTAGTTCTCTTGAAACATCCTTCTTGCGATTTCTTCTTTGGAGGAAAGATGACATAGCAATTTTGAATACTATGGTCTTCTTTGTACAAGTTAGGCACACCACCCTCTTGTCTCGAGTTAACCTCTCCTCATTCACATTTCTCTCAAAGCATATACCTCCTTTGATAAGCTTGGTGAGACGATTATTATCCTAGGACAACACCTGATAGAGGTTTTGGTAAATGTCTTCACTTGAATCGAATTTGTAGGTGTTGTTGTTGTTGGAATTGAGTTGTCAATTCTAATAAATTAAGTTTGGACTACGTGTTATATGATTACTACATGTCATGTAATGTCACATAATATTACGAGGAGTAATATTTGAAAATATCGTAAATGTGTTTAATTTAATATTCAAGACATTGTACGTATTTCACTAAGATTTTAGACACAAATGCATATAGAATAAAAGTAAATTGATTATAACTGTTAATGGACTGATTATGATAAATTAAACTATATATAGGTGTTAGTGTAAAGTTAGAAATATTGTTTGGGCTAAATCCAACTCAAATTGGATCAAAGTCCAAGCAAAACAACACAAACGTAGATCTATTGCTACAGCAATAAGATCCTTTGTGGCCGCAATATAGTAGGAGATATTTGGCGATAAATCTACTGATTTACAGCATGATTGATTGCGGCCGCAAGAGACCTGCCAAATCTGAAATTGCAAAGTCAATTGCGGCCGCAATGAGATTCATTGCGATCGCAAGAGACTTGCTTTAAGGCATGTTTTGGCTGCCTGCCTTATTTCCAAGAACACAAAAGAGCTAGATTTATCGTTATTTTTCTGATTGAATATTTTAGCTTTTGTACCAAATTCGTGAAAATATTTACAATAGTAAATATTAGAATTTGGAAGAGAATTGGAGAAAATATAATTTTAAATATTTTGTGAATATTTGATAATTCTTACATTCTACCCCAAAGATTGATGATTCTTTTACAAACGTCAATTGTGCCATTTTTCACAAGACAAGATCAAATACTATAAAGAATTGATCTAATTAGATAGGTATGAACCTTTGTGCTCTGATATCAATTGTTATTTTTAATCCTAAGGTCAAATACGATTGCAGAAGCATTTTATCAATTTTAATTCAAACTTTTAGATCTTAATCACTAGCTAAAATCTTAATCAAGCAAGTACTAAAAGAAATATAGCAAATTAGACAATAATGTGCAAAAAATTTAAAATAGAGAGTAGAGAGCAAGAGAGCAAGGGAATACGTTATGTAACGTGGTTCGACCTACAAACAAATTAGGCCTATATCCATGGACCCCCGTATCCAAAATACCTTCCGAGACCGATTCCACTAGATCACAAGTATTTTTACAATTGCAGAATCTATCTTAGGTTCTAAACAACAAAAGAATCCATCTTAGGCTCCAAATCATTTGCAAGGGGCTACACCGCTCTACAAAGATCTAATCGTCTGATTGACAATACAACTCAAGATAATGATGAACTACTTGACAACACAACGTAGTTCACCAAACTAAAAACAATCAACAAAGTATTCTCTCAGATTGATAATTAGAGAATTTGCTATCCAAACACTCTCATGGTGTGGATGCTGAAGGAGAAGGCTATTGTGCTCTTTCTGGTGCTCAATTGAGTGCTTGTAAACTTGAGGATGACTTTATTAATACTTCTGGTTCATATCCCTCAAGTATATATAGACTGGGCATATCTTGGAGTCTTAAAATCTTGAACTGGGAGGCTTGCATTACATAAATCCTCAACCCGTTACAAAACCCATTGTAATAGGTTTATGGTTCTCAAAATGGGGCGGGTCGGGTCCCGTGGATCCGACCCGTCCGGATCCACGGGTACGACGGGGCGGGTATGCACGGGTCCGAACCCAAAACCCCCAACCCGACCCGTGATAAACCCGGGTGGGTCCAGACGGGTCGGGCACGGATTCGTCCAAATTTTTGAATTTTTTGAATTTTTTTCGAATTTTTTTTTTGAATTTTTGAATATAAAACTGCACATTATTTTAATATATATATATATTTTCGAATTTTTCTGATTTTTTTTAATTTTTTTTGATTTTTTTGTATTTTTTTGATTTTTTTGATTTTTTTTGAATTTTTGCACGGATCTACGGGTCGGGCACGGGCGGATCTTGGGACGGGTCGGACACGGGTCGGGCACGGGTCTACACGGGTACGGGTTTAGACGGGTTTGGAGGATTTGAGGCTAACCCGACCCGTGATAGATCCGCGGATTCGGGATCCGAACAATCCGTTGTGACGGGTGAGGAACCCGTTCTGACGGTTTGGCAATCCGTTGTGACGGGTTGGGCATGAGTTACAGTAACGCAAGACTCTGCTAAGGTCCTCTTCTGCCCTGTCTTCTGGCTCTTCTCCTCTTCAACCCGTTGTGATGGGTTGGTAACCATTGTGATAGGTTTCCTTGCGTTACGGTAACGCAAGACTCGGCCTGAGTTCGTTTTGCTTGCTCTTGATGTCTATTTCGATGTCTTGACTTGTACATGCATAATTTAGCCTTTGCAACATCAATTTGTACATGTATAAAATTGCACCTCACCAAAATTCAATTGGGCAAGATTAGTACTAATTTGTTTTGCAAATTGCCAAATTATAGAAGAGCTTAATCTAACATTTTATACATCATTACAAACCCATCTCAATTAACCCAATAATTGCACAAATAGCTTATTTAGTTGATATTCAGTTGGAGAGGAAGACTGTCAGGTATTTGACGATGCACAACTGATTGTAGAGAAAGACTGTCAAGTATCGGATGCACAAACTCTAGATGACGGAGCAGAGCGGTGGCAGAACGATGGTGAAGTAGTGGCGGAGCGCTCGGCGTCGTGTTGGGCAATGTCGCGAGGTGGCGGTGCGCTCGACATCGCTAGAGTTTTCTTTCCCTCTTTTTCTCTTTTTGATATCTGTCGAGTGTGAGTCGAATGGGTGTCGAGTGTGAGCCGAATGCGTTCAGTCGACTGATCAAGTCGATATATAAGATCTGTCTAAATGGAAAAAAGAAAAATTAAATTGACAGGAATATTTTAAATATTTAGAAGAAAACATATTTTTAAATTAAATTTAAAGAGTGCTAATAACAGTGATATAATTCTTATGAGAGTTTAATGCTATTTTGTCAATTTTTAAGTTAAATCTGTGATTGCATTTGACCTATAAAATTTAAGATGGCAAATAAAAAAATTTCTCTATTATAAATGTCATAAAAGTTGGGCCGATTGTAGAGCTCAGTGCGGCCCATTGTAGAGCTCAGCCCAACATTTAATTCCGTTGTCAGACTTTTATGGCAGCTCAAGCTATTAGATTTAGACCCGACAGTATCCGGAGTGAGATTCGGTTCCAGCTTTGCCGAGCACATTTGTTTCGCTGAACCCACTCAGCTTAGATTTTACTGGCGCAATTGGGTTTTGCTTTATTTGAATCAGGTTTGCCTTCTGAGTTAGTGCGCTGGGATTTGCAAGTTGCAACCACAATTTTTTGTTTGAGAAGAATAACCTGGAGCTGTCTTGGTTATTTTGCCCATAAAGTGTTTGTTGAATTGCCTCCTAGTTGTTTTGCTCTAAAGTGTTTGTTGGATTGCTTGCTTCTTTACAGAAGATGTATCAACTTTCTCAAGTGAGAAGTATTCCTCTTCTTCTGAATATATAAGCATGACACCTGTATCTCACCATTTCCAATTTTAAATATTCAAATACTAGTGTATGTACATTGTCGTGCATTTTTCGTACTAATTAGCCTTAAATGTGCGTTCGACATTAACTATAGAATACTTGGGTTTGAAATACGGATAGATCTGGTTCTTTATAGTACCGGTTTGTTCTCTTATACTGCAAACTGGTACTTGTGCTCCTCATTGACGATTCCATGATTTACATTATAAATAACCTAATACATGACAGGAATCTATTCTGGTCCTAATTATGGCTCTGACCAGGCTGGCATGTCCTTGGCTCCTAGCATATATTAGCAGATAGAAAATATGGCTCCTTGCATATCATTATGGAAAAATAAATTGTGGTGCTATGCAGATAGGAAATATTGTTGAAAAACCTGTTGTAATTCATCAGTTTCAAGGCAGTAAATTATATCCGGTCCTTGAAGAAATATTAGCTTACTTATTTTGGGTTCATTCTTGATACTATTTAAGTTGATTATGGAAGGTCACTAGAGGGTTGACTGCTGCAACACTTTGGTCAAAATAGGAAAGTAATATTTAAATATTAAGTAAGGCACTACATAGCTATTACATGTTGTTATAAGGATCTTGACTTCACAACTTACTGCTGCTAAATCAAATAGAAAATAACATAATCACTCTGCTAATACTCTATAATATATATACATCTCTTTACTGCTAAACCACCATTAGTTTCCCCTTAAACCAGAGTGTTGCAAGTAGAAGATGACGGGTCAAAGAGGCCAGGGAGCAGATACTTCCTGCCATTGGCCCCATTCGCATTGTAGCTGGACCCGTCAGTGTGGTCAAGCTGCAGTTCGCCAGGGTATCCAGGATAAGCTCCATTTCCATAAATACCTGGACATGCTGTTGCTGCCTCTAAAGGTGCCTCTTTTGAGCCTTGGAAATATCCATCCCCATGAGGGTTGGTGACAGTGCCAGCTATCATGTTTGCAATATTAATCACCATGCCATCCATGCCGACATCACCATTAGGGGCTCCAAGGGACGGATTTTGTGGGCCATATGTAGGCTGGTGAAAGGGCCATGCGCATTTGCCAGGGCACTGGTTTGCTGAGTTGCCCACCCAGATGTAGGTTGATTTGGTACTCCGGTCTGATGCATGAAAGCCACAATGGTCCGTGCAAAATTCTTCAACTACCACATCATCAGCTGTCAAAACAAGTGTGATGCCGCCCTGTTCGAGACCGGCTTTTGCTGCCAGCTGTGAAATCTGTGACATGGTGAGGTATTTTCCTATGGAGTAAGAGTCGTCTGACACTTGGTTGCCTAATTGAACTTTAGTTTGTTGGCCATTGTTCCCGACCTTAGACAGGTACAACTGATCTATGGTGTTCCACCATTGACCGACTGAAGGGGCAGGTGCCTGAAGATTGGAGGTGAGGGAGTGGAGGAAATCGGTCACAATAGCTATTTGGGTTGAGGCGAAGTGACCATACCAGATAATTGAAACCGGGATATTTCCTTGGAGAACTTCACCATTGTGATACGTGAGGAGATCTGTATCTGGTTTCCAAAGTTCTAGTATTCTTGGCCTAGCACCAACAGAGACAGTTGCTAAGGTAAAGAGAATTAGTAGTATTTGGATAAGGTTGTTGGTCAGGGAAAAGGAAACCATTTTTTTCAGTAAAAGAATCTCTTTCCAATAGAAAACTTATATATTAGAGTACGTGAACTTTGAATTGGCAGATGTGATGAGGAGAAATGGTGTCAGGGTCACTTATAAATAGTAGAAGAGAGAAGATCTAGTATGATGACAGCATTGTCAACTTAACCAAATTAAAAATCAAGGAGGCTTCCTTGAGGTTTCATCTGTGTCTAGAAATTGTAGGAAGAGAGCTAGAATCAGAGCTAGGTCGGCTAGAAAATGTTAGTCAAATATGTTTGCACGGTTGGCGATCCAACAGCTCGAATTGCAGTACATTAAAGAAGAGCGTGATTGAAGGAAATGTGAGGTGGGGCGGTAGTGTTGGCAAGGGGCAAAGATGCTTCCTGCTCAGACAGCTAATGCAAGAAGGATTAAACATGCTTCATCAATCCTCTTCTATTTTTGTACTAAAGCACGCTGGTTTTAGTCCCAGTACGTCCCATTGTCTACTAAATAGAGAGCATCGAGATATTTGATGTTCTCTAGCTCTGATGATGCTCTGTTTAGTTAATTGTTTATAGTTCTTAAACGTGTGATCAGGAGACTGAACGTGAATGAGTTGATAATGTAAACTCTGTACAAACATTGTGTTTCAGACAATTAATGTAACCAGATATAGTCGGATTATGAAGATAACCAAAATATATATTAGAAGTAATCATCATTTGTTTGACGTAAATTATGCAGTTAATCAAAACAACCAGTATTAGAAGTAATCATCATTTCTTTCAAAGCATGCGAACTTTGAGCCAATAAAGAAATATAAAACGTGGCAAAATAAATGTTCTCAGTCTACAATACTGGTTGTTCAAGATGGTTTTGGAATGAGAACTAAATAGTAATACAGTTTCATTGAATACATATATTACAGTAAAGAATTTTAATCCCTTAAACTCGTAATTAGGACACAAACAGTATGAGAGCGTCTTGATAACCAATTACACTATATCATTGCGCAACAATTTCACTGTTCATTGAATGAACAGTGCTGTTTTGCATTTTTCCGTTTTTTATCTGCTAGACGCGTGTCTTCTCTGAACGCGTGTCTTCTAATTTTTTCCTTGCGGCTGGACGCGTGTTCTGACTGGTCGACGTGTGTCTCTTCTCTTTCCCAGCTCTCTTGTTACTATCATTTCAACTTATTGTAATGGAATAGTTTCATAACACACCAGTCTACATTATGATATAGTCAATGGTTTTAGCGTCTTCCAACTTCCAAGATTACACTATGCATAATTGGTGGAACCAGCTATCAATTAGCAATTTGACCTCAAATTAGAGTGCTAACTAAAGGATCAATTTAATATAAAATTTTAATTCAAGACAGGTTGACTGTGGGTATTGAACCTGATACTTGGATGTGAACTGGCAATGGCATGTACATAGCATTATTTTAGCCTTTCAAGAATTGCACATATCCATAGTTCCAGCCAGGGTTAGGCTGTTAAGTAATTTTGATGAACAGATGATAGACATCAAGCATTACTAAAACATACCCTATTAAACACCATAATACAAATAAATATTTTTTTTTATCAATTATTGGAAATTTAAATACTGTGCTCCGCGCGAGGTAAACTCTTTCTTTTTAATTAATGAAGGATTAAAGTAGGTATGTCCTACTTCAAAACAATTATACATATAGAGAAATGCTATTATGCTTTGCAAAGCACGTGCTTTGAAATTGTGGACCATTAGATCACGCTTTGTGATTCGTGCGCACATGATGATTGAAGATCCAATGGTCCACAATTTCAAAGCACGTGCTTTGCAAAGCATAATAGCATTTCTCTCTCTCTCTCTCTATATATATAGAATCCGGCTAACGTACTAACGTTAGCAAAATCAAAACTGTGCTAACGGATGTTTATCTCGAATTTCAAATAAAAAACGGCTGATCCGAACCATTGAAATTGTTGTGCATACTAAAACCTACGTAGGGACCAAATTTTACATTTTTTCGATTTTTTTTGAATTTTTTTTACTATTTTATCTGAGGCATTGAAAATGAATTAATCTCACGATTCAGAAAAACTTCCAATTTCAACACATTTTTAAATGTCTCAGATAAAATAGTAAAAAAAAAATGAAAAATTTGGTCCCTATGTAGGTTTTAGTATGGACAACAATTTCAACGGTTCGGATTGGCCGTTTGTGATTTGGAATTCGAAATAAGCATCCGTTAGCACAGTTTTGGTTTTGCTAACGTTAGTACGTTAGCCGGATTATATATATATATATATATATATATTAATTTGATCAAATTCCCAATTACTTTCTAATGTCAAATGAATGATCATTGCAGATATGGCCAAGACCATGGTTAATTGACAATACTGTTGGGGTGGAGCAAAACATCACACTGGCATCTAAAATGCTGTAACCTAATTATAAAATCGGCAGAGAATTTAAGAACATATTTGTGCTGTTGGGCAGCAAGGATTAAACCTTCCACTTAACCTAAGTTCTTAAGGCACCTTCCCCTTAACAATTCTTGCATAAGAAAAATATTAAAGTTAAAGTGTTGATGTTCTTATACTTCCATGTTGACAATTATTTTTAGTAAACCAGTCAAACTGGATCAGTTCCCACCTATGCTTTTTTTGGAAATAAGGGGACCATCTATTTATTACTTTTCAAATGTTTTTAAGGAATTACGTGTGCTCATAGAAGTTTGAACCAATGATCTCTTGAAAGTCAATTCTAATTAGCTACAACTAGACTGCCAGGCCGAATGCAATTCCATAGGTAGTCACCCCAACAGTATTGCAAACGGTAAAAATATAGGAATTCCATTCTATATTTTCATTTATTCATCTTAATTCTCTTTTTTCATATGTCCTAATTGGATAACTCAGTGTGTTTTCATGATTCTCTCCTCATTTTTAATCGAGAAGAATCTTATTTATGCAAGTAAGATGTAATGGATCTCTTGAAATAATATGATTATTTTGTGTTCCTCTGTAGAGATATCAGTACAGCATATCATTTTATCTTTCATCTGCGTAATTCTCGAAAAAAAAAACTGGAGGAAGTGAAAAGCACCTCTTTCCCATGTCTCTGCATCTTGTGCGGGGTCCTTTTAGCTGAGACAACAGTTTTGGCGACTAGAGTTGCTTCGTCTAGCTAGATCATTTTCTTTTTCTTCTCCTCAACAATGTCTATTGATTTCTTTATTTTCTTAGATCGTCCGGTTCTATACTTCTTTCAATGACTTGATAAATTAGATGAAGGTTTTGTGTTCTTATTTTTTTAAAAACTTGTCAAGCACTGATTAGGCTCCAGTGCTTCTTTATTTTTTTATGGTAGCCCAACAAAACTATTCAATTGAAAACGAACTGTATTCTCTAGAATTGAAGTGAAATTTTGTAAATTTGAGGATAACAAAATAAAGAACTGGATTTACTATTGTCAACTATGCTTTAATACAACGAATAAAACTAAAGTACAATATTATAATTTACAGAATATATACACATTTTTGTGTGGAAAAACAAAGTCATCTCAACTTAATTTAAGGTTGAACAGATGGATGTGGCCGGATCAAATATTGCAGGAAGCAGATACTTCCTTCTGTTGGCACCATTTGCATTATAGCTCGAACCAGTATGCGAATCAGTCAGTAGCTGACCAGCATAACCTGGAAATGCATTGGGACCATACACTCCGGGACAAGCAGTACAAGCCTCCATCGGTGCTTCTTGAGGGCCTTGATAGTATCCCTTCCCAAAAGGGTTCGTCACTGTACCGGCAATCATGCTTGCGAGATTCATCACCATGCCGTCAATTCCAACATCACCATTTGGTGACAGCAATGGTGGTGTTTGTGGGCCATACAATGGTTGGTGGAAAGGCCATGCGCATTGTCCAGGGCACTGGCTTTCAGAGTTACCAGCCCAAATAAAAGTCTTACCAGAGCTCTGATCAGAACCATGAACGGCACAGTGGTTCATGCAGAAGTCTTCAACTGCGACATCTTTAGCAGTAAATACTAGAGTGATACCTCCCTTTGGTGTACGAGCATTTGATGCTATTTGCGCAATTTTGGACATGGAGAGGTATTTGCCCTGCGTGTACCAGTTATTTGCTTGGTTGACTATGTTAACTTGATTCTTTTGGTTTCTTTTCGCAACCTTAGATAGGTAAAGGCGGTCTATGGTGCTCCACCATTGTGCCACCGAAGGATTGGATTCCCCCGGTGTGGATGTTAGGGAACGAAGAAAATCGATGACAATGGATTTTTGAGCCCGTGAGAAATAGCCGTACCAAACAATAGAAATGCGGATGTTTCCTTGAAGAACCCCTCCATTGTGATATGTTAAGAGGTCTGTGTCAGGGATCCAAAGATTTAATTTTCTTGGCATAGCCCCCACTGAGGAATTTGCAAGGGTTAGAAGAAGTAAAATTGGCAGAATGCTTTTAGCTAATGAGAAGGATGCCATTTTTGGTTATGGTAGGAATGATGGATGACAACAGAGAGATTTGGAAAACTGGATATAGAACTCAGGAGAGAAGTTTACAAGTTGTTTTCTGTGTGATGAGGGAATGATATTCTGTGCCTTTAAATAGGTGCGAGGGACTAGGAGAATGGAGGATGAATGAGACATAATTTGAGTCTTTTTTGATTAATTAAAGGAAAATAGATACTTCCCCACAGTTTCATTATGTGGAGGGTTGAGATCTGCGCCAATAGATCAATAATTTGGCATTTCCAACGGAGCATTCCTTGACGGCTCTGATAGTATTGAACTCATACCAGATAAGGATGCGAACCACAACAAATAATTAATGTGTGTATAAGTCTATTTTATGCATGTTTTCAATGCTCAACGTGTAAATGTGTAATGCGCTGCATATGACCACAAATGAATATGTTAAATATTCATTGTGCATGAAATTCGAGTCGGAGTTCATCAATTCTGACGCTTCAAGTTTTCAGCATTAAGCACCATTAGTCAGGAAAATGTTAACAAATCAAGTGTTACTGGTACAGCCCCGTTCAAAGCATTTTTTCTAAGCACTTATATATTGGTTTTCTCTTTATCTTAATTTCGTTACTCCTTGAATAGAAAACAAACAGATGGCTTCTTCAGTAACTACAGGTAGCTGAACAAAGAGAAAATAATTCAAGGCAACGAAAGCGGAACATGGCTACCATGGAATGATGCATCATCTCATAGATTATTGATAAGAAATAACAATTTTCCAGGTGGCTACTGTTGAGACCATACAAAGGCAGCTAATATATATATCAAATAACGCACGATTGGGGGATTGATTGGTGATGATTTGAGGTTTATTTTCCCCAACCGAAGCAAATTATGGAGTTGAAGTTGCCTTCATGTAGTCCTTCCAAGGGGCAGATCATGATTCCTGTTTTGACATCTAAGTATTAATCGATCAAAGAGACTCTTAGAATTATTTTTTTGTTTGATCTAATTTGTTAGTTAGCGCTTAGTTAATTAGCTTGATATATATACTGTCAGCAAGATGTTTACAATGTGATTATTTGTTGTTCAATGTTCATGTAACGAGAGGAAGAACTATCAAACTACAAGAATACCATCATTATTAAAAAAAAAGAAAGAAAACACCTCTGATCCTTGAAATTTATTAAAAAGTACCTTAAACTTTCATCTGTATCATTTTGATACTATCCAAAAAAAAAAATCGAATTAGTTCTTCAATTTTCGAAAAACACTTAATCTTTGAGTGGTACATTCATTACTTTTTTTTTAAATGATACATTTGATCCTAAATTAACCAAATCAATCTTTCTAATACTTTTTTCACTTTTATAACTTGAGAAAAAAAATAGAAATATTGATTTGGTTAATTTAGAATCAAATATATCATTTTTTATTAAAAAAAAATAAGTAATGACTGTACCATTAATTATTTTTCTCTCTTTTACATAATTGGTCCCAAGCCAGAAAATGAGAGAGTTATGATAGCCTGGCGAGCCAACTTAAAAATTCAACAAACTTATGGAAATGAAATTCAATATGAACTTCTTTTTTAGTCTACCCCAATTTATTTAGAACATAAGATTTTGTTGTTGTTGTTGTTGTTATCTTTTACAAATTGAAGGACTTGCCAGATCCTATTTTTTTTTAAAAATTCTAATTGAATGATATTTTTGGTACATTTCTGTAATTACTTTTTTTCGTTTATATAATGCATTTTGTTGCCACCCGCATTTATTATTTTTAAAATACCACTTGCGAATTTTAAGCAGTACATGTTTTCTGTAGAAAGGCGATGCCCAAGATCATTTGTGTTAGGCTTGTGATTCTTGTATAATTTACTTCTAATAACATGTACAACAAATACTCCTCTGTGCTCACATCTGCCTGAACAACGTGTTATACTTTTAATGATTATTTAGGTGTTTAAGAACTTTTTTGCTCATCCTGAAAAAATAAGAATAACATCTCTTATCATGTCTCATTAAGTATACCACCTCTGACTCTATTTTGTAAACATAGGCGTTCATGAGTGTTGTCTAGACGTACACGTTCAGAAATTCAGATCCTCAATCAAAAAATTTCTAAGTAAAATTAGAGTTGTGAACATAGATGACATTACTGAATGCAAAGTCTAAACACATAATTTGAACGCAGAACATATAATTCACATGTGCTTACAAATTTTTGATTGAGAATATGAATTTCTGAACGCATGTGTTCAAGTAATACTTCTGAACACATGCGCTTACAAAATAGGATCATACATATATTTATTGGGATAAAATCTGAGTTGTTATTCTTATTTTTCCAAGGATAACGCAAAAAAAATTCGGTGTTTAAACAGGAATCATACACTGCTCCTTCAAAAGAACGCACGCATCTTTTAACTGCCTCAATTAGGCGTTCCTCAGTTAGGCAAAAGAGCTTTAATTTATCAATTGATCTCCCAATCAAGCGCACAATTGATATATCGGCTGCCTTTGTCTCGCCTCTGCTTTCCACATTATGGAGACAAAAACTTTTTATACTAATTACGTGATAGTCTTATTTTCCTTGATAGTTCCTCAACTCAATTTTGCTTTGGTGCAGATACAGATACTTCCCTTCAGAAGACAGAACAATTAAACATCAACAGAAACAGAGATACAAATAAAAATATAGAAAACGATTTGTAGTGTTTGTAGTGTACACGTATACCAATCTTTCATTCCCTGATTGATTAATGGTATTTTTGTCATCTAGCAGTGGTTCTGCTCCCCATTGGGGAAAATTTGACCCGTGAAAAGTGCTCAAAATTCAACCCAAATTGAAGCTCACAATTAATGAACATTTGAGTTTGCCATTTTCATATGCGGTCGTAGTGATCCTTTGAACAGCTAGCTAGTCAAAAACTAGGAACATGAGAGAAAAATTGAACACATACATTATTTCATTTGGCTGGCGTCCTTATCTGGTGTAAGTTTGAATAGGAAAAATTATAGGCGCAGCGCAGATCCCTATCCTGCATATGCTATTTTAGTGTTTCAGGGTTTGAAACAGTGGTGAAACCTCTGTTTTCCTATATATTTTGTAAGTGTCAAATGATATCTCACGCTTCCTCAATCCACTTTTCACCTATTCAAAGGCAAATGCACAAGTCCACTAATTAAAGTATTAAACAGTGCATTCTATGTCTTGGTTTATGTAACAAAGATACTTGAATGATCCTTAGCTCAAAGCTGTCAAGTTAGTTAGATAAAATTAGAAACAATTAATTAATTGTTCGTTAATCGTGCGGCATTGGTGCTACAGTTGATAATTTGCTGGCATAATCAATTTTGTCATCTGGGGGAACACAACAATAGTTTACTTTATCATTCAGGAAATTTTATGTTACTTTATCTTAGGAGTTTTGAAAGGAAAACGTTTCAATTACTATTATTTTTCGAAAAAGCAGGTTAAGACTTTCATTTATGAATAACAATGTTTTGTTGGTAATTAATATAATAAAATTATGACTATTATTTTCTGAAAACAGTTTTCCCCCAAATTGAACAGTTTTTTAATTTAATTAATTAAAGAATTGGTTTGTTTATTCATGTAAATAGCCCCATCTATTTGTTTCTTTCTTTTTTTTTTGTTGTTGATAAAGACCCCCTGGTCCAGCACCCAATTCTTTTAAAGTGCTAATTATTAATTATCCAAATCTCTCTTCTTGCGGATTTGATTCTCCGACCTGTCAACTGAGAGGCTATGTCTCTATCACTATACTGGATAGATGTATATATTTTCTTTTAGTTTGTTATTCCTTCCTCTCATTGCATAAATGGAGTTGATACACCAATATCGTCATCGATACGCATGTCGCTTTGCATGTTAAAAGAGTTATTATGCGCATTGTTTGAGTTATTATGCATGTTATTTCGTACTAAGAAATAGTTATGCATATTATTTGAGTTATAACATGCATAATAACTCTTTTAACATGACATGCGAAGCGACATGCATATCGATGACGAGATTGACAGAACATTTTCCTTACATAAATAGTTAAATACCAAAAAATCTCTTGTTAATCATCTGGCTGACATCAAAACTTATGTCAAACATCTAACTAATTAGAGTACACGAGCTATATATATATTCAAGTCTTTTTCGCAATTAATTGATTAGGTGTCTAAAAAGAAATCCTCCAGTGCTCCTTGCAAAGAGTACACGCACCCACCTTCAACTTCATAATATGCTTCAGTGGAGAAAATCAAACTCAAACCACCAATAATCCCGCCGTGCGTTATTTGATACATATTAGCTAGTTTGGTCTTTGTCTTTGCACTGGCCAGCTGTTATTTTTTTTTTTTTTTTGCATTTATTGGCATTCTCATTGAAAATAGTCGATTAACATCAGGAGAGACTCAAAATAACAACAACAACAAAACTTTTGTTCCCAAATAAATGGAATAGGTTAGAAATGAAATTCAAAATGAAAAATCAATATAAATAATAATAAAGACCTAATATAATAAACATACAAAAGAGAGAGAGAGAGAGTTGGTTTCGTACCCTATACGCTAGATTTTTTTTTTTTGCTGATTAAGAGTGCTTCTGCCCCTTAATTCTGAAACTTGAAGCGTGAACCATGCATTGAGCTGTTAAAAAGATACATAAAATGGACTGAGACACAAATTAATTAGTTGTTTTTGTTTGCATCCTTATCAGGTATGAGTTCTAAACTATCAGAGCCCTCAAGAAAAGTTCCGTTGGAAATACCAAATTATATTATTGGTCTATCGGCGCAGATCTCAACTTCCAGTTCCAGATGACAACTTTGTTTCAGTATATAATCTCCTAATGAAAGTGTCCGGAAGTCTCTATTTTCCTTTATTTTTAAAAAAGAGTCAAATTATACCTCATTCTTCCTCTACCTCTAAACACCTATTTAAAGCAACATGCACATCATTCCCTCACCACACAAACAATTCTCTGACGCTCCTCCTGAGTTCAATACACTATCCATTTGTGCATCTCTTAGTTTCAATTCCTACCTTTGACCAAAAATGGCATCCTTCTCTTTAGTTAAAAGCATTCTGCCAATTTTACTTCTTATAACCCTTGCAAATTCCTCAGTGGGGGCTAGGCCAAGAAAACTAGATCTTTGGATGCCTGACACAGACCTCCTAACATATCACAATGGAGGGGTTCTTCAAGGTGACATCCGCATTTCTATTGTTTGGTACGGCTATTTCTCACAGGCTCAGAAATCTATTGTCATCGATTTTCTTCGCTCCCTAACATCCACACCGGCGGAACCGAACCCTTCGGTGGCGCAATGGTGGAGCACCATAGACCGCCTTTATCTATCTAAGGTCATGAAAAGAAACCAAAAGAGTCAAGTTACCATAGTAAACCAAGCAAATAACTGGTACACGTGGGGCAAATACCTCTCCATGTCCAAAATTGCGCAAATAGCATTGAATGCTCGTACACCAAAGGGAGGTATCACTCTAGTCTTCACTGCTAAAGATGTCGCAGTTGAAGACTTCTGCATGAACCACTGTGCCATTCACGGTTCTGATCAGAGCTCTGGTAAGACTTTTATTTGGGCCGGTAACTCCGAAAGCCAGTGCCCTGGCCAATGCGCATGGCCTTTCCACCAACCATTGTATGGCTCACAAACACCACCATTGCTGCCACCAAATGGTGATGTTGGAATTGACGGCATGGTGATGAATCTCGCAACCATGATTGCCGGTACAGTGACGAACCCTTTTGGGAAGGGATACTATCAAGGCCCTCAAGAAGCACCGATGGAGGCTTGTACTGCTTGTCCCGGAGTGTACGGTCCGAATGCATTTCCTGGTTATGCTGGTCAGCTACTGACTGATTCGCATACTGGTTCGAGCTATAATGCAAATGGTGCTAATGGGAGAAAGTATTTGCTACCTGCAATCTTTGACCCTTCAACGTCCATTTGCTCAACCCTGAATTGAATTATTTTTTATAGTTTTGTAATTATGTAGAGTGTACATAAACTTATAAAAGAACAATATATCTTCATTTATTGTAGCAAATTTTCACCTTAATTACTAGAACTTGCATTAGATATAGTCATTAGATATTATTGCTCATGTATGTTATTATAGCATTTTTGCTTTTAGCCATACTTTTGATGCCCATAGCTAATTATACATATGCTATTGGTAATGGCCCCACATTCCTATGGAGAGATCAACCCCACCCCCACAACAAAAAAAGAATAATGCCTGATATAATAAGAGCTCTTATATAAAAGAAATATACATATGCTGACAAGTGATTCTTTAAACATGACGGAGAATACATATTTCAGATGCATCTAGATTACAAGATATTTAATGGAAGTATGGAACATATATGATTTGCTTCAAAAATTACAATTGATAAATTGATTCAAATATTTAAGCTAAACGATCACACACTTAATTTAGTCAATTTGTGCATGTTTTAGTTTTCGACAAGTTGTTTGAAGGACCGCCGATGAGTGTTGCGAACATGAGTTTAGTGTGAGCTTAATTTGGTTGATTTTTGAGCACTTCTCATGGATCAAATTCCCCAATGGGGGAGCAGAAGCATTCCAAGATGCCAAAATTATCAGTAGCCAAACAGGGTAGTGAAAGATATGGATACAATTACAATACAAATCCAAGTATTACTAGTAAATTTTAGTTGTATATTTGTGCAAGCATAGAAAGAAGAAGAAAGATAATACAAACTGTATAAGTGTTGGGAACACAATAAACAAAAGAATTTTATTGAAGCAAATCATCGAACACCTTTTGTGCATCAAATACAATGTAGCGAGATTACACAAAAAGAAAGTTAAAACCAAGTTGGTTTTGTTTAAACGAGGAAACGTCAATAAAAAATCTCAATAACCAAGTTTTTATCATCTTTGCACCACACGTGCAAAAGCTACACCAAATCTTTCATCCCCAGAAGGTTCGCCCATCTTTGCATCTCCCAAAGGATCATCCAAACACAATTTTTTTCCAACCCGTAGAAAATAACCACAGACTTCACGCGCTGCTGTCATCGCCATAGCGACTGATGTTAAGAGAGAAACCGAAAAAAAAACAAAACAAAATGGGCAGATCGAAATTCTCACCACATAGTCGGAGCATGGTACCACCACAGCCGCTACCACTTTTCTTCTTCTTCTTCCCCATCTCCCTCTCTCTCTTCTTCTTGGCGTGTGAGCAAATGAAGCAGAGAGCAAAGCTCTGGAACCGAAGAAATATTCTCTCCAGAGGGAGAGCTAATCTGGATTGTTGGCGCTCGACGGCTAGTTTTATGATTAGAAGGGATTTTTGATATTGTTAATTGGAATCGTTGTTTCTTAATCTGACGGTTCAGTTCAAAAGTTTTTTAGAAAATTCTCTCCTCCAGAGGATTTCATTTCGCAAAACTCTCTCTGATGGAAACGAAATCCTCCGTGCATTTTTTTTTGCGATCTTTGTGCAGCTTAATCTAAATCGACAAAGATCAACGATTCCTAAATTATATCAGTGACAGTTAAACTTTGATCTTTCACGGTTCCTCTCTCGTGTGCCGTCTATAGAAGTCTTCTGAGCTGGAAGTATCTCTCACTCAATAACTCATAATGTCCATCTCATATGGGCTTGCTACTGGGTCAGTTCTTGGGCCGGATTTTAAATTTACACCAACCGTTTAATCTATTGCAATAATTAGTAACCAAAAGAACCAGATGTTTTTCATTCTGGTGTTGGTGTTTCTTTTATTTATTTATTTAAGTTCTTGGGGGAATTTGATTTTTTTTTGAAGTTCTGAAAAGATTTTTTTCTTTCTAAAAAGTTGAGGGTTACTACTTCATATTTGGTATAGAGGATCACATTAATGTGATCACAAAGTACATATGAAACTAATTAACAAATTAAAATGAAGAAAGTGAAACGAAAGAAAATTTTCAGTCTTGAATCATGTTCTTATCAGCTTGAAACCGCAACTTGTGTTCATTGAGTAAATGAAGAATTTGAGGTGATTTTTCCATCTCTCTCCAAAACTGATCCTCCTTTTGTGCCAGAAGCAGGGGATCTGATATGCTTCAGAGGAATGCTTATGCTGTGCCCTTGTTGCCGAGATGTGTCAATAATCTATTTTCTTAGATGGATTGTGTAAGGGCTCATTGAAATATGTTCTGCTGTTTTGATGAGCTCTGCATAGACGAGACGTGCTCGAAATTTATAAACCAACCAAGTTCTCTGTCATAAGCATTTTATTGGAAATTTAGAGAATGATTGCTCTTTGCATAGGTAATACTTAAGCTTACTGATCTTAGTGTCATCTGGTATTGATATTAGATTAGTACGAAACATTTATCACCAGCTAGAATATTTTTGTGAAATTATTAGTAGGCAATTGCCGACTTCGAAAAAGAAAGAAAATAAATTTTTATAATGACAAGTTGTATTCTACAGAAGAATAAAATAATTCAGAAATGTGCATTAGTGTTCTATAGTCAGCCATAAAGAATAATAATGCTATGACACCTAACTAATCATTAATCTTGAATATAAATCACATGATAATAATGATAGAAAAACTTGTTACCCATTGTAGACAATTATGTATCGAATTAACAAGATGGAAAGTGAAATTTGTGCTGTCTAACAAAGTCAATTCAGTAATTGTTCCTTCCTCTTCACATGAGCTAACATGCAACAAAAATGATGAAGGGCATGATCTCACATGATAATGATAATTTATTCCCTTAAATTTTATTTAATCTAGTTCAAATCTCAAACTGGGGATCCTTCACCAGTCACCACCGAATGGAATTAAAATTGAACAATATTGTGTACTATTTGCTATTAAATGGCTACATGTATTATAATCATTTTCCTAACAGAAAGTTCTGCATCAAAGTAACATATATCACAAGTACCCTGAAATTGTAAATACACATGTATTTTCAGTAATTTTAAGAAAAGACTCGCAAGATTTAAAACATTAATATTTATAATATTATTAGTCATGTTAACTAAGAGAGGTTCATATCAATATATCAGTATTTATTGAATAAAATTCAATTTGACATTGATTCTTTGATTTAATGCCTTTCTATATGAGAGATTAAAGGTTGGAACCTCGACAGAAAGATCATTTTTTTAACATTCAAACTTGAACAATTTCATCCCTATCTTTTATCTTAAAAAAATAAAAAATGACTTGGCATTGTCTTTATTTCAAAAAAGAAGAACAAGACAGTTCAAACAACAGGGTGAACATAATTTTCTTCAAATGAGTCACTCATAAATATAATGCATGAATCAAAACAATTTACTATTTTGAACAGCCTATTTACACTCTTTGCAAAGTTACACTATGAACTTAAAGGATCTCAATTCAAGGTGGAGCAAGTGGACATCGAGGGATCGAAAATTGCAGGCAGCAAATACTTTCTTCCATTAACCCCATTTGCATTATAGCTTGCTCCAGTAGTCCAATCTGTCCGTAATTGCCCCGCATAACCTGGAAACGCACCTTGACCATATACTCCAGGACAAGCAGTACAAGCCTCCATCGGTGCATCTTTCAATCCTTGATAGTATCCGTTCCCCCAAGGGTTTGTCACGGTACCGGCGATCATGCTGGCGAGGTTCATCACTATGCCATCGACTCCAATATCTCCGTTTGGAGGCAGCAATGGTGGTGCCTGTGGACCGTAAAACGGCTGGTAGAAAGGCCATGCGCATTTACCGGGGCACTGGCTTTTGGAGTTGCCAACCCATATAAAGGTCTTATTGGAGGTCTGGTCTGAACCATGAACAGCACAATGGGACACGCAGAATCCCTCGACTGCAACATCTTCTGCTGTGAAGACTATTGTGATGCCGCCTTTTGGGATACTAGCATATGATGCAAGCTTTGCAATTTGGGACATAGTGAGGGACTTGCCCCACCAGTACCAGTAATCTGCTTGGTTGACTATGCTGACTTGAGACTGTTGGTTGCTGACTTTCAAGAGATAAAGCCGGTCTATGGTGCGCCACCATTGCGCAACAGAAGGGGTGGATTGCGAGGGACTGGAGGTCAGAGAATAGAGAAAATCATAGATGATTGTTTTTTGGGACCATTTAAAATAACCGTACCAGACAATGGAAATGGGTATATTTCCTTGGAGAACTCTTCCACTGTGATATGTGAGCAGATATGAATTATCAGGATAATCATCAGCTGTAGGTATCCAAAGGCCCAAGTTTCTAGGCCTAGCTCCGATGGAAGAATTGACAACAGTTAGAAGAACAAGCAGTGGAAGAATTTTATTAGCTAAAGAGAAGGACGCCATTTTGGAAATTGCAAAGATGATATGTTTTGGAGTTTCAGAACAAGAACACAATAGATGAAAAATAAGATGTATAAGGAATTCTAGTTGTGTGTGGTGAAGAGGTGTAGGCACATCTTTAAATAGGTGAGAACTAAGAAGTGCATGTTCAGAGGTTTGACTTTATAAAATAATTAAAGAATAAGAGCCTTCTCAACAGTTGCACTGGGAGACAGATCATATTCAACATATACCAGATAGTTCGCATTGCTAATCTGCACCAAATAATACTATATCAGTTGAGTTCATGCGCACACAGCTGTCATCATATGGAAATATACTGAATTGGATCTTAGGTTCAAGTAAAAGACCAAAAAAAATAACAGACTCACGGGCAAAAGATGAAGCACTTTTAATTTCAATTTCTTGTACCAGTTAATTTAATTTTGCATGTTTTTACCCATTTAATTTAACTTCAAGGCCATTGTAAACATGGAATTTAAGGATTTGTTTTACCATTTAGAACACCGGCCCCTGATGCCAAACAGCTATAGTTAAAAATTTCACGTACAATACAAAATCATGCGATATTTTGTGAGTGCTTTATTATTTTATTGTTTTCGTTCCTCCCCACAAACCCTACCTGAAAGATGGTATATTGATTAGGAATCTTTTTCCATAATTTCAGTATTTAGTACAAAAAAGAAAAAAAAATTCCTTGTTGGCTGCTGCAGAGACCTGGCATAACAGATAAATTTGTCAAACATCAATTTTTTTTCAAGTAACAAACGTCAAATTATATTACACGATTGGGAGATCAATTTTCAGGCTGAAGCAGTTGATTGTGATTGATAAAAAGCAGGATTAACAAAATCTATAGGATATATGTTGGATGCTATATGTTTCGCAAGGAGCAGAGGAAGGTTGTGTTCAGATATTTAATTCTCATTTGTTTTGGTAACAAACTTCTATCTACAAAATTGACGTTCAACTGTTTGTCTGTTTCCTCTTCTATATCACGTGAGAGCTTTGGTTGAATCTGTACATAGTTGCCTTCTAAGGAGAGCATGTAAAAATTAATCACCGTTCAAATCTGTCAGAAATTAATTGTGTTTTCATGCCTTTGTGTTCGTAAGAAAATCAAATTGAGTTTGGGTCTGTTTGTAATAATAAACCAAGAATAGTATAGAAATCAAGGGAATTAAACGCGATTAACTGATTAAGACCTTTAAGCTGTATGGGCTTTACGTTCAACAGACATTTTTTGGAAATTAGAGAGCTACAATTAGGACTGTCAATGGCTGCTTGTGTAGTCGTCTTTCATTTCGTTTCGTGATAAATGAAACGATTATGATTAAAGAATTTTTTTTGTTTAAATAACGAAATGATTAACGAAAATATATTGTTTCGTGATCGTTTATTTTGTAGTTTCGTTTGTGATTATGTGTTGTTAGAATTATTTTGATTTTAGAGAAAATGGTCGAGCTGAGAGAATGTGATGAGAGATGAGATGAAGAATTGCTCGAAAGATGAGATGAAAGATTTGATTCTTATGTATGATTAGAATCGTTCATTATAGGTTTTTGGTTTGCTTTATTGTGTTGAGAGAGGAGATGGTTGAAGAGCAAAGCAATGAGTTTGATCGTTTTAATTCGTTCTGATCGTTTCGATCGTTTTTTTAACGAAATAGTTAACGAAAAATATCTTATCATTAAACAAAACAATTAACGAAACTACCCTCTTTCGTGATGGTTTCATACATTTGGCATATCTAGCTACAATTTTTATTAGTAAAAGTAACTCAATCGAAATTTTTATTTTAGAAAATAATAGCGTTATCCAATCTTTAGGAATTAATGTATCATTCATCTCTCTAAACAACAAAAAATAAAGAAATTGTTCATCTTCATCATTGAATTTCAAATAGGAGGCATACACTTTTTCATGGTACATAGCAATTAGTTCTTGTCAGTAAAAACAGAAGGTTGTTACACATACAAAGGGGCCGACCATTCACAAAAAAAAAAAACAACCATCAGTGATGAACTAGTACAAGCTTCAAACTGTGCCAGCATTTTTAAAACCCAACAAAAGAATCCAAGAGCCAGGTGTATATGAGCAAAATCGGAAACAACAAAAAAAAAGAGGTACATGTTCTAAACTTCTAATCAGAAATGTAAACATTTGTTCTTATCAGTAAAAGCATAACAGCAAATAACAAACGTGCTGGCGCGCTGGTATAAACCAGCAACAGAAACCTTGAATTGTCAAAAGCAACATATTAACCCAATGTCATAAGGTTAACCATTGTATCCTCAATGGAAAAATTGTTTACCATGGGCCATGTTTGTGTCCTAATAGCACCCAAATATACTTGATGGATAACTCAACAAAGAATTGAATATTTAAAAGAGAGAAGGGAGAGAATTTAAGAGAGGAAAAGAGATGCTTAGTGTTCTTTGAGTGCACATTTTACCAAAAAGGACCTTAATTAACAATAATAGATAGTACAAAACAGATACATATATCAATATTAGATGTACTGAAAAGAATGTAAACCAAAAGCAAACCTATCTGATACTCCCCTCAAATTGAAGCACATATATTTATCATCAGGCGGAGCTACATAGGTTCAGTATGGGTCAGCTGATCCACCCTGGAAAAAAAAAATTCAAAATTGACTGTGTAACTAGAAAAAAAATTCTGAAAATAAGCTTATAATTTGAAACTTTTTTAAAATATTCATGATTTTGAACCACCCTAAAAAAAATCGAAATGTTGAACCACCCTGAAAATTTTCCTAGATCCGCCCCTATTTATCATGTCTAAATTGGAACATATACCATGAACTCGCTTCTCCACTCAAACATTTTGTAAATACCTCCGTACTTGCTCTCTTGAGATTTAATATGCGTTGTCAAAAACAATACCTTCACCGGGGCCTCTCGAATTACGTGACAATAATCGGATAAGGAATGGTTTTTTTTGGTCGACGTCAGAGACTTTTTTCGCTGCTCTCACGAGGCGACTCAGAAGACGAAAAAAAAGAAAACCACTAACCCGATCTCCTCCGCCTCCCCCTCCCTCTCCCCCTCTTTGTCTCCCTCATACTCTCCTCTCTTCTCCTTCAGACCAACGAATTATGTCGCGGCCAACGGATACAATTCAGACAGAACAGTCGCGCCGCCACCAGGTCGCAAATCTGTCGCATCGCCGTCTCGTCGGCTGGTTGCGTCGCGTCGCCTGGGTGCGTCAGGTTGCAGGTCCATCGCGCCGCCTCCTCGTCAGCTAGGTGCATCGTGTCGCCTGGGTGTGTCACGTCATTGATGGTCGCGTCGCCAGAATGTCATCAGGCCACTGCTAGGTTGCGCCGCCGCCGCCAGTCGCTGCTAGGCTGCGCCGTCGCCGCTAGCCACAACGATGGCAAGGAGCTCCATTAATTGTGGTATACAAGCTTTCTAAACAGCTCGTGGAAAGAGGTTTGACGGCAAAACCTCTCAACGGATAAAAGGTCAGCACTGGCAAGTCCGATGTGCTACCGATGCAATGACCGGGAAGTCCGACTGCTGCGACTGATGCAGCAATCTGAGGATATGGAATTCAAACCCTCACTGGATAATACAACCCCACAAAAGGACGGTTGCGGGTGGCAGATCTACTAGCAGCGGTGCTCGTAGATAAGATCAGGTCTGGAACTAGGAGCCATACCATGGAAATTTCAGCTTACCAGAAAGGCGGATTGCTCCCATGGAAATTTCGGCTTTCAGCTTTCGCCATCCTTGTACCAGAAAGTCGGAGGATTTGCGCTGCCTCCATGGATGCTTTCTCTCCCTATCTCACAACACCCAACCAACATTCAAAGCCGATGCAGAGTCTTGCAAGGAGATGAGCTCCGAATCGACCAAGGTATTGAGAGAGCTCTCCTCAGCCATCAGCCATTCGATACATGTCCATCCTAACTCTGGCAAAGCAACACTGATGGGGTCGCTCTTAGCTGAGTTGGTTAATTTTACTGAGGAAATAGCTAGTTCGGTGTTAGCTTGTTCAAAACATCTAATTTAGCTGAGTTCTTAGCTGAGTGAGCTAACATAGCTGTAGTTAAACCGATATCAGCCATTGGTATATCGGGTTAACTAGCTAGTTAGCATTACATACTGTTGGAAAAAAAAGGGTTCATTCTGTTGGAATCTGGTTCCATGTTCTGGGTGAACAGTTGGTACAAGTAATGATATCGTGTACTGGTTCCGTTTTCTAGGTTAGAAACTAGTACAGAAAGGATGAGATAACTGCCTCATCAAGAAGGTTCAAGGGTAATTCAGAAAGGCAACTGAAGCTGCTTCAAGGAAAGATGCTGCAGCAGCTCAAGAGGGTGAGACGATGGATTTCAACATTCAACAACAGCAGATGGCGATGATAGCCTAGATAAACAGCACGACGCAACGATCATTCAGTTGTGATTGTCTTTTATCTTTAATTTTAGGATATTATACTTCTCGGTGGTTGTAATTGTTTTCTCCTTTTTCTATTTTTTCGTTTCTCTCTTGTAAAACTATTTTTATTGGTTAATAAAAATTCTGTAAGGCAAAGTCTTACTCCTCAAAAAAAAGAATTACGTGACAATCAACTCTATATACTTTGTTCGTTCATGGAATACAATATCAGTAAAAAATATGAAGTGTAGCCTGATTGTCACAATGCAAGGGAATAAGAAGTAGAGGTGGCTAGTTTGGTCGGTCGGACGGGTAGTCGGGTCGATCGGACGGGTTTGGATCGGGTCGGACCGTCGACAATAGCTAGGTTGAGGGTCGGATCAGGTTAGGTCGGGTCAGGTTTCAGATCGTCAGGTTTTGATAACTTTCGGGTTATGGGTTGGATCGGGCGAGATCGAGTCAGATTTCAGGTGATAAAGCCAAATTATGCATATGTTTATCTAGGGTTAAGTGTGTAATTCAAGCCAAGTTTAGCGTAATTTAGAGTCAAATAAATAAGTTTTATTACAAAAAGAGTTCAAGTCACTACTTGCAGTGTTTTAATGCAAAAACAGGTATTTGGAACAAAATGGACAAAATTGGATGCTCCGGAGCAAGTCAAGATTCAATACGATGCAATTTGACCATCTGTCAGGTCAATTGCGACCGCATGAACCTTCTTTGAGATCGCAATAAACCTCTACATTCATTCCAGAGCAGTTCTAATTTCATTGCGGGAGCAAGGTATATCCTTGCAGCTGCAATACAAGTTGGCAGAGCACAACAGAGAAGTGGAAGTTACCACCTCAGTCATGTTGCGGGCGCAAGCCCATTTATTGCGGCCGCAATTGGACATGCAGAACATGGCAGAGAGGTGCTAACTCTAACTCACAACTCAATTGCGGCCGCAAGAGGAGTTATTGCCCCCGCAATAGACTTGCGCAGAAGCACAAAATGTCAGTTTTAGAATTCTATTTCTAGGATTTTGTTCCTTATAAATACCTGTAATTTTAGGACAACCACATCATGGATTTCAGCCAATTAACAGAGGGAAAAACTTAGGATTTTCACACAGAGAGAAAAAGAAGAAGAAGAGTTCAAGTCTTGAAGAAAAATTTGGTTGTATACCTTTATCTTTCTCTATCTTTCTTTGTATCTCTTTTATTTGATCATGTTTAGCCTCTTAGCCATGTACGGCTAAGCTTGTATAGAGCTTTGTTAGGATGACTTGAAACTCTTGTTGCGATACTTGTTTGAGTAATGAAATTTCTTGTTTGATTCTATGATTTGCTTTCTATTTTAATTGTTGCAATCTCATGAATTGTTATCTTAGGGTTTAGAATTAAACCTTGATCATAGAAAGTAAAGCGATGAATTGGCTATGTATCGAGAGGTGACGCTAATTGATTGCAGATTTTATCACTATGACTTGCTTGCTATTTTAATTGATTGAATTGAAGATTTAATATTTGCAATAGAGATATTGGATGTTAGATGTAGACCATAGGAAGTAGGGTAATTAACGAACTAAGGACCGAGAGGTGACGTTTGTAGGTTACGGGTTTTACCTAAATATTCTAACGAATTGTACCAAGTACCGAAAGGTAAAATATGATGACTTAGGATAATTAGGACGATATAAACTTAACAGATCTTGACTAGTTTAACCAAGTACCGAAAGGTGAAACCATAACTAGTGCAAACACGATATATAAATAGAAATATCACTTGGTACCAAAATCTGAAAATCGTACCCTCATAATACCAAGAAATTGAATACCAAACAATTATCAACAATTGTGAATAATACATCTTAACAAGTCCTAATCGATTTGTTAATTGAGTTAGAATTCACAACAATCTCTTAGTTTTAGTTTACAATAAAAACCAACCCAAATCTGAAACTTTTCTTTTTGCTTAAATTAATATTGCATAAATCCGAAAGTTAAGTCTGACTTGTCCTTGTGGATTCGACCCCTAAGTACTACAATAGACGGTTGTATACTTGCAACCTCTATCTAGCAACTAGGATTTAGTAAAATTCACATCATCAGGTCGGATCGCGTCGGTCTTTTTCGGGTAACGCATCGAGTCGGGCGAGATCATATCAGATTTCAGTATTATTTTGAGTTTTAAGTTCAATAGGACAAGATCATGTCGCATTATTGAATTGTGTTATTAAATATTGACTTTATCTAATATTAATTTGTTAGTAAAATTAGATTATGATGTAGGCAATATAGAATTAGATTGATTTACAAGTTGTATCACGTCAAGTCGGGTCAAGTCCGGGTCCTCATGTTTCACTCCATCTCGAGTTACGGATCGTCTCGGGTCGGGTCGAGCTCGGGTCCTCATATGTCGTGCCATCTCGGGTTACGAGTCGAGTCGGGTCAGGCTCAGATCGCTCATATGTCACTTTGTCTCGAGTTATGGGTCATTTCAGGTCAGACCAGGTTGGGTTCGAATTAGTTTGACTTTATCAACATATCAGATCGGGCAGATTTCTCGAGTCGGATCAGATTCTGCCGCCTCTAATAAGAAGAGGTACTTTAGATGCCTATCTCTTCAACGAAATTCTTTATCCAAGGAAAAAGAGAGAAAGAGAGAAAAAGGCGAAAGAGAGAAAAAGTCGAAAGGCTGACCTAGGCGGGGGAGGTCGCCTCCGGCCTCCCCCTCCCCCCCTTTCTCTACTTCTTCTCCTCTCCCCCTCATTCCCCCTGGTTCCAGATTCGAAGAGTTGGTGATGGTTGATCGAGGCTACGATCAGATGCGAGATCTAGGGTTTGAGATGATATCTGAGTTGAAAAGGGAGAAACTCGTTGATGGATGTGGCGATCAGACGAAGGCGATCAATGAGACGTGATGAACTCGATGAGATAGGTATTCCAAGATTCAATGTTGTTGCTGGCTCCACTGCTCAGATGTCGAGTGCTGATGTGATGGCAGACGAGTCGATGGCATTCAGATCTCAGCTTGATGTGTTGTGATCCGACGTGCTCGACATCGATTTCAGATCGTTGTGCAGTGATCCGAGGCTGAGACGAGCAGCTCACAACACTCGGCACTCATCAGATTGAAGACGGAGATTCGAGCTGAGACGAGCAGCTCACAGCACTCAGCACTCATCAGATCGAAGATGGAGATCTGAGCTGGCAAGGGTAGCTCGATGATGGAGCTCTGCTAAATCAAACGATGCTGAGACAGATGCAGAGCACGAAGCAGATGCTTCCAGATCGATGAGCAGATATAGCATCAGCCATTGAGACTAAGGAAATTTCAGATGGAGATGATTTGAAGTGCTGAGTGGGACGTGCTGATTGGGAAAGACGCTGATCGTGATATGAGAGAGATTGATTGTACAAAGCTGATCGAGAAGTGTGGATCGTGAGAGGTGTTGTTCGCGAAGCACTGATCTGAGTCGAAAATCAGGTATTTCTGAACCTCTATGGTGATGCCGAGCTAGGATGAAAGTGATGGTAAGCGGTGCTGATCTGACATGTTGCTGATAGCACAGTGCAAGGTTGATTGTTGATTTTGATCAGAAGTGATGTGCCATGATTAGGAGGTATAGTGTGTTGGTGATGCTGTGCAGAGGTTGTGTACTGGTATATTGTGCTGGTGACAGACGATCATGTACTGGTAGAAACAAGCTGATATAGGGCTATTTTCATAGAGTGTTGGTACTTATCAGCTGATGTAGAGGGATAGATCATAGGGTGCTGGTAAAAAGTTATTTTCATAGGGTGCTGGTCCTTATCAGCTAGTGCAAAGGGATAGATCATAGGGTGCTGGTAAAAGGACTATTTTCATATGGTGCTGATAATGAGTATGCGAGATTGACCATGCTTTGCAAGGAGGGATGAGTATGACCGACGATTTGTTCGTGGATGTGTGCAAAGCGCAATCAAGCTACGATTGAGGTGGGGATCAGGGGACTGTGAGGTATAGATACAACTAAGCGGTCTTGGGACTGATTCCACCTAAGCTCTAATGCGACGGTTGGTTGAGCCACATAGATAGCGATCGTTGGAAACACAATATGCCTTACATGCGAGGGTGGGACATGTCGACGCCCATAAGACCACCAATTTAGTTGTGATTTGGATTGTAAGGTGGAAGAGGACTTTAAGGGACCAGGGAGTTACTTCTATTTCTAGTATTGATTATTAGGGATTAGATTTGCTTAAAGGGTTTAGTGTCTTTTAATAGAGATTGTGGTATGCAAAATATGTTGGGTGTTAGATAGATGCTATGGAGGGTATAGATTGAATATGAGGTCATTGATAGAGATAGTAAGGTTTTTTGTTTGGTGTTAGAGTTTGTATATTTCGTTTTTGTTAAAGAAAATGAAGTGGTGGACGCTCTTTACTTATTTCAAAAAAAAAAAATTCTTTATCCAAATACCTTCGCAAATTCCATTAGTCTTGTCCCAAAATTCGGTTTCAACAATTGATCGCAAAAAAAGCTCTTTTGTTTTCTTTTTTGCCTTTTCCAAGTAATCAAATTTCCACCAATAAATATACAATATCCGGAAATGGATCTTGATATATGGTACATCCAACAGCTCTAGAGATGAATAGCTATTACATGAGTTCATGATGATGCATTTTCCAGGTTCTCTTTTGAGATACCTTAGAACCCGATAAACATCTTGCATGTGGTGATGTGAGGGATTTTGCGTAAATGGGCTAAGTACGCTTACGGCGTATGTGATAATGTGATATTGGGTATGGTATTTGGCAAGTACAATAACTTTCCTACATGTCTCCTACATCTATTTGGATCCTCTAGAAGTTCTTTATTTTTGTCAAAAGTGTATAATTTGGTTCTGTAGATTGCACACAGTTTTACTATCAAGGATGCTGATTTCTTTTGACAAATCAAGACTCAAGAGTATATTTTCTTTGAGAAGAAAAATATCTCTTGTCGAACCTGACTCCTCAATGTCAATATAATATCTCAAATTTCCTAGATTTTTAATCTTCAATGTTCTTTTGATATTATCTTTAATTCAACCGGCTAATTTCATCAATTAAAGAAAATACATCATCACAAGCAATGATCACAAAGGAACAGCAAAAAAGAATTCCCCAAAATCACGTTGTCGCTCAAGAACTATTAGACAATGCAGCGGAACATGAGTGATCATTCTAAAACCACCGATTGAATCGACAAACACTTTGATAAGCTCTGAAACCGCTTGTTAGATATTTTGTGTACCACTGGTACCAAAGAAAACAGACGACAAGTATATTGAAGGTATAAACACATTTTTTTCTATCTCACTCATAAACAGTATAACATAGATGACTTTATTTGGTTTACACAAATTAACATACAAATTACAAGAAAGAATATGAATTACAAAAAAGCCCTTCTAAATGATATAGGGACATCACATGACATTATCTGGCAAAGTGAACATATTACATGTAATTGAAGTGTTACAGTAGTGCAAGCTGGCACAAAGTTATTGCTCTGCCGAAACTGCTGCACCAAAAGTGTAGATCCAAACTAGGTTTATTTTATGTTTTTTACTTTTTGCGTGTTTAAGTTTTGCATATTCAACCATTCTGGCACTAGCTGCACATCGTTCAGCATCAAACGCTCCATGAAATATTCCATTCTACCCACTAGGTTCTTTTGGGGAAAAGAAAAATAAAATTGTATAATGAAAAGTCAATGGTTTATGCATCTTCAGATCTGACAAAATTGATTCCTCCAGCTATTCATGCTGCGTAGTTAGTGCGCAACTCCATGTAATTAAAAGATGGTTCTGATTCAAGCCTGGAAAACATTTTGAACTAAAATATTTATATTATATGGCTTGATTTTGATCATAAGGGCCTTCTGCACCTGATTCAGACATACTGTTGAACAGACCAATCCGACAAGAGCACTATGCCAGCATCTAGTTCATTAATGCAATCGTGAATCATGTACATGCAATTGATACTTGAATTTTTGTTTATCTTCAAGAGAAGAGCTAATATTGATAATAAAAGTTCTCCTCAGTATTAATAACTGTGTTACAAAAAGTGGATAAAAAATATTACGTGAACCAAAGAACAGATATAATTTGTTCAGATATCAATGTAAAATATTTAGATAGGCCAGTTTTGTCAATTGAATTCCCAAAAAAAAAGATTTTGCCAGTACATTGTTTTATTAATACAACGAATAAAAAAAATGCTACTCTTCCAGCAGGATATATACATTTATCCGTCTAAGTTCATCGCTACCAAATACTTAATTCAAGGTGGAACATGATCCCACTGTCGGGTCATAAAGTGCAGGTAGCAAATACTTCCTTCCATTAACCCCATTTGCATTGTAGCTTGCACCAGTAGTCGAATCAGTCAGCAGTTGACCAGCATAACCTGGATATGCCCCGGCACCGTACGTCCCAGGACAAGCCGTACAAGCCTCCATTGGTGCTTCTTGGTTACCTTGGTAGTATCCAGTCCCGAATGGGTTTGTCATTGCACCGGCAATCATGCTTGCAAGGTTAACCACCATGCCGTCAATTCCAACATCACCATTTGGAGCCAGCAGTGCTGGTACCTGTGGGCCATACAATGGCTGATGGAACGGCCATGCGCATTGTCCAGGGCACTGGCTTGCGGAGTTTCCGACCCAAATGAAGGTCGTTTTGGAATTGTGGTCTGAACCATGAACAGCACACTGGTTCACGCAGAAATCCTCAACTGCCACATCTTCAGCGGTGAATACTATAGTGATGCCACCCTCCGGAGTACGAGCATTCAATGCCAGTTCAGAAATCTGGGACATAGTGAGGGACTTGCCCAACCAGTACCAGTTGTCTGATTGGTTGTCTATGTTGATTTTCGTTTGTTGGTTGGCGACTTTTGAGAGATATAACTGGTCAAGAATGCCCCACCATTGTGCCACAGAAGGATTTGATTGCCATGTACTGGTTAGGGAATAGAGAAAATCAACAATGATGGTTTTTTGGGACCACGTGAAATAACCGTACCAGATGATAGATACAGAGATCTCTCCCTGAAGAACCTCTCCGTTGTGATATTTGAGGAGATAGGAATCATCAGGATAATCACTTGATGAAGCGACCCAAAGTTCCAATTTTCTAGGCTTAGCAATGGAGGAGTTGATAAGTGTAAGAAGAACTAGCAATGGAAGAATGCTGTTAGCTAGAGAGAAGGATGCCATTTTGCCTAAAAGAAGAGATATATTGACGAGTTTTGTACGTGAGAACAATACTCTGTGTTTTGATTGTGGTGGGGGAATGATACTGGGTGGTGCCTTTAAATAGGTCAGAGAAATCCAATTAAGGAGGCTTTGTTGATTAATTAATGAATTACGATGCTTCTTTCCAAGTTCATTAGAGAAGTGAGATTGGATCTGCTCTCATAAAAGAAATTAATATATATGGAGCAGAGATTTCTGGTACAAAAAGTATGCTCAACAGCACATTCAAGCATGTTCAACAGCACATTAAGTTGGCCAGAAAATTATAACAAAAAGTACAAGAGATTTCGTGCATGAATATGTAGGCTTTGAATTATAGATCTTGCATGAAAACTCGCAAGATCATAGCCTCATAGATGCATGCATGTGTGTGTTCTTGAGCTTGAGAAATTTTGTATGGGAAAATTGTTGGTTGGTACTCAACTCACTTCATTCAACTGAGGAAATATTTGTGGAGGAAATAAGAGAATTTTCTAGATTGGACAGTAAAGAGAAATTTTCTTAAAAGCAATTTTTCATTCAGCGCGCACGCGCGCAACTATAACAAAAAAATAGATTTGTCAATGATTAGTAATCATCTTGTCCAACGGTTATGCAACAATTAGTATCTAAGAGATGGCGAATCGTATAAAAAATTTATTGGCAAATGAGTGTTGTCGAAGAGAAATAAGAATTTAATATTCGAGATAAGGCAATAGTTATTACTAAATAATCGTTGTCATGGAACACCTAAGACACTGGTTAATTATTTCTTTAGGTTTCTATTTTTTTATATGCTCCATAAATGGCTAGCTTCAGATTTGCTAGCCAATATACCCACTACCACAAAAAGCGCCTTTAAAAACGAGCCTTTAAAAGCATATTCAATATTTAAAATTGGATCCTAGAGTAAATTCGGTTTAAAAAGAGTGAAAATCAATTTTTATAACCTTTAAAATCGGGTCACATCCAACAGGCAGCTGTTAAAGGTGATATTTAACAGCGGGCTGCTGACAGGGTTCGGTTTTAAAACCTTAACACCAGAGTCAGGTGAAGGGTCCGCTTTAAAGGGATATATTTAACAGCGGGGTATTGGTGGTGCCGGTTTGAAAAGGTTTTTAATAGCGGATTTGGACCACAGTTCGGTATTAAAGGTTTTAGCGCGAAAATACTCTTGTCTCCCGCGCCTAAAAGCTTTCTTCTCTCCCAACCAGCAGCCACCCAAAAATTTAATATCTCCATCTAACTCTCCAAACACCATTAAATCTCCTTTATGTTTTTTCATTTTGTATAATATTGTGAAACTTGTTACATATTTTGTCTTCTCTCTTAAACTTGAAGATCGTAACTCTCTTCATTAAGGTAAAAAATTTCTTGTATATATATTTTAGTATTTAATATTTTTTCATATTTAATTTTTTTATTAATGTGTCATTTTTGTAAAATTAATTACAGTGATCTAATCTTCATCATTACCTCTTCCATTGCAAATATTTGGAGGTATTTTTTTATTAATATCTACTTTTATGTACCAAATTAATACATGATATATATTTAGATACGGAATTTGCATTGCATATAATTAAATTGTATACATATATTTATTGCTTTAGGTTTCTATTTTTTATATGTTCCATAAATGGCTAGCTCCAGATTTGCTAGCCAATATAGTACCATTTACACTGTCATAAATATATTTTAAATTACAAACAAAATACGAAACGTATATTACATATGACATGTCACATTACAATCTATGATCACAATAAAGAAGAAAAAATACAAATACAAATAAAACACCTAACTAGAAAAAAGACTTAAAAATAGGTTGTTTACGAAGAAATTGAACCCCTTTTTGCAATACTCGGCAAACTTAACTTCAGACTTAGTTATGTGTATGAGTTCAATTTTCTCATAAAATACCAAACATGTGATCTGACTTTAAATTCATGGAGTTGACCTAATCATAGGAGGTAGTCCATCGTGCATTCCTCTCTAGATTTGATTTCATTTGCACTCATTTTCTAATCAGCTAGAGTTGAATAGCTCCTCTTGTCCAATAGTTGTCGCAAGACACTATCTACAAAAACACAAAATAAAAAAGAACATAGAATTCAGGATTTTTCTTGTAAACTAAATAAAAATAAAAAGTAAGAAAATAATTACATATAATTGCGGATTTGGAGTTTGTGAAGCTTTCTAAACAAATCGTGCATTTCTCTCTAGAGTTGATTTTATTTGCACACATTTTTGGATGAGTTGGAGAAGGGGAGCATAGGTGATGATCTTGTCCAATAATTATCGCAAGTCGCAACCTACAAAAACACAAAAATACAACAGAAAAAGATAGCATATCTAGTTTAAATAAAACAAGCAACCTAGAAATCACAATAAATGTCAAAGGAATAATAGATTAAATGACCTCTTTACTATGAAACATAAAAATAACTTCTCTATCACCTATAAAATCACAGAAATACAAACAAGTTAGTACAATACTTGATGTTGGTGAAGCATGGTAAAAATCCAACAATAAAAATTAAAAAATCTAATCTCACCCTAGAGAGCTCATGTATTTCAACCTAAAGAAGAGGTTACTTAATCTATTTTTTTCTTTAGATAGCAGATCCATCTTCATAGGTGGAGGCTTTTGTTCCTTTAAGGTTCTTTGAAACAAAAGATTTCCTCTTAGGATTTTTACAAAAAGCAAGATCTCCTCTTAGGATTTTTACCAGGAAATACAACCCCTCTTTTGGTGGAACTTGATGCCTTGAATGTTCCGGGTGGAATGACCTTAGATGCATGCAAGTATCTTTGCATCAAAAGCCATCGAAAAACTTACTACGTATATCAAACACCTGAGAAGGCTGACATCACAAACTAAGTTGCTCGATGTCTTTGATTCAAAGATACCATGTCCATCCAAGGTCATCTACCCAAGGCACATCAGGTGCCACCAAATAAAGGGTTTCAATTTCAAGGAGGAAAACCTAACAAGAGATCTCACATTTGTATCGAAGTAATTTTGTGTCTAAAGACTTTGAAGGAATAAAAGCTTCCACATATAAAGAATAATATACTATCTAAAGAAAAAATAGATTAAATACTCTTCTTTAGGGTAAAACACAAAAGCTCTTTAGGGTGAAATCAGACTTTTGAACTTGTTAGATTTTCACAATGCATCACCAACATTTTAGATTAATTATTCACCTATATTTGAGAGTACCAACCTAATTAAGGGACCACTCATACCTAAGGTATCTCATAAGAGAACAAGATAGATATTGATGAACCGTGTTATATATACCGGAACGTAGGATTTAGAGTGCAAAATTGGCAAATATTTCTTGTATTTAGGTTAAATTAGAATCAAAAGCATACAAGTTCGTTATATTGTCCAAATTTTTGTATAACAAGCACAAGAACAACTTGTTTGCGACTTGCAAGGATTTCTTTGCGAGCCACAAGCAAGTTGTTGGATCACTTGTCAGAAGGCTGCCCAAAGAGTGCATTACACACATTCTTGTGTTGGAATTGAGACGTCAATTTCAATAAATAAAGTTTGGAGTACATGTTATATGATTACTACATGTCACATATTGTCGCCTGATATTACGAGGAGTAATATATGAATATGCCAAATAATGTGATTAATTGATATTCAATGGCATTATACATATTCACTAAGATTTTGGGCATTAATGCATATGTAACTTAAGTAAATTAATTGTAACTATTAATGGACTAATTATGATTAATTAAATTATATATTGGTCTTAGTGTAAAGTCAGAAATATTGTTTGGACTAAATCCAACTCAAATTGGATCAAAGCCCAAGCAAAAAAGCACAAACGTAGGTCTATTGAGGCCACAATAAGATCCTTTGCGATCGCAATGTAGTAGGAGATATTTGGCAACAAATATGCTGATTTTCAGTAGATTTATTCCGACCGCAAGAGACCTGGCAGAAATCTACCAAGCCTGGAATTGCCAAGTCAACTACGATCACAATGAGATTCATTGAGGTCGCAAGAGACCTACTGCAAGGCATGTTTTGACTATCTAGATTTACCGTTATCTTTTCTGATTGGATATTATAGCTATCGTACCAAATTCGTGGAAATATTTACAGAATTGAATATTAGAATTTAGAAAAAAATTTGAGAGAATATAATTCAAATATTTGATGAATATTTGATAATTAATTTGGCATCTTTTCAAGATACACTAACACCTCTATAAATAGCACTGGGTCTCCATTGATTCACAACGGTTCGTTGAACAAAAATTCTCGGTTATCGACATAGGACACATGTGATGTGCATAGCCTCTATTCTTAATCCATTAAAAGAATTATCATTGTTCTGTTCGTAACTTTGGAGAAAGGAAATGCACCGGGATATACGTTGATGGAATTGCTAGGGCACCACGTCATGCTTTTGCACTTCCGCCGCTAGAAGGACTCCATTGAAAGGACAAGTGTAGAAGAGAGGCCATAGGGGTGGAAGGTAATTATTGCTTCTGCACTATTTTATTTATTTCGAACACGTAGCACGAAGGTTCAATTCGAATTGCAATTGTTTTGTCGTAATTTAGGGGGTTTTGGTATTTGGCTCATACTCTAAATTGAATTGCACCAAATTAATTATGTCCAACAAGTGGTATCAGAACCAACTTTGTTGCTCGTGTTTGGAATTTTGTAATTTTCTGAAAATATCGAATTAATTGTTGCAAGTTTGTTTCTTTTGCTTTCTTGAATTTGTTGAATAGTTATTTTTTTTGGTATTTTTTTAATTTGTTGAATTATTTTTTAAGATGACCTCTAAATAGTAATAAAATAATCAATGTTTATGCATAAAAATATGACACTTTAAAAAGTTTGAAACACATACTTAAAAAAATAAAAAAATAGAAATTTTTTGTATCCGAGGAGATTTTGATATAAAGAAATTATTGAGCATGAAAGCGCTATGCTTGGCCAAGCACCGTAGCCCTACTCTATATATAATATGTATAGTACATCAATTCTGCACTATGCGGTTATGCATGTTTAGTTTGTCCAATAAATTGAGATTTAGATTGCTCAATAAATTCTTCATATCAAAATCTTGTAGGAAATCAAGTTTCATAATTTTTAGAGTTTTCTTGCTATTTTTAACTATTTTTAAAAACAGTTCAGAAATTGCACTTTTGTAGTACTAAATCTGGGTTGTTTTTAAAAAATAGAAAGAAAGCTCTAAAAATCACGAAATTTTAATTTTCTATAATATTTTGATATGAACAATTTATTGAGCAACTTAAATCTCTATTTATTGAGCTATATATATATATATGCTTAGCACAAAAGTTGGTGTACTATGCATATTATTTTAGCCTTGCTCTCTCTCTCTCTCTATATATATATATATATATATATATATATATATATATTCAATTTAATATATGCAATGCAATAATATTAAATATATGTGATATTAATTAATTTGATCTACAAATAAAAAATTAATTGAAAAGTAATAATAAGATAGTGACCAAAATTAACCTTCAGATTGATCAAGAAGACATGGCGATGAAGATGAAAAGTGATCAATTGATTGCTGCATTAATGAAAAAACTACATAATAATGCACAAAATATTAATAGCAAATTTTAATGAAAACAATTTAATAAGATTGATAACAAAGAGAGCGATGGTGTAGAAAATCAAAGAGAGGAGTATTAAATGTGACCACATTCACATTAATGGTGTAGCAAATCAAAGAGAGGAGAAGCTCATTTTAATTGCACATATAGTGGTTGCTAGTTGAAAAGAAGGGTAAGTCGCGGGCTGCGCTGTTTGGGTGCTTTTAGGTTTTACCTTTTTATATCGAACTCCAAGGTACATCTGCTATTAAAAAGTTTTTAATAGCGGACCTTTATGAACCTCAAGTTTTAAAAGTTTTTAATAGCGGGCCCTATAGAGCATCCACTATTAAAAACAAGGTTTTTATAGCAGGCGCCCCTTAAGTTGTGATATTAAAAGTTCTGAGATCTTTTGACATATTTTAGAGCTGCCTTTTTTTAAAATCCTTTATTAAATGTGCAAATTTAATTACAAGACTGTCACTGGACATATTTGATAGTAATCGTAATGCAAATCCGCCATAAAATAAGGACTCTAACAAGCCATTTCTGTTGTAGTGGTTCTTTATATTCAATAGAAAAAAAAATTCTCACTATTTCCTTTTCTTCAAAAGTTATTTAATATTTTTCGATTAATTAAAAAACTGTCCACAATTTCACATCCAAGTGGATCAATGTGACACATGCAGTAAAGTCAAAGCGAAAACAAAGTCCACTCGCACGTGAGACTGATAAACCATTTCAAAGCTTCAACAAAAGATCCTTTTTGACGAAAACTTTGAATTCTTGCAATCAGCAGTACCAATCATAATTTATTATTTATATATACATATATACAGGGCGGAGCTACGCTGTTTTTGGTGGGTTCATGGACCCACCTGAAAAGTCAAGAACCCTTACAGTAGGATTGATTTGTAAATATAAAAAATACAGGGACCATCTCAAAATATCTCAAAACATCAGGGACCCATCTCAAAATTTCTATTTCTCTCTTTCTTTCTCTTTCTCTTTGCACCCCGACGACAGGCGATCT
>CAXKVX010000702.1:0-94304 GCA_964058865.1 Eleocharis quinqueflora
TGCCACTTAGGTTGTAGTATTTTCAACACGTAATCAAACCAATCAAAAATAAAAACTACCAAATCCATAATTTGTTTAGACGATCGGATTTTGCAAGGAGTTTTACAAATTTCAATATTTCACACAAGTTTTTTTTATGATAACAAAATTAACAAGTAAAAATTAGAAATATTTTAAACAACACACTAGCATCAAGTAGCACAAAAAAAAACTTCAAAATATTGACAAAAGAATAATAGATTTTCTAATGTCAACAAATTGTACCTTACAAAACCGAATAATTTTTTTTACTAGCAATATAGTAGTATATCAGAATCTAAAAGGTCGAATCGGATTTTATCCATATTTTATTTCACGATCCATAACCACATATTAAGTATCAGGTTCAGCAAAACAAAAACCGTAACCAACCATTAAAAATTGGAATCCACATTTTTTTTGGGTTAGATTGGTCGTGCTAATCCGATTAGTCAGGTTAAATTTACACCTCTAGCTAGTAATAAGTAATGTATATATTTACTCTAGTATTTTGATACAAAATTTGAAGTCAATACAAATCACTCGTTGTGATTTATATAATAAGTTTTTAAAAAATAAAATGTATTTTAGATTTTTTTTAAAGGAAAATATATTATTTTATAATCTAAACCATCCAACAATAATGACATTTGGCAACATTACTATATTTTCGCATGAAAATAATATTGAGCATAAAGCCTTATCTAAAAGTTAGGGAAATATAAAAAAATAAAATTATTTTTCTACTATATTTTCCCATGAAAATAACATTGAGCTATCAAATTAATTTTCATATTTTAGAAATAAAGATTTACTGATAAAACATAGCCATACTGGTAATATTACTATTGGCAAGAAACATAAATATTTGGCAACATTTCCATATCAAATGACTTGGTAAGTAATATATATATTCGGCACTTCTGATTTTGTCGCATCCTCATCTTTTTTTGGTCTATATAAAGGACCTCCTATCCATAACCCTTTTGATATCTCACCTCTCTTTGTTCTCTCAACAATGGCTTGTCCTACATTGTATTTGCTTTTGACCTCCATGGCAGCTGCACTGCTTGTTCAAGGTTACATCTATTATTTTACTTGCCGCAGTCTTTTAGGATTAATTCAATATTATACACCATCTCATATATATCCTGCACAAAGTTGAACACAAGTCACTTTAATTAGATTAAAGCAAGTCAAATTTATGTGGAAGTAAAACTAAGAGGAATGATATTTCTTGTGCAGATGTTGTGTCAACTTCATTCACATTCCAAAACAACTGCGCCTACACCGTTTGGCCCGGGTTGATATCTAATGCGGACACACCGCAGATGCCGAGTACTGGTTTTGAGCTCCAGCATGGAGCAACCCAGACATTCCAAGCCCCCACCAAATGGGCTGGGAACATGTGGGCCCGGACAGGCTGCTCAACCGACTCTTCCGGCAAGTTCTCTTGCGCCACTGGCGACTGTTCTGGCAAGGTTTTTATTGATACCTCCCCTTTAAGTTTGTTCTGGAAATTAAGTTCTCTTCCATTTGACATCTTTGTGGCAGAGAATTCTACGTTTCTAACTAATAAACAATTTTTTTTTTACCTCAGCTACAATGCAACAATGTCGGTGGTGTTCCACCAAAGACGCTAGTCGAATTTACATTGCAAGGTGACCAAGGGAAAGACTTCTACGACATAAGCAACGTCGACGGATTCAATGTTCCCGTCTCTATCACTCCTCAAGGAGGCTCAGGCTGCTCCTCGGTTTCTTGCGCTGCCGATATCAATTCCTTGTGCCCGCAAGAGTTGCAAGACAAGGGGCCTGACGGTGCGGTTGTCGGATGCAAGAGCGCTTGCCTGGCGTTCAACCAAGATCAGTATTGTTGCCGAGGGAGTTACAACGATCCAAAAGTTTGCCAACCCACAAATTACTCCAAGATCTTCAAAAATGCTTGCCCACAGGCGTATAGTTATGCTTATGATGATTCCACTAGCACTTTTACTTGTGTTGGAGCAAATTATTTAATTACTTATTGTCCTTGATTTTTTTTTTTGAAATAAGTGAGATCGTCCACCACTTCATTTTCTTAATAAAAACTAAGTTACAAACTAAGTGACACAAAAACATAACCCAATCTCACTATTATATCTGTATCCTTCCTATCTACTAACCCATGACAAAATCAACATATTTTTTCTAAATCCAAATCACACTGTTCTATAAACTATCTAACTCAGCAAAATCAAAATCAAGAACAAGATCAAGATCCCCCTGGTTCCTTAATTCCTTCCATGTACTCCCTTGCAGCATATGAGCAACGGTATATGTTATCCCTCACTGAAATCAGCTGCTTTACCTTTTGCCCCTGTATCAGCTTCAGAAGCAGTGTCTGATCATCCCAAAGCCTGCTGATCCTTATCGTCACTGTCGCTGCTTCAACCCTTCATCATATTGTTTCACTCTGGCTCTTAGCCTCGCCAGCATTGGCCTCTCTAATTTAACCCTGACTCAGTACCAGATTTTGGGCTTTATCTAACCGAACTGCTATCACATTCTCTTCCTCTTCTCAACTTTGATCTAAGA
Source organism: Eleocharis quinqueflora (assembly GCA_964058865.1). Classification (NCBI taxonomy): domain Eukaryota; kingdom Viridiplantae; phylum Streptophyta; class Magnoliopsida; order Poales; family Cyperaceae; genus Eleocharis; species Eleocharis quinqueflora. The sequence goes on from CAXKVX010000702.1 coordinate 2,595, forward strand.
GCCCTGTGACCACTGTCGATGCCTTGCCTTTATCGTGAGCAAGGCACGAATATTCATCTCTTCGATCAAACTAGAAATCCGGAGTCAGTGCGATAGCCTATTCAACCAGATGCAGTCCAATCTGCTGGCAATCAAACTTGATCATCCAATCTCGTACCCCTCGGCACCTTCTGGCAAGCTATCCTGATTACATCCAAGTACAACCTTCCCTAACAATATATGTACCAGTATCATAACTGTCCTTCCTGTTATATGTACCAGCATCGTCACTGACAGTGTAACACCAGCATCGACCCTGACATTGTCTGATCTGATTACCCTTGGATAGTATCGCTGATCACCTGGATCTCTACGTCTGATTTCGACTTGTCAACTCCTCAAACTGTTCTCGTGTCCTCCTCGCCACAGATCTACTCTGAGAGGCAAACTCGAGACCCGCCTTTATCTTGAGCTAGGTACGAACGCCTCTCAGTCAGACCTAGGTTTCAGGTTCCCCGATGGCAGTCTCATTCTCGAACTCATCGATTTCATCCGCTTCAACATCAGATCATATCGCTTTCCTGTACCTGAGCTCATCACTCCTTTCAACTCGGATCACAATTTAACCCTAACTTTAATCAAGGCTGGTCTCAGAACTTACCTTCTCCTGATCTGATCTGAGAGATACGTCTCCCCTAGACTTTCGAATTGTTGTCGTTAATCGCCTGATAGGACTCGAGGTCGCCTCAGAAGTCAGATCGGAAGCCTGGATCAATTCGAGACCATCTCGATCTCAGACGGGGCTTCACTCATTCCCTTGTCGCTATCTGGCTCGTAACACCCAGCCTACTCGACAACCATCTTCTCGAAGCACTCAGTCTGCACCTCATCTAACAGAACCAAGGGAAGCAGGATGGGAAGAGGAGAAGAGAAGGAGGGAGGGGGGGAAGAAGAGGGAGGAGAGGGGCGGCGGTCGGAGGTGACCTCTCTCACCGGAGGTGGAATCGCCTCTTTCGCTCTTTCTCGAAGGGATCGCTTTCTTAAAATGTTATAATTAAAGAGATTTAGAAAGAAAGAAGATAAAGTTCTGTATGAATTTGTTTTTTATTCCTCATTCTCAAATCAATTACATGTACAAGGTATTTATAGGGAAATAAGCAGGGATACAACGTTTCAGTTGCAATATGATACTGTTCTGAGAAACACTGTATTAACTAACTTCCTAACTAACTTATTGTCTTCGATTGGATCTTCTGTGGCGCCTGTCTGTGATCAATTGTGTTTGTACTCTTAGTCTCATTACCCCCCCTCAAGCTGAACGGTGCAGCTGTAACGGTGAGCTTGGGTTGAAGAAACTGAAAACGAGGAGTGCCCAGGGGTTTGGTCATGATATCGCCAATTTGATCTCGAGAGCAGATGTAATGCACCTTCAGTTCTTTTGAGCAAACCTTTTTCTCGAACGAAATGATAGTCTATTTCCACGTGTTTGGTACGAGCATGGAATTGAGGGTTTGAAGCTAAGAATGTTGCGCCTATATTATCGCACCAAAGTATAGGAGCCTGTTCCAATTGAAAATGTAACTCTTTGAGCAAGTTTTGAAGCCAAAGGATTTCAGCACAAGTAGCAGCTAAGCACCTGTACTCGGCCTCTGTGCTTGAACGAGACACAGTAGGCTGCTTCTTTGCGCTCCAAGAAATAAGATTGGGTCCCAAAAACAAACAAAATCCCGAAGTGGATTTTCTGTCATCAACAGACCCTGCCCAATCTGAGTCACTGAAAGCATGTACTTGGAAGAAGGTAGTTGGTCTAATAGTAATGCCATGACTAAAAGAACCAACTAAAAATCTGAGAATCCGTTTTACTGCCATCCAATGCACAATGGTAGATGAACTGTGAGACCTTGTTTACTGCAAAGGCAATATCGGGCCTTGTGACAGTGGCATATTGAAGTGCTCCAACAACACTTCTATAGAGATGAGGGTCATGAAATGGGTCTCCATCCTGGAGAGAAAGAGAACTTGTCTGAGCCATTGGTGTGGGAAATGGATTAGCCTGCAACATGTTTGTTCTTTTCAACAAATCCAAGATATACTTGGTTTGAGAAAGATGAAGACCATTTGGAGTCTGTTGAACCTCAATGCCCAAGAAATAGGATAAGGAACCAAGATCTTTGAGGGCAAACTGTTGTTTCAAGTATGAGATACAGGTTTGAAGAAAGGTTTGATTATTGGAAGTGATGATAATATCATCAACATATACCAATAAAATGGCAACATGATTATTTGACCTTGCAACAAAAAGTGAAGGGTCATAATTGGAAGAAGTGAAACCAAAAGCCAACAGAGACTCACTGAGTTTGTGAAACCATGCTCTAGAGGATTGCTTGAGCCCATAGAGTGATTTTTTTAATAAGCAAACATGGTCTGGTTTTGTGCTGTCAATGAACCCTGGAGGTTGACTCATGTAGACCTCTTCAGAAAGATCACCATGTAAGAATGCGTTTTGGACATCTAGCTGTTTGATGGACCAATTATGAGAAACTGCTAGTGTCAGGATGAGTCTGATGGTTGTTGGCCTTACCACAGGACTAAACGTTTCATGGTAATCGATCCCCTCTTGTTGATTGAAGCCTTTGGCCACCAATCTGGCCTTATAACGCTCAATTGACCCATCTGCTCGTTTCTTTATTTTAAAGACCCATTTGCAACCAATCACATGTTGCTTTGAATCCGGTGGAACAAGGGTCCAGGTGTTGTTTTGTGCCAAAGCAGTGATTTATGCTGTCATTGCCTGCCTCCATTTGGGTTCAGTGTTTGCTTGATTGAACGTAGAGGGTTCATATTCCAGAGAAGTGTTATAAGAAACATAATCTGGAAATTCTCTTGGTTTTCTGGTATTATCCCTTGTTCTTGTGGTCATTGGATGAGTTGAATCTTCATTTTGAGTATTGTTATCAGAAGGGACAGGTTCTTCTTGGTTGACATCAGTGTCAGAATCAGGTTCTGGGGAATGAGGCTGTGCTGAAGGGTTGTCAGAAGTAGAAGAAGGAGGTTGTGGTTCAGTAGTATGAGAAGGCAGAGAGAGGGTAGGTATCATAGTTGAATGATCTGAACTATTGGAGGATAGTTGTGAACTTTTGAATGGAAATGATGCCTCATCAAACTGAACATGCCTGGATAGAAACATTTTATTGTTTTCAGTGTCAAAATACTTGTAACCCTTCTGGGACAAGGCATAGCCAAGAAAGACACATGGTCTGGATCTTAATTGAAGCTTATGAGAGTTATAAGGTCTTGTATAAGGGAAGCATGCACAACCAAGGATTTTGAGAAGCTAATAGTCAGGTGTTTTGTTGAAAAGGGTAGTATAGGGAATTGAATTTTGTGTAGAAGGGATTCTGTTAATCAGATAAACAACAGTGGAAAATACTTCATCCCAAAAGGTCATAGGTATAGATGCATGAGAAATCATGGCTAGGGATAGTTCAATGACATGTCTGTGTTTCATCTCAGCAAGACCATTCTGCTGAGGGGTGTAGGGGCTTGAGGTTTGGTGAATCAGTTGAGAAAATTGAGTTTGAATAGGCTTGTACTCAGTCCCACCATCTGTTCTCAGTATTTTAATTGTTGAACCAAGCAAATTCTCAACTTGAGATTTAAACAAAGCAAACAGTTGTGGCACTTCACTTTTATTACTCATGAAATATATCCAAGTGTATCTTGAGAAATCATCAACAAAGATTACATAATACTTAAATCCATTGCAAGAGACTATGGGGGATGGGCCCCACACGTCAGAATGCACCAGTTCTAAAGGTTTTGTAGTGGTAGACATAGAAGAAGGAAAGGGTAGTCTATGTGATTTTGCCAAACAACAATCATGACAAATTCTTAGTTTTGAGGAAGTACAAGGTAAAACATTAGACTTGATAACTTGTATGGTTGTAGCTTTACTAGGGTGACCTAATCTTGCATGCCAAATGCTAGCAGGAGCACTGGTTGCAACAAAGGCTTGAGGTGAAAAATTTGAGGGCTTATGTGTAAATGTGAAGAGACCTCTATCAGTGGGAACTTGAAGCAGGACTGTCTTGGTTTGTGAATCCTTGAAAAGACATAAAGAATTTGTGAATTCAATTGTTAAGAATGGATTATCAGATAACAGCTTGGAAATATTAATCAGGTTCTTTTTAAGTGAGGGGACATGTAGGACATTGTTGAGAACAAGAGTGTGATTAGCAAGTAATAAAGTGGAAGTGCCAACATGTTTGATGCTTAACCCAATGCCATTACCTATCTGGAGATTGTCTGCACCAGTATAGTTGTAGAATGAGTTCAGGTTGGCCAGATCATTGGTCACATGATGAGAAGATCCAGAGTCAATGATGTAGTCTGAGACAAGAGGGGCAGATCCAGAAGGTTGAGCATTAAATGCTTGAAAAGGTGATTGAGTATTTGTCTGAGAGGTGAATTGAGGATTCTGTGCAAGATTTGCATCTTTGTCAAACCTCCACCAGCAATCTCTAGCAGTATGGCCCATTTTTGCACAAATCTGACACTTAACTCTTGGAGCCAAGACCTTATGGGATCTCTGGTTCTTGAAAGGAGGTCTGGATCCTGGATTGGTCATGCCAGATGTAACCATGACAGATGGAGCTTGTTTATTGTAGGTAGGGATATTCTGGTAATTTATCGATTTGTTCTTGAAATTACCAGAGGAATTGGTTTTGAAGTTACCAAATGGATTGGATCTGACATAGTAAGCATTTGGAGTAATGAGAGAGGGTACACTAGAGATCGGGTTTTGAGCTGTGAGTAGAGATTCAAAGCTCAGCAAGTGACCATGAAGATCAGTGAAAGAAGGAGGTTCAACTCGAGTTGTAATGGCAACAATAAAAGAATTGAACTCAGGTGGAAGGCCATTGAGAATTGCTAACACAAGATCTTCCTCTAGAACAGGAGATCCAATGAAAGCAAGCTCATCTGCAATTGTTCTTATTTTCTGAAGAAACTTAGTGCAAGAAAGAGAACCTTTAGAAATTGATTGCAATTGACGACGAAGATCTGTGTATCGAGCTCGAGATGTGGAAGAGAAAGTGAGAATCAATGATGACCACAGCTCACTAGTAGTGGAGCAAGATACAAATTGTGCCATTACTGCTTCAGAAAGTGTAGATCTGACCCATCCGAGAAGCACCTGATCTTGGTGAATCCATGAGAGAAACTCAGGATTAGGAGCAGTGTTACCATCTGTGGTTATTGTGGCGGAAGGAGGTGGATTGTCGATGAATCGACTGAGTTTGTAGCCTCGAATCAACGGAAGAACTTATGATTTCCATGTGAGGAAGTTCGCTTGAGAAAGCTTGACAAATACAAGAATCGGGATGGTGATGATTGGATCTGATATTGGAAGAGGATATGAGAGTTGTTTGAGCTGAAGAGCTCGAGTTGTGCAGATCAACCATGGCGTTAGCCTATTAGCTCTGATACCATAAAGAGATTTAGAAAGAAAGAAGATAAAGTTCTGTATGAATTTGTTTTCTATTCCTCATTCTCAAATCAATTACATGTACAAGGTATTTATAGGGAAATAAGCAGGGATACAACGTTTCAGTTGCAATATGATATTGTTTTGAGAAACACTGTATTAACTAACTTCCTAACTAACTTCTTGTCTTCGATTGGATCTTCTGTGGCGCCTGTCTGTGATCAATTGTGTTTGTACTCTTAGTCTCATTAATAATATTGTCCTTGATTTATAGATTTTTGTTTTTATGAAAGATTGTTTTTTTTAAGGAAAAATAATAAGAAATCAGACATTAAATTACCGATTAGCATTTGGTTATTTGTTGAAGGGCACGGTCATGACATCTATCAATTACTTCATCTCAACCGTCTGATTAAAATGGATGATTTGGATCATATATAAAATATCTATTTTTGTAAAATTGATTGGAGGTCAAGTAATTTTATGGCAGTAGATATGGACTTGATTTAGAGTATTACTATGTATAATTAATTAGATAAAGACTTAATTTGTCATATACTCATATGCGACAAATGATATAGAGCTTGTCATAAAAAAAAAATCATGATTAGGCTTAACTTGTTTTTATTTTTTTGGTTGAAAAAAATAAGAGTCAAGGCCTTCATTTTGATTCATTGAATCAGATATTTCATGAGAGTTGTCTGCTTGGCAATGAAATGCACTCGTCAACCACTTCCTGACCAATAATTTCATCATTTTTGTTTTCTTCTCGAAAGGATTTCTCTTGTGATATTGTTCAAAGAAAAGAAAAAATTAGCTAGAACAGCAATGAAATACAAAAGATAACAAATGGGTCCACATGAAGAACAGTGCAAGCACACTTGCTCTAAAATACAATAGGGTTTGTCAAAGAATAGTACTAGCATAGGAAAACAACTCTTTATTATTAGATGCATATTATTTTTTTTTGGATATAGAGGACCCCGCTACTACGGTACTACCCCACATTTATTACTTTTCAAATATTATTTACAGGATTATGTACTTCCGAAAAATTGAACCCGTAACTTTTTTAAAATCATCTTAAATAATTAACCACTTGGATCGTTACTTCTCTTTCCTCTCCTCATCCAGCACACAGTGTATTTAGCATGCAGCTTGGCTAGCGAGAGACACCGAGAGATTTATCTTTGTATGGAGGAAAACCAAGTTGTTTGCGAGCTTGAGAAACTGAGGTATTGTTTGCTTTAATAAATGTACAAAACATCTTGTTCTCCATGGTTAAAAATGTTTAGAAACTGCTCAAATTAGAGCAAGCTAGGAAAAAAATGCATAGATCTTGCTTCAGTCCACAAAGAATTCCTTCAGATAAATAAAAAAAATTAACCATCTACTGAATAGCAACAACAAAAATATGACAAAGGAACCTAGAAAGAAACTACCATTTCTAATGACCCAGATTTTCTGTATTTGTCAACTCAGCCTTCATAACATATCCATTTACACCATTGGCTAACATAACAAGAAACTTACGAAAAAGCTCTTAACCTCAAAAAGGCTAAGCAAAATGTAAAAGAACAAAGACAATGAGATACGCTAGCACCAGATGAGAAGTAAATCTGGGAGAATTTATCACAATTTAAGAGGATTTATGTGAATCTTCATGCATCTTCGCTTTTCTTTGATACATCAGTTCCAGTAACAAGATCATCGGGGCTATTCTCTGGATCTGTGCAACCTGTACTTGAATCAACAACTTCACTCTCATTCCTCTCAGTTGTTTCACTCATATTCATAGACTCCTCAATAGGATTAGCACTTAATTGTGTTTCCACGCTACTGACTTCATTAGTTTGTGCGTTATCAATAGTCTTTGGCAGATCCTTTGTTTCTACCAACTGCTCTCCAGACTTGCTTCTATGGTGGGCCTCTGGTTTAACACCAATTCCTTTAGAGAGAGATATGTACTGAAGGACGAGTCTCTTGTAACAGCTCAAAAGGTCCTCTACATCAGAAACAGTCAGATCACCAGCACGAGCATACAAGTATGGATAGTCCTGAAAGTACCTTGATAAAAAGGACCATTTTAGTCTCTTGTGGGCTTTTGAATACTATGATCACCCATATGTGGTAGGTTAAGACAAAGAATGGAGATATAAACCAAGTGGCACCTAACCTCAACTGTAATTCCAAACCTTTTGGACTGTTTGCATCATATTATTCTCACAAAACAGTGCAAGTGTGGTACAAGGCAGATCTTAACCATTTTCTCCCTCCTACCTTTCTCTTTTTACCTCTCCTCCTCAGAGGTGCATGCTTCATATGTTAAAATGACTAGAACCTTTCATAACCATTCAATATTCAGTTCTGGATCTATCTAGAAATACTTCTGACCAAAATCATATAAAAACCAGTGAAATAACAAACAATGCCTATAATCAAGTGACGATGATTGTCATTGTCAAACCAAAACTACAACCAGATTATTGAGCCAGGTACAACTAAAAACATTTTAGCATAACCACGGTGGAGATGCATACCTAGCCACATTATCCTCCTTGAGAAGCTCAGATATCCCTTTTTTCTGTAATTCCGGAGCAGTCGGTTGCTTTATCTCCACTGCTGGTTGCTTTGTGTCCCTTGCACCAACTGCCCGGCCCTCATTCTCCAAATCCCTGGTACTATCGACTTGAGCAGGTGAATTTTCTGAGTTAACTTTATCGCTGTCAGAAGGCTTGGAAGGAAGCGAGAGACCTAGGAGATGCTCTCGGGCTGCATCCATATTTCTCTGGAATTCGGCCTCATTTATTGAGAGAGCTTCACCGTCGATGTTCCAGACGAAGGACTCAGCAGAAAGAATGTTCGTGAAGAAGTAAGCGGATTCTGAGACAAGCCGGGTTCGTCGCCTGAACCGTTGTATGTACTGGAGGTTTGAGTGCAATTGTGGAGGGTTTGCCTGATAAAGGAGAAGAATGTGTTTTTTCAGCAATGATACCAAAAAATTATAGTTCATAGGGAGGACACTTGCAAAATGGAATGGTATTCTTAAACTGTTTTGATTGGGCAATTGGATGTTTTCTTTTAAAGGTAAAATTTTGGAAAAGATGGAACTATCATAGCATTTTATAGTTGTTGACTTGTAACTTCTTTGCATCTTCTTTTTAAAAAAGGCCACTCACAGGTTGCCTGATTCTGTTGTAGAATATAACCGAAAATGCTCAGATAGAAATTGCTCAACTAAGTTTTTTACAACTTGCTTAACACTTGCATACTTGTGGCGGTAGTAATCCATTGCCCCTGCAAAATTTCATTAAGCCCTCAAATGTCTTGAAAGTAAAGGCTTGAATTGCAAATAGCTCCAAGCATTCACAATTTGAGATATACACAAGCAGCAGCATATATTATGTATCATCCAAGATGGCCTTTTCCGAGAAACCTTAATATTCCTTTTGAATTCATATAAGCAAAAAAAATTGAGAAGGAAATCACCTTGATAGTGACGTAGATGAGAACAGGAAGAAACTCATCAGCTCCAGGTACATTTTGGCCAGAAGCAAGAGAAGCATTCGCCAATAGGTTGTTTACCACCTTACAACAATTCAAGATGCACACTAGCTTGTCCCTTGGAGCCCTGTACAGGTTTATCTTTTGTAGTTCCTTCTGAGCCAGCTATTCATCAAACAAAATGATAAAGGTAATATTACTATGGATGCAGCCAGCTTTAACAAATTACCAAAAATGTCATAGGAATTTTTTTTCATTTACATTGGCCGCAAATGAGTTAACCCGCTACAGGTTCACAACACTATTAATAGTTCTATTACTGTCATGGTGGTTTTAACCATCGGACTCAATATTTTATTTCAAAGAAAGAAAAAAGAAATAAACAATAAAATAATAAAATTGACATTCAAATTTATGAAACAAAGTCATTAGCTTTTGTTATTGCTCAACACCGCCTAGTCATACAAATATGGTATGGCAGGTCATATCTTGGTTTTGCTTTTTAACTCACCAGCCAGGATGATTCATTCTGAAACTCGGGTTTTATATCCAAATTTTCAGGGCGTATAAAATGCTGTAGCAAGCCCATCTTTTCAAAAAGCTCCTCATCGCTCCTTGCATCTTCCGGTACAGTTGCAAATACTCGATTGTACAACTTTGTCATGACATACTTCTCAAGACCCTAAATATAATAAAATAAAAGCATATAATATCAGAAATAATACAGATTATATATTGCATGCATTTAAGTCAAGAACTGAGGAGAGTAGTCTAGTGTAAAAGTAGCCCAGTGTAATGGTATTTTACTAGTTGGGCTGGGTACATGAAAACTCCGCATATGTTTTACATAGCCGGTCCCAAGCCTGGAAAGGAGGAGGGTTGTGATAGGCTTGGCGAGCCAATGTAAAAATTGAGCCAATCTTATGGAAATGAAATCCAATATGGGCTTCATTTCTAGCCTACCCCAACTTGTTTGGGACAAAAGGCATTGTTGTTGTTGTTGTTGTTGTTGTTGTTGTTGTTGTTGTTGTTGTTGTTGTTGTTGTTGTTGTTGACTGGGTACATGAAATAATTTAACCCAATCAGTCAACATAAAGCAAACACTTGAAATGTCAATCTGGAGTTCCAGACCCCCTTCCCAATTCTCCTATCCCTCTTTCTACAATTTGATCTACCTAGAACATTCTGGCACCAGATCAGGACGGTGATGTCAAAACCCTTGCCTGGGTTTTGAAGTTCAAACATTAGAACTAAATGTTTGAACCATAAATTATAACAAACATATAGAACTAAATACTAAAACAAGTCATGACCAGCAGATCAAATCGACCCACCAATGGGATCCCTAACCCCCAAAACAAAACACAGTTAGTAGGTGTAAATTGGGTTATTCTGGATCAAGCCTTCAGGTCTGTGTCAACATAGCCAGCCCAAATTTAAAAAAGGGCTACTAATAGAATATAATCATCCAAATCTACAGCCTTAGAAGGATGAGGGATTCAAGATTTACCTCACCGGCACTCTCAAGCTCTTCCTCTGAACTGCCAGCCCAGAGAGGATGAGCTCTAAAGGCATCTTCCATGCTACTCAGGAAGTTTTGTACAGCATTGCTGTCAACCTCAGGGTCAGGGGCATTATTTGAGAAAGTCACTATAAAACTGTGTAAAAACCATGCATATTTTTCAGTAATAGTAAAATCAACCCCAAACCTCAGTGGTGATACTGTGAAACCAGACAGACATGCTTTGGTCAAAGCTTTCCAAACTTCCCCAATAAAATATCCAGTAGAATTTACCAATGACTTTGGTGGCTTCTTTAATTTTCCAAAATATAAAGGTGATTATGTTGTTGTGATCAACCTCAAAATCAGCCTTGATGGATAAATCTCTTGGCTAAGGCAATGTCTGGTTCAGAATAAGTAACAAATTCTTTGAAATACAAGTAGAAGTTACATGTACCCAACTCTTATTGTCTCTATACTAGCATTTAATTGGAAACCTGAGTAGGAATATGGAATCTTCTAACACAAATCCCACTAACAACTAACAATTAAGATCACTATTAACACAAATCACACGGTTCGTTTAAAATACAAATACAGCAAATACCTCTTAATAGATTTTACAAACTCTGCGGCGGAGGGGTGACGCATCCTCTCGAGGAAATCGTGCCACGCCAGCGGCGCAGTAGCTGACGCAAAGGCGTCTCCGCCGGGACCACTACCCTCCATTGGATCTGCGAACTAGAGGCGAAAGGGCGGATCTGATCAGCTCTTACTCTCTACCGCTACGCCACTACTATCAACCAACGAGCAGTAAAGGAGACGACCTTCTATTTGGTTTCAGATTGATAGATTTGTTGACTGTTGATCAGCTTTTCCTTTCCTTCTTCTCCTTTCTTACTTTTGATCTGCGATAAGTTGTGGATCTCGATCTATTTGTTACTTTTACGGAAATGACTTTTTTGTCTGAAGTCTGAACCCAGCCCAAAGGCCCAGAGTTGAATTTCCAAATAAATTTTCCAGCGTATTTTTTTATTGTGGCTTGTAAGTTGTAACAGCCTGGCTTTCCGGCCTAGATTTTAACTAGCGTTTCGACTCGCGCTTTGGACGAAAAAAATTAAATTTTCGTATTGTAATAATAAATTTTTTTTTTAAAATGCCGGTTAAAAGAAAATTGATGAACAGTAAATATACTGTACCGAGAACAGTGCGCAACAGGAGAATTTTTAAAATATGATGAACAGTGTTTTTACTGTAGAAATGAACAATAACTCCAATGTTGAGACATGAATATATTAGATTTCTTTTTACACTGCTTTGAATATTTTTTATGTTGATTTACTCGTGTTACTTTTCTATATAATTTTTTATTAGTCCCGATACCCATTTTTTCATGTCATTTTTTAAACATGAACATGAGTCTTTTCATAAAAAGAACGAATTTTAATATTTTATCACCATTTATATTAGAATTACCGTTCAGTTGTGTTACTTTCTGTGATTAGGAAATGTGTTTCTCACTTGTGTTTTTTTGCTTGACGTACATTTCATCATTAATTGCGATCGTTACATACATAGTGCCAAATGCTTTATTTTTTAAATAGAGATGTCTGAATCACTAAAAAAAATATCATGAAAGCCCTTCGATAAAAAAAAAAGAAAAAAAATGTGAGCCATCGGTCAAAGAATTCACGTCATCTGAAATACTTTTAACGACGAAGTAATAATCGAATGGTTCATACTGTTTTAAAATTTATGCGCACGAATTACAAAGTTTTGTGAATCATTTGATCATCCTTAAAAGTATTTTAGAGAATATTCACTCTCGGTCAAGTACAACTCTAAGAAATTTAAGCAATGAAGGGTTGGATGGTGGAGAAGTTATAAGGAGAGGAGTATTCTTTGCACTCATTTTTAGAGGCGTTTTTTGCGTTCATAAAATTTGGATGGTTGTATTAGATTTGCACGACTAATCGTTAATTATATGTCTCGGAAGAATTTGTATTATAAAATAAGATCCGTTCAAATCTAATCAGACGATCTTATTTTAAAAATGCTCTTTGCACCTTAAAAAAGTACAAAAAAGGTGTAGAAGATTTTATTCTGATTATTAGAGTACATTCTCGCGGTATAAAACAGTATCTTTTGGAGAGGTTCTTTTTCTCTTCATAGAGAAGAATTAATTCGAATCGTCAGATTAAAAATCAACACTTGTCAACGATATAATTCTAAATATTATTAATCCGAAATGTTAATTTTAATCCGAGATCAAAACTTACAGAGAAAAAAAACTCTCATGAGGATTTCGTTTCCCCGCTAAACGCGCGCTAGTTTTCATTTCTCAAGTTTGCGAAACACAACAGAACGCAGCCAGGCGCCGCAGAGAACGCTTACAGCAGAGAGTTTCTTCCTCCCGCATCCGTGCGGTTTCACAAGCCTCTGAAAACACCCTCTCGCTCCATTGTAGTCGGGAGTTTCTGATCGGCATTAATGGCGAGTGGTTTCACATTTACGATGCATCCCTCTTTAAATCACAAAACCCCTTGTTTTTCTCTCGTCCAACTCTTTCTTCTTCTTCTTCGTCAATCTCGATCCGAGATATCAGAGCCTTATTGAAGGAGGAGGAGGAGAAGGGGATTGGCCGGAATGAAGGCACGAGCTGGTTTGAGCGAGAAAAAGGCCTCCTTCAAGTGGATTATCGTTCTCTGCCTCGTCAGCTTTGGTCTTGGCATTTTCTTCACCGATGGGTGAGGAAATTTCTAAATACATTTTTATTTTTATATTAGTACACACGATTAATTAGGGGTTTTATTATTTTGTACTGTTTAGTTTCTTATTTCATTAACCATTGGATTATTTATCTGTAAATAAATGTGTCATGTGTGGTGATTTTTTCTTCTTCTCTAGCATCAAGTAATTATTGTCATTATCACCTTGGTTATTAGAGCTCAGTGGCAGATCGAGGATTTATGCCGGGGGTGGAGGAGCATGAGTTGAGTCATATGTATATTTTTGCAAATTTTTGACAGAAATTTATAGTTTTGGAGACATATTATCCCAATTTTTTTTGCCAATTGCATATTATAGAAGATATATTTTGAAAAAAAAATCCAGGGGAGGGGAGGGGAGCCCCCCACCTCTTACTAGATCCGCCACTGTTAGAGCTACTCACTTGTTTACTTGATGTCTATTAATTATTACTGAACTTTGTAAAGTTGGTTTGCAAGAAGCACGACCAATTCAAGTGGCCATCTAGTTATTCGCCCGAGGCAAGAAAGAGGGCTTCAAGTTGTCTCAGAAGATTGGGATGCTAAAAGAGTCAGTTTTGCCTATACACCTGTTTCTAGTTATTTAAATTCACTAAAGCACAACTTGTCTGAACTCACTTGAATACTTTAGCCAATGATAGATTTTTTACATTTTCTTGCAACGTTCCTTTATCTATGTTCAACTTAGATGCCCTTTTTATGCTAATAGTTATTTATGCACCCACATATTACTTTCGTAAGGGCATATATGAAATTAAACTGCTCTTGTGTATTTAACTAAGCGTCGTCTTTTCCCCATCTCAAGTCTTGTTTCTAACTAAATTATTTAATTGGTCTCAGAAATATGAACGAGAGAAGGATTTCATCGGGGAGGCTGCCAAGATACTTGAAGCCATAAAGTACGTACCTGAACCCGTATCATTGGTCATGGTACCAGTCCATGCCTTTCTTACATTACCAATTAATGAAATACTAAAAACAAGGAATTTACTTTGCTATTTAATGGTACAAAGCAATAAATGGAAGTCTGGGACAGAACACAGATATCCCTGTGAAATGTCACCTATATTCTTCCTATTTACTTGAATAAATCAAAAGTAACCTTCTCCATCACTGATTATCACAGACAAAAAGACGGTTTTGGTTTGGTATTTCAAATATGGAGAGGAGTATACGTGATGTCTTTCATGTTTTAAAGGGGTATATAGGATAAAGTCTCCTTTTTATTGTTGTGTACATAGTTGTTGAATCGTAAAATGTATCGTGTATCAGTGGATTTTGTATCGTATCGTGTCGTTAAGATACACTAAGCTATTTTAAAAATAGCAAAAAGATTATAGTAATTAGTATCTAACAAAAAAATCTAAATAACTAAAGAAACCATCGTAATTTTAAATATATTGATAAGTGTTACTTGATATCGATGTAAATTCCTTGCATATTAAGGTATTTATCTTGGAAAATGGTGACTCGCCCTTGATTTCACTACTTGTATCGAACCGAAAGATACGTATCTCTTGCCCTTTGACTCGTATCGAACCTAAGATACGTATCGCGTATCGTAAGATACTAACATCTATGGTTGTGTAGGGTATTTTGGTTCGATAAAGATAATTTTCTAGGACCTTAGAAAAGAATAAACACCTTCAAAAAGATAAAACAATGACTGGGAAAGAAAATATAATGACTTGTTGGGTTTGTATGTTGGGAAGGAGAGGGGTCTGGCAATGCTCAGGGTGAGCCTATTTTGCTGCAGAAATTGCTCTAATTTTTAATTTTACTATAACTTAACACAACTTATTCGTTTTTATGATAGATCACTTCATGAGACAATGGTCACACTAGAAATGGAGTTGAGAATGAGGAAAAACCCTAAGGAAACTCATCCTGCAGATAGGAAGAATGCATTTGCAGTGATAGGCATTAATACTGCCTTCAGTAGCAGGACACGCCGTGATTCTCTCAGAAATACTTGGATGCCTCAAGGTTGGCCTCTTAGTCTCCCTTTGTTCTTTCATGATCTGATATATTTTAGGAAATTCCTTTGCAAACTATACCCATATTTCAATCTATTTGCGAAGGGCATCCAGCATTTCTTTTATTTGCAGTAATACTTAATTACAGAAACAAATATAGAGCAGTAGTTTCTATGCTCAGTTATTGAAACTTGCATTATGCATACTTTCAATGCTCATTTAAAGAAAAATGCAGTTAACTTGACCTTAATGTTATTTACTAGAGACACTAGTAATTCATAACCAGATTATATAATCCTGCTACCTAGCATCTTTTATTTTATTTTTTTGCTTGTTTCTCATTCAATTTGGTTTTGTGGGAAATATCTGTTAAAGAGGATAGCTGTTTCTGTCATTCTATTGAATAATAGTCTTCCTTGACATGAAATTCTAAAAGTGGAGTTCTATCTGAATATTTCTCGGCAAGTTTTGGTTGGTAATTGCTATTCTGAGAAATTTACCATTATTATAACGTACGCTGCAAGTTGAAATAACATAGAATCCTAGATGCTTTAAACTTAACACTTCTCTTAATTTGAAGAGCCTAGTTGTTTAAATTGCTGAAAAACTATAATATCTTTTATTATCCATGTTTATTCATGTTTAGAAGGGCAACCTTGGTGCAGTGGTAAAGCTGTCGCCTTGTGACCAGGAGGTCACAGATTCGAGTCGTGAAAATAGCCTCTTGCAGAAATGCAGGGAAAGGTTGCCTACAAAGACCACATGTGGTCCGACCCTTCCCCAGACCCCCCGCAAGCGGGAGCTACGTGCACCGGGCTGCCTTTATGTTTATTCATGTTTAACTGGCCCATGCCTTATTTCTGATGAACTTGATTAACCAGTCTAAAAGCCAAAGAAGGCTTTGCCTATGCAACTTTTTTGGTCTAAAAACTACAAGTTTGTTTGTGCCATATTTCCTCATGTAGTGCCCCTATAAAGTATCTTATATCTTACGCCGACAGGAAAAAACCTCCAAGAAATAGAGCGCAAGGAGGGCATCGTCATTCGCTTCATAATTGGACACAGGTTGTTTCTGGTATTGTGTTGATTGAGTGTTAAGCTTACCTTTCAGATCTGTTTACATTTCTTGTGTTGGTGCTGGCTAGGCATGAGTCTAGCTTCAATATCGTCCGGCCTCTGTACAAGAACCAGAAATGTTTGGGATCAAAGATAAGAAAAACACATCAATTTTAAATAAATAGTAATATTGGCCATCAGCATACTAGTACCGCTATTGGAACTTACCAGTTCCTGTGACACCGTCATACTGAGGGTGTAGGATATAATTGATCATGAATTATCTGAATTGTAACATAGAAATCTCAGTCTCTTAGCTTAATTATGATACATGCTTCATTCTGCAGTGGTGAATCTAAGAATATTCTTGATCGGGCTATAGATGCAGAGGATGCCCAGTACAAAGATTTTCTTCAGCTGGTATGTAGTCCTACTGATGTGCTTCTCTTTTGATATTATCAAGACTTCAAGGTCTGGTACTATGATAGTCTGGTTGGTACATTTCTCATATTTGCACCTGGCATGTTATATTTTTCAAGATCCATGGAAATACAACCCGACTGTTATTTATGTGTTGGGCAAATCTATACAACTTCCCAACTTTGCCAATTTTCTTCATCCTATACTTAAAAATTAAGCCAAACCAGATTTATATATTATACTCATAACTCAAAAAGTACATATTAACAGGTTATGAAGATTTGGTTGTGTTAATATAAAAAAACAGTTTTATACTAAGTAATAGAGGAGCTCGTGTAAGTCATTTCTTTAATCGGCTTTGCATTAGATTTGATAACCTATTTATTTAGAAAAACCCAAATATCATTTGGCTATTATTGTACTGGGAACTTTGGGCATTATTAGTAGATGGTTGTATAGGCATAATATGCTAAAGTCAATTAAATTTTGTATAATAACCGAACTTGCCTAAAACTGTATGATGCCTTGTTTCAAGTCCAGGGCTCCAGGCAACTAGTGAAATTAACCAACTTCATACACACCCTTTTTTCCATTATTTGAGCTGTCCTTTTTCCTCAATGTATTTGAAGGATCATGTTGAAGGGTACCACAATCTCACTGCAAAAACTAAGAAATTTTTCACGACAGCTTTCTCGTTATACAATGCAGACTTCTACATAAAAGTAGATGATGATGTGCATCTCAACCTAGGTTTGTTTTTGGAACACACAAACTTTTATTAATCTTCTTGCCAACATTATGTTTGTTCTTGAGCTGCTCAGATATTTCATTGTTTTGAAAATTGTTTTGCTCTGTGATGAAGGTGCCCTTGCTGAAACCCTAGAACAGTACAGATCAAAACCCAGGACCTACATTGGCTGCATGAAGTCTGGCCCAGTGCTTTCTGAAAAGTATCTTCTTATCTTGTGAAAATTAAATCTTAAATCCTCATACTTTTTGTTAACAAGTGATTTTAGTATTTTTTTTTTTTTTAATTTGTCACCTTGGCTGGAACCTAGTGGACGTGCTTTCGATCATATGGTATTTTATCCCCTATTATACACGTGTATGTGGGTGATTTCGGTGTTGTATTTATTGAGATTTAGGAATTAATTATGCTTGTATGGCTTTATTTATTTGTTTATTTATTTCTTTTTGCTAAAGATACTAATACTCTAGTTTGACCAAGTTCTTTTTTGTTTTTGTTTTGTAATATCTATTTTACTTTTTAATTTTTTATGTTGTTTTAGGACTTCAAAGTACTTTGAGCCAGAATCATGGAAATTTGGAGAGGATGGGAACAATTATTTCCGCCATGCAACAGGCCAGATCTATGTTCTTTCAAAGGATCTTGCAAGTTACATATCCACTAATCAGTAAGAGAAAGACGTAAAGTTCTTATAATTTAAGTACTCAGTAGGTGCAAGATATCCACTGCCATAGTTACCCTGCCATAAAACTATGGCACTCCAAACTGCATCTCACCCCCAACCTAATATGTCAATTAACTTGTGCTAAATCAGGCTCATCTAGCTCGTCAGTAACAAGTTGTCAAACTATTGTAAATGTCTTCTAGATGCATTTCAATTTTTCATTCTCTATTTTTAAAATATAATTCAGACTGAACAATATTGAACCTAATAGAAACATTTTTTGTACAGCAAGGTGAAATAAAATAAAATAGAAACTGTGTTGAAGAACCAACCAACCATCAACACACAGGTGGGTTCAAATTAAGTTCACCTTATAATCTGGAACAGTAATGTCAGGAAAATGTAGTGAAAAATAATCTAGATTAATGTCTTTTCTCTCGCTTTCGAGAAATGGCCGAAATGCCTTCTTAGGGTACTCTTAAAGCATTTCAGGAAAAGTGAGCTTTATAGTCACTAGGAAATCTACTTGAAGGGATTGAAAATACCCCTTTGAAGTTTGAAACACCATCTATAAATAGTTAATCGGCAACATTCAAATTGCATATATAGATGGTATTTGGACACAAGTTTTTTTTATTAACCCCCCTCCTCTTTAGAAGAAGTTAAATGATACAACTGCAACAAAGTTAAGTTTGAAATACTCTTAATGTGATTGACAATTTTGATATATATATATATAGGGATGCACTTCACAAGTATGCAAATGAGGATGTATCAGTTGGTGCATGGCTCATTGGTTTGGATGTAAACCATGTAGATGATCATGATCTGTGTTGTCAGACCCCAGGTTTCATTGTATACTTTTCATTTCTTGTCACCATATCTCAAATTCTCACTTCATTTTCTCAATATTTTCATCATTTCTGCATTTAATCAGAGTGTGTATCGAGGGCCAGGAATGGAAAAATATGTGTAGCTTCATTTGATTGGAACTGTACTGGAGTATGTGATTCTGTTGAGAGAATGGAAGAAGTTCATCAGCGCTGTGGTGAGGCAAACTTAAAGCAGATTTGGATGATGTCTTATGATAATAAAACCAAGGATTCCGGAAATTTCAAGGAGAGAGTAGATATGTAATGTTATCACTAATTGTGCTTGGGATATATATGTAGAATTTATCTTACATTGATTCTTATGGATTATTTGTAACAGCGTGTCTCATGTGTAACATAATAAAATTGAATTGAATCATTTTGAAAGACGTATTGTTCGACGTACTTGGTTAAAATGATTCTTTTTATAAACTGTTGCACATCCAAAATATTTTTAATGATTTTATTATGAAATATCAAATTAAAATTAAATTGTATGAAATTTGGAACCACTCAATGCAATAGATTGTTTATATTTCAAAATTAACAATTTAAATTTTAGTTAATATTCCATAAAATACAATAAAGATATACTATTGTAAATCCCAGACAATTTTTATGCGTACGATGAATTATCAAATAAAAATTTAATTGTATAAAATTTGCAACGTGGAATGCAACCAATGCATAATTTAAAATGTCAAACGCCCTCCTCCCGGCCAACCCACAAAACATAAAAACCCACCCACTCACCTTTGCGCCATAATCGTAAGCAACGAATTGTTTAGATTTAATAAAGTTTGAAAAAGTAAGAAATTGATGCAAACAGATGATTCAGATTTTACTGAATGTGCTGCATCGCAGAAGATCACATTCTGAGATAATATCAGATGAGAGATGTTAAATTGTTGATCATTTCAGTTAATTAATAAAGAGCACGTGATATGGAGGGACGAAGACGGAGGACAGAAAGTTCGATACTTGGATATTTTCTCATTGAAATTTATGTCGCTAATTTTCTTATACTGTGGTTATAGATAGAAAAAACATGAAGATTTAAGTTATAGTGGTTAGTCATAAATTGAAAATCGCTCCATCATAAACTAGATTGAAAACAAACAAAATCCTATCAAGCCGATATTTATGTATTCATGTTAAGTCATATCTAGTGTAGTGATGAGACACAAGACTTCATAGAGGAGGTTTGAGATTCAAGCTCCGTCAGAAGCTATTTTTAGAGGAATTTTTTCAAGTTTATTTTCTGCTTTGTTTGTGAGTGTGTGTGTTGTAAGCCTACGAGTAATAAATACAAAAAAATCAACACAACCAATTGCTGATAATTAACCAATGAAGAGTGTGCTACCAACCAATAAATACAAAGAGATTGAATGAGAGATTGAGTGATAGCTTGAGATTGCAATTATACACAAAATTGAAAATTTTATTGTTAAAAATATAGTGAAATTTATTGATGTATCATTTTTAGATGAAGTACGGTTGAATCACTTGAAAATGGATGTTCTTTACTTCTGTAGTATTTCTCGAAACCGTATCTGCTGTCATTATTGTGATGACAAAATTTGTCATTGTTTCATTGTTTCACTGACAAGTGAACCTCACAATTAATGGGACCCCTAAATCAAATCACAGCCACTCAAATTGAAGGCAGCGGCTCAGATTCAATATCAACGAATAATGACAAGAAAATAATGGCAAATACGGATACAATATTTCTCTTAGATTGAATTTATCTTGTTGCTCCAGACTTTGATTTTCTCCTGTTTGATGACTTCTTTGATGGCATTTGCTTTAGTCATGTTGCGAACATAACTAGTTGTGTGGTTGTACTTTGTCTTCTGATAATTGTCTTTGTTTTCCTATAGCATATATTGATAAATTATTACATGAACAATTTGGGTTAAGAAATTTCCAACATAGTCTTCTCATGAAAGACCGTCTTTAAGTTAACAAAAATTCATCTTGTAATAGTTTACAAAATAATAATAATAATAATACCATTTTTTCAAGACAATTTTTTGTTATTAATGAAATAAAACTTTATCCTTGTGATGGTAAGATTTTAAAAATCAAAAGCAAAGACGTGCAATTGCAAGTTGCAACGTTGAAAAGAAAAGAAATTTCACCATACATGTTCGTGACGATCGATCAATTCGCGACGGTCAGATCGAAACAAGCATAATGGCTTTTTGTAAATATGAGAGGAATTGTGCAGGTGGCTTTTTGTAATATTCTTTTGATGTCGTTTGTATTAGGCTTCGGATCTACTTGACCTAAGTGATAACACGTGGATAGTAGGCTGCGAAATTGTGGGCCAAGCTGAAAGCACCTAAAATATTACTTTGCTTTGCACTTATATATATTTAAGATGATTATCAAGCAATCATTTTTTTTTTAATTTCACTTTGTCATAAATCAACATGATATTGTTGTTCGTGGTTGCATAAATTCCACCAAATTACTTGAAGTTTTTAACTTGTTGTGAGCTCTCACATGATGTATATATATATGAGAGGGTTCAAATGCCTATTTTTTTGTGTCTCATTATGGTCATTAACTTAAAAAATTAATTAATTAATTTTTTAAGACTTTAAATATCAAAACTAATAGATTGAATATTTCATATATGTCATAATACATGTGTATAAAAAATATTGTAACATTTTAGTTTAATTTCATTAGTCATCTAGAGCTAACAAAATCAACGGTTGCGAGCTGAAAAAGCTAGCTCGATCGAGTTCGTCTGATTTATAACTCGAATTGACTCAACTCGTATCGTTTAGCTCGTGAACATCTCAAGCTGTAACTCGAATTGTTGCTCGCTTTCAACTCACATTCAGCTCGTTCAACTTGAAATTGTAACTCATTTTCAGAATTTATACAACCTATGAGTTTGCTAAAAGAGAAAATTAGAAATTGAATATTTATAGTTAGATTTAGTGAATTAGGATCGACATTTGTGACTTATTCTATATTAATTGTATAGTTCATATCAACTCATCAACAAATCAAGTTGTAACGAGTCAGTGCATTGATTGTTGGCAAAATCTTGGATACTACAAAAAATGAGCATATTGGATACTTCAGTGCATCTGAACCGTTTAATTCATCGAAATTGATGAAAAATGATTTTTTTAAAAACACAACAAAAATTAAATGAATCACTTTTCACGAATCTTGATAAATTAAACCGTCCAAATATACTAAAGCATCTAGTATACCCTTTTTTTAAGTCCCCAAAATTTTAACTTAAATTGTTTGCTGCATTTCTAAGCCGTGTATTATAAAAGCAAACATCCGGTTTGCAAATTTCCAAAGGCATGTATACCTTTGTGCAATTATGACTTTTTATTACCCTTTAAGGCTTTAACTGTTCTAAAGCATAACCGTGGCTGCCTTCCCAGTTCCACTATATGTCAGCAGCGGGTCCGACTCTCTGCTCGTAAATTTCTGCTTGTTTTTCTGTTTGTTTTCGATTCGACCGCTCGATCGTCACGGACAGCTGTGATTTGATTCAGGGGGCAGATGCTTTGGCCGTTAGATGAGTTTTGAACGATTCAGATCGAAACAAGCAGAAAAACAAACAGAAATTTACGAGCAGGAGATCCGATTCCGTCAGCAGCGGAGTAAGAGAGGCGCAGAAAGTTGAAGACATGTTCCATTTTTATAATTCTTATGCAATTTTTTCAAACAAAAAATTATCTCGTAGACATAATTTTGTAAAAAATCAGAGTATTACAAGTCCCGCAAAAACATTTTTATTTTTAATATAAAAAGTACACGAACTAAGTGGTCTACTATTGAATTTTTTTTTATGGCTGATGGGCATTTGCCACATCCTGCCGGAAGCTGATCTTCTACCACGCAGCACCGACGGACGGTTCAGATTTTTTGCGTTGTAAGTTATGGACGGTCCAAATTTGATTCATGAGGGTGTTTATCTTACACGAATCTCGATGCAAATCAAAAGCTGAAATTTGCTGCGCAGCACGCACAATGTCAGTGCTGCGCGGTAAAAGATCTCGTTCCCACCCTGCCATAAACATCGCTCCGACCTGCTAGATGACAGATGAGTTAAGAGCACGAAAGGTGGTGTAACGGAAACGACCATTGTTGTAGAAATGGAGAGGATGAAGTGAGATTGAACCGAGTGTTGGAGACTTCTGTCAGAAAATCCAACTGCTAAATAATTTTTGGACGGTATGGCCATGTGATCTGACCACCTTCCCTCACCTAAACATTTTCTTTAGGGATATTTGGATTTTGTCGTTACAAAATTTAAAAATTATCAAAATATCATTCAATAATTTTTTATTATCAAAACTTAGTGATATTTTGATAAAAAAATATTTTGAATGGTAATTTGATAATTTTCAGATTTTATAGTGACATAAAACTAATTTTCCTTTTCCTTTATTATCACTTTCAATTTTCGGTTTGAAACTAATTTCATTAAAGTAATAAATCCCTTTTGAAGGTTACATATTCCGGAGCTGCTCCGTACAATTAAACAAATTATGCACAACTGCGCAACAAAATAGCGTGACGAATAGTTATGATAATGATTATTTTAACAATCCAACGATTATGTTTTAAATAAATGTAAAAACCTTTTTAGACATATATTTTTTTGCATTTTAGATTTAATTAACTGAAAATTTAATATTATTTGATATTCCACCATAGTCTACTAAATAAATACGAACTATCGCAAATTCTCATGAAAATTTAAAACACATTCAATTTTTATATATCATATTTTTATTTTTATTAAACGGAAAAACTTAGATACACAAGAATAAATATATTAGATACTATATTCCGAGTTATTGTGGCCCGTTCGATCTTAATTTATGATGCGAATCTTGATGTATCTAACAAATTGGAATGATTTTCTATATAGAATATAACTTTCTTTGATGTATCCAAATTTTTTCCATTATTAGATTATCAAAATAACACATTTACACATTGGTTATGTGATCTCCTCTCAATAAAATCGGTCTGAAACATCAGACGCACAGTAAATGCTTTCATTTACCACGAATAAACGGACAATACTAAAACTTTGGAAAAAGAAAAAGCAAAATGAAAGCATTGTGACCCTATTCACGGAACTACAGTACACGTATAAAAGTTTTTCCGAACAGTAAATCAAGAAACAAGAACTTCGTAAACACCCGCTACATATTTTCTTCCATGCAAATGTTACAGAAAATAATCTAGAAAAGGACAAGTTGCTAGCGGGACCTGTCAGCGATGAGTCTACTTCCACTACCACAATAAAAACAATTTAATTAGTTAAATTGTAACTTAATTATTATATTTAAATCCACGTGAGATCCTCCTCAAAAGGTTAGAATGATTCCTCAAAATATTCTCCGGCGCACTATTGTCTATTTAGCACAGCGTGTTCCTTGGGAACGAAGCGA
Organism: Eleocharis quinqueflora; assembly: GCA_964058865.1. Taxonomy (NCBI): domain Eukaryota; kingdom Viridiplantae; phylum Streptophyta; class Magnoliopsida; order Poales; family Cyperaceae; genus Eleocharis; species Eleocharis quinqueflora. The sequence continues at coordinate 27,018 of CAXKVX010000702.1, forward strand.
TACTACTAGGTTCACATACATATGTAATAATGCATCCTTCCGTGTGGCGGGTTGCTGACAACTTTTTCCTCTCCGACAACAGGTGAGGTAGGTACAGAAGCTCGATCATAAATAGTGAAACCAAAATCTCCAAGGGAATGAGAACAAAATCAATCATCTTCACCTTTTTTCTCTATTGAATGAGGAAACTTTTTTTTTCAAAGAATTTTCTTCTTAATTGTTAATTTAGGTTCGACTGTTAAATCAGAGATTGACGCCATCAACACCACACTGCTTATAGGTGACAGATTGCTTCCTTGGACTAATCACTATCACACAATCTACCGACACCTGTTTTCAAAACAAGAAAACAAAAATCTAATACAATTATTTTGTGAAAAAAAAATTGGTTATTTTTTATTTATTTTTGTAAAAATAGTTTGGTGATGCATTATAGAATACGGTTAAGAATTAGCATTGAATGCAGTACAATAGCGTTATGGATGACGGGCATGATATGCAACTTTGCAAGAGGTCAAGTGTGGTTGTTTGTGAAAAAAAAAATGTACAATGCAGATAATACTGGTAATCAGTAAGTACCAACACTTGTAACCGCTGAAATTTGGATGTGAAGTCATTGCTATTATTTATTTATCTAATAAATGCTGCTTAAAGAATAAATAAATGCTGCTTAAAGAATAAATAAATGCTCCTTAAACAGTATGTATTCTATCAATTAGCAGCACAGGTTATAAAGTTACAGAAAAATTATGTGAACATAATTTGTATGTGAAACACTGAAACTAGATTTAGAGAGAAATTAAGCCCTCAGTTTTCATAATCTGTATGTGAAACCACATTTTATCAAATCATATGTACAAAAATCTAGAAATTATTCTACAATTAAAAAGAAATTGAATTACCTGAACCCTAGGAGAAGTGAGGCTGAGCACGAGAATCCTGGCGCCGACATCTCCGGTAATTCTAAGCTCAACCCGATCGCTGACAGTCGCATCTCTAACCAAATCCAGCGTGCCGGCCTGAGTCACATCATAGTGATCTACACTGACAGTGCTTCTCACTGTCCGAGAGCTTTGTGCGGGCTGTTCGAACCCCGGCACGACAGCGACCCCGAGCGGCACACCACGGTACATCACCTCGAAATCAGTAGATCCGTAGCGGATACCAACTTTATTCGGGTTGACGGCAGTGAAGAGAAGAGTAATATTGAGAGAGAGGTAGGGGTTGGAAGCGGTGGCAGGGGTGGAGGCGGCGAGAGAAGCGGAAGGAGATGTAACAAGGAGGTATTGAACGGAGACCTGGTTGAGATCGAAGGAGGGCTTGTGGGGCTTGACGACGAGCACCACGACGAGAGCAACGGCGACGGCGAGGAGAGCGAGGAGAGTAAGGAGGAGGAAGAGGCAGCAGCAACAGCTTTTGATAGAGGCGGAGGAGGAAGAAGGGGAGGTGTAGTGAGGGTGGCGGAGTGGCGCATGGGCATGGTAAGGGTTCGATCGGGTTGTCATTTGGGAGAGGTTTTTAAATTGAGATGGATTTGGGAAGGGAAATAGTGAGATATGGGGGAGGTGTCAGGTGAAGGTGAAGAGAGGAGAGTAGTACAACAGTGTATCACTGGGGAAGGGAGAAAGAGTTCAATTTTAAAGAGATGTGGTGTAAAAGAATTCACATTTTCTCAATTATTCAACGAAATGGCCAGCAGATTCTTCTGATTCTCAACGTTGCTACAGTGTTTTATCATGTTCGTACAGTATTTACTACAGTAGCAACACATAAAAACTGTTCATTTCTGTTTTGAAAATTACTGCCATTCCAGCAGATACGAATTCGATGTAAAACGAGTTTACTAAACGAGACTAGGAAAACCAGAGTCCAGAAGAGAGGGTTTATTGAAGGAACTGTTTGAACTTATAGAAAGATTTTTACAATGGGTCTGGTTATGAACCGGATTAAAAATTAGTCTAATTTTTTTTAAAAATATAAATGATCGGAGATACAATTAATAATAACATCTCTAAATTTTATTCAATATTTTATTACTTTTTTATTTTTTTGTATGAAATCCACTTCAGTGCAAAAATAGAGTCGCGACGACTCTAATAAGTTGAAGTGATTATGAAATTTTTAGAGTAATCTCTCTTAAAATTTATTTGGGACCCCACTTAAAATTTACTTAGGATGTTACTGTTAATCGCGACTCTATTTTTTACACATTGAGAAAAACATACAAATTGAAAGCAGATGAAAATAATAACACAATCGAAAAAATTTAGAAGCGCTATTATTAATAGCGTCTCTAATCATTTATAACTTTTTTATAGATCTTGGATCATATAGTTTTTAATCCTGCCAACTGTTTGGCTCATTACGAAAATTTTCATTTCAACTTTCGTGGGGTCTTTTAACATTTCAGTCCTTGTATCTTTTAAATCATATGTTATGTACTTATGTGTACTTAAATTGTTTAATTTAATGAAGAACTGCGGGTTGTCAAAAACATGGAAAATGGAGAACTCACACGAAAGTGGGCAACGGGCCAACGGTTAAAGATGAGTTTCTCAGAGATGAACTGACATACCAATAATGTTTTTTTTTTTAAATTCAAGTAAACCCCGAGTTGGAATACCAACTTTCAAATTGAAAGCAAAAACATGATTTGTTTTTTTGATACAAAAGTTTTGTATCATTACAAAAAAAAAAAACAACAGAAAACTAAAACGATATCAAAACATCAAGTTTCTATTAATTGATACTCATAGATGCATCAGAGTTATACATGTAAAACGAATTGTCATGTATGTTAGTTGAACCGTTATGTATATTATTTTTGTACTAAAAAATAATTATGAATGTTAGACGAATTATTATACATAACAATTCATCTAGCATATATGTCAACTCATCTAACATAAATAATTGCTTTTCATTATATATGGATGCCTCATAGTTATACATGTGAAACAAATTGTCATGCATGTTAGATGAGTCATTATGTATATTATTTTTATACTGAAAAATAATTATGCACATTAGACGATTTGTCATGCATAATAATTTATCTAGCATACATGACAACTCATCTAACATAGATAATTGCTTTGTTACAAAAATAATATACATAGTGATCCGTTTAACATGCGTAACAACTCATCTAACATATATAACACTTAGATATCGATGGAGATATCCATGATTTTGTAATTAGGTTTAATTAGATCAGACTAATCTTTGATACACCATTGAATTTACAAACAATAATGAATAGCTACCTAATTTGTAATTAATAAGCGATAATGAATAGCTACCTCAACTGATTCAGTGGAGAGGGCAGTAGTTAGAGGCTGTAGAACTCGACTCGATTCGAGAAATTCATTCGATTTTATCTAAATTCGATCTGACTCGATTCGAGATGATATGTAATATGAGACGAAGCGACACATGAGCTATCTGACCCGATCCGAGACAACTCATAACTCGAAATGACGCGAACCATGATGACCCGAGCCCAACCCGACCCGAGACAATCCGTAATCCGAGATGGAGCGACAAATGAGGACCCGAGTCCAATCCGACCCGGCTCGACATAACCAGATACAACTTATAAATCTATCTAATCCTTTCTTGCCTACTGATTAACATAATTTTACTAACAAAATAACACGAGAGAAAGTCAAGATTTAATAACACAATTCAATAACGCGGTCTGATCTTGTCCGATTGAACTTAACACTTAAAATAATACTAAAAAATTGTTAGTGCAACCCGACCCAAACCCGGCCTGATCTCGCCTGACCCGATCCATTACCCGAAAAAGACCGACGTGACCCGACCCGCAACTCGACTTTTGTCGACAATCAAACTAACCCGACCCGACCCAACCTGACTCAAATTCGCCCAACTCACCCGACTTGTCATCTCTAGCAGTTATTGACGAAGAAGATGATCCGCTTGGAAGTGAATAAATTGAGGAATATGATATATACTTAGTTTTCTATTAAATTTGGCTACTCTCGTCGGAACTGAATTAGTATTTTTATCGTGACAAGCCATCAAAATGTACATATTCGAGTCTATTTTTTAGTGTGTCAAATTTTATTTGCAATCAGAGGAAGGTGTATCTCAAATTTGACTCCATCATAAACTTATGTCTTCATTAATTATTTTTTATCATGAGTTTGTGTCAGTATCTATTTCGATCGTAAGTCAACCTTGATATAATGAATAAACTCAAATATCTACAGTTTGATGATTTGCGACGATAAAATATACTAATTACAGTCGCGAAGAAGATGCCAAAGTGGTTATAAAAAACCGATTTTTTTAACATTAGAAATTTAATAAATAAATTATAAATAGAAAGAAAGATTGTTGCAAAAATGCGAAAAATAGAAAAGGTTGGGGTTCAAACACCGACTTTTTGAGAAAATCCAAAAGGCCAATGTTGTGAACACCGGCCAATTGATCTTGTTTTTTTCCGCAAAACCAATTGATTCTTCCCAAGCCGTTTATTTTTTATTAATAAAAATATTATTAATTTAATTCATGAATTAGGTTATATTTAGGTAATTTTTCGTAACAACTTCGACTACACACGTTGGGATCGTAATTAAATTTGTTTTATCAACGCAAGTCATCTAGCTATAGATATTCAAGTCTACTTCCATCATGTCGAGTTCGATTTGCGACTGGAGAAACGAGCGATTCACAATTGATTTCGACGCAAACTCATGATAAAAAATCACCAAATAAGACATAAGTTTAATACGGAGCCAAATTTGAGATACACATTTCTCCGATAGCAAATCAGACTCGACGCGATGAAAGTTGACTCGAATATCTACAGGTCGATGGCTTGCGACGATAAAAAACTAATTACGATCCCGACGAGCGCTGTCAAAATTTATACAAAAAAATATAATAATCATACTTAATATTTTTTGTAACAATTTTGACTATGCTCGTCGAGATCGTAATTAAATTTTTTTATCGCCATAAATCATGAAATTATTGATATTTGAGTTACTGTAGGGCCGCTGCTATAGTAACGCTCGTAAAAAAAATTCTTCAAAGAAGAAAAAAAAAATTTAGAGGCGTTACTATAGCGCTCTTAAAAAATGACTGACAGCAGACCTCATAAGAATAAAAAGTTCCGAAAAATCGAGAAAATAATGAAAAGAAGTTAGGAACTCCATTGATAAAGTCTTCGGCCTTTTATAAAATTTATTTAGATATTTTAAGTCATTACTGTTATTCGGACCCGATTTCTCTACCGCGCGGATCGACGGATCGTCTAAATTTACTGCGCTGTCAACTACGGACGGTCCAGATTTGATTCAGGAAATCTGATATTATAAAGTTTAATTTGCACGAATCTTGATGCAAATTAAAGGTCGAAATTTGCTGCGCGGTGCGCAGTGACGGTGCAAGATCTCGTTCCCTGTTATTCGACCCACATTTCATAAACTTCCAAATAAACCGAAGCAACCTCTCTCTCTAATTCTACACGTCAACGGATTCTTCCATTGCACGGCCTCGCTTCACCTCTCTCAATACTTCATATACCGTGGAAAAGGAAAATAGTAAACCTAAGAAATAATTTACCTTCGTAGAAAGATGGTCGGAAAGCACGGTGCCATACCGATGGAGGTGGTCGGAACCATGATCGAGATGGCTGACGTGGCATGGCACGCCTTGGAGCACCGGCACCACCGGGTCAAGGGCTCATCGGAGACTCCTCCGCTGACCTCGGTGCAGGAGGAAGGAGAGGAAGAGCAAATAGAGAGGCTTCGTTCTGAGAATCTCAGGCTGAAAGCACAGCTATCAGATAATTTAGCTGTGCTACAGTCGATTTATAAAGCTCCATCGTTCTCTAAAGATTGCCCTCCTGATGTAAGTTGGATTAAATGTCTTAGTTCTTGTTTCGTATCTGAGGTTTTGTCACCTGATACCTGTAATTATGATCGGTAATTGTATAGCACTGGCATCTACTTGACTTATTAATCCAAACCAGGCACAAATTTGCCCGAGGCCAACTGGTAATAACTTTTCTGGCATGGTATTCTGTACTCTATGGAATAAGTTCTGTTTCATTGTCTTGTGTTCTCAGGTTCATTTAGGTAACTATTTTATTTGATAAAAGTCTAAGCTCCTGAGGTACCCATGCTAAGTCTGAATCGATCAATTTTAAACAAAAAATAAAGAATAGAGACCAAGAGTTGTTAGTAGAGTGTTCTTGAGGGATTCCCAATGTTACAACATTGGAGTTTCGTAGAGCAAGGACAAGCTGCTTTGAGTATTACTGGGAGTAACTAAAGTTCAGTCCAGAGAAAGAACAAAATATATTGAGAAGACTATGAAATTTATGTTGATATATATAACAAAAATTACATACATGGAAAGAACTGTAATAGACCTCCCAAGGCCAAGTCTATTTTGAACTTAGTTTTCGTGTGAGTGTTACATTCAACTAACATTGCATTAAATTGCATTTAGAGCATCATCATCCCTAAAACTCTTGAATTTCTAAATAATTATCACGTCAGTTTTAGAAATTTAATCTTTCTTTAGTTTCTAAATTCTCCATTCTTGAAACTAAAAAGTTACAGTTTTTTAATTGTCACATCAGCAAATATTACCAGTGTTGTGGGAGACCGGTCAATTTTAGCCAATGATTAAGTCACGTCAGAGTTTATAAACTCTGGAGCAAAATTGCTAAATAAGAAACTCACCTACAATCCTGAAACTCATCTAGAAACTACCACGTCAGATTAAAAACTCCAAGAGTTTCAGAGATAGAGATGCTCTTAGTCTTTTTTAATCCATTTTCCAATGCAGTAAGTTAATTTATTGCATAGTTGAGGCTTAATGGAACACTAGGCAATTAAATCCCATGATTAATTTATATTGACAGCTATACGAGCGACTTATTGCTTCTGTGGATAATTCAAACTACCTTAAAGAGCTCGAGTCACTCCAAGAGGCGATTATGGAGCCAACCAAGCCAGGTTTTAGGCCTTCATTCAAATATTACACAACACTTCTTTTTGCTTTCACAAATTACAACCCCAAACTCGATTGGGAGTTTCATATTATTTCTGAATACCAACTTAATAAGGGCATTTATACTGATTGATAAATCTGGCATTTTCCTTTTTCAACATTTCAAGACAATTTATGTTATAAGAACTTAAGAAGTGCAAATAATGGCACTTCGATATGCTAATAATCAACTGGAAAGCTACAAATGTACATAAGAAAAAACAACAACCTGCATGAACTGTGCCAACTTGGTCTCTCTTCTACCCAGTCGGTACAGATACTTGAATTTTAGAGAATTCAAATCTGGCTGCAATGGTTGTCATTTGTCAATATAATGGTCATGTTTATATTTTTAGCCTTCATGAAACATCTTTCATTGTGCAATCAGGAATAGAGAACTGTACAGATGTTTCAATAAATATAAATGGAGAACTTAGCTGGTGGGTTTGGGTCACCGAGAAGCTGGACCCGCAAAATCTCGAGGAACCTAGTGGGATCGATGACGAGAATTACATTATAGTCAGTGAAGAAAGTGTAATTGATGGCATTGCTAGCTTCATTGCACGATGCATCCTTGAGAACCCTGAATCTAAGGTTCACTATTTGTTCTTTCAATTTTGTATCTTATTTCTCTAAATTTTACTGGTGGTGGCACTTCTGATTACATTATCGGTTTCTGTTTCTCCTCTTTTCTCTCCTCTTACTTCTGTGCTTTATGCATGCATGGAGGAAAAGGGACTTTAAACATTGTGTGTAAGAATCACCTTGAAATCCAGCATTGGTTGAAAGCAGTCTGTACTATTACACAATTATACCAAATCTGTGGGTTCGCTCCCAATATATCTCCCTATTAAAACTCAGTTTGCAGTCCCCGCCTAAATTTATCTTTAAGTGGATAATTTTTAGAGCGTAAACATACAAGTTACTCAAATTATTTTTTCTTTAACATTTGCATCTTCATTTGGGTTGATATTTAAATATAGTGTTTTTTTATTGCAGACATTGTCTCCTCAGGAGTTGCACAAAGGTAGGCTTACAACTTGCTTGTCTATTCATTTAAATATTTGCTTAATTTACAGCATAGCCTCAATGTTCTATTATTTTCTTTTTAAGATCTATTCCTTTATGCTAGTTCAGATCTTAGAAAGTAAGGCTTTTGCATTATGTGGTAGAGCGCTAGGACTTTCAGTTTTAGATCTTGTGTACAGTTGTCTGTGATATCGGACAGTGATAAATTCTTGTACTAATGTTTGCACACTAGAAAAGATGATTGCTTTTTCTTCCTTTGAATTTTGAAATGTAAGCTGTAACAAGAGCTATAGCTGGAATAAAGCAGAGAATGAGTTGGAAAAATATATGGGAGGCTGGAAAGGTCATATACTCCTTATCTACTTGGGGAATATGTTTAGCCGGGTAAGTGATATTTTCTCTTTAACTGCTTTAGTTTTGAAACATGTTTTGCGAGCATTACTGAGTTAGTTAGACCATGCCCTAACATAGTGCCAATAGAATGCTTGTACTAAACCTTGCTCGTTAGATTTGTATTAAATTCTAGCAGATTCTTTAAATTATGCATTATGGATGTCCCTTGACAGTCCTTGAAAATGTAGATTCCATAGTATTTATTTTTGATAATTGGTGTCAATTTATTACAGGTTATACCGGCATAGGGCAATTGTCAAAGTTGCATCCAAAGGAGTCGTTGCAACCTCTAAATTAGTCATGAAGATGTTATGAATGTAGGTTATAATAAAATTATACAACAAAAACACATTTGTACAGGATGACACAACATTGTGTGTTAAGACTTAAGTGTTCAGTATTAGTTTAATTTATTACTGCAGTACAAAGATAAATGATCCAACAAATACTGGAAACTAAATTACTGGTAATTTGCACTCTTTTTATTCTGAAAGTGGATCATTTAACCTAGTAACATCGGCTTTCCTCGTGTTTTTTGCTCCTGATTGTCACATGGAAATTACCGATCAAATGACTTACCAGTTACCATGTCTGGATTGAAATCAACTCACTAGCCAGCTATGTGCTTCATTTAATTTAGCGGCCACTATTTTAGCATTAAGAAATTGAGATTCATCGTCATTCTTTTTTCTTTTCTTTTGAGAACAATTTTTTTGCGGAGAAATGATTTAATTAATATTTATACATAGCTTAACAATTGCACAATATTTGAAATCTGAGAATCTAGGAATAAATTTAACAATCCAAGAACATATTTGGTGTATACAAAACTAAGAAGTTTGATGCATATTTTATCATTCACTGAACCGATATGAAAGCAATTATGAATTCTTTCTAATGTTTTTGGATTTATTTGTCTTTAATGATTGTCAATAAAATACAATTAGCAACTGTATGAAACTTGAAATGTTGGTTGTCTGTATGTACGTCAAAAGTTAACCATAATATCTACACCACATAACTTCTTGTTTGATATTAATATGAGAAACATTGCTAATAGACCAAAAAGGTATCGATTATGTATCCGTTCGATTATTATATTGAGCCGAATTGGACATTCTTTTAACTTTAAAAAGTTTTCAAATGATATGTCTAGATGAACGAATGGGTTAATAAAGTTAGCAGCTAATAGACTTATTCAAAATAGTCTGCTAAACTAACTTTTGATTGTTTTAGCGAATATAAAAAGATAGTTTGTTAACCTCAAGGTTAAGATAGACTAGATAGTTATCTTATCTACTCGTACAAATTTTAAATAACAACTCAGAATTTTCATTAATCTTAATTTGTATTATTCTCATCCACGCAAGCACATCAAATATTCTCCTTTAAATGATTAAATCACCTTTTAGTAATCACCACTAATCAGCGCAAAATTTGCAGCGTCATCTCCTTGGTTTACCACTGTCTTTCTGTTTAAAACGTTATTTTGCCTAAAAACAAAACACAGTCAGTCGTTTAATAAAAACGCACCATATATCAGAGCCTGCTGATACAAATTCTAAACCATGCAAAAATAAACAAGTCATTGCTTTTTGGTACATCAACATCAAAACTGATTATTCTCGGTGTTAAATTTTATAAACATACCATACATTTTGAAGGCAAAAAAATTTATTATACTCTTTTAAATTACCTCAGCCACAAATATATACAAAATTTTGTATAATGAGCGTATTATGGGCCATTCGGATTGGTGAGATTAATTATAAATTTGACTAATTCTATTATGGAACAAAATTAACTTAATTACATTATTCAAATGATGTATTATTCTAAGCTATTTTAATTGAACTATTTTACTAGCATCTTTATATGATAAATTAGTATGTTTCGAATTTTATGTAGCTTAATCAAACCAAAAAAAGACAGAAAAAATGAACGCAATTGAATAACTTATAAATTCCATTTTTATCGTTTTATCTTACACTAAATTTAATTTTTTTTAGAAATATAGTGTATATACCTATCACCCCTAAACTATATAGCTCAATTTCAATAATTTGAATTCGTCATTTAATTTTAACAAATTGGTTCTGAAGTTAAGCCCACCAATTATGTTTTCAAGTTTAAGTACATAATTAGAAGTATATTACTATTATATTTCCAAATAATTTGATATTCGTTAAAATTTAAAACTATATTTGACTTTTCATAAAAAAATTTATAAATTTTCATAAAAGAACTACATTTGACAATTAAATGAAGTAATTTAGTAAGTTGATCTCGTAAAGGTTCTACAATCTATTTGTATGTATCTGTAAGTAATAATTTGTTTGTTGCTATGTGGTTTGGAAATTATAGCTGTAGCCCACAATCTATTGTGCTATTTTATTGACTGAGTTGATGCATTTTGGTTTAGGTGCCGAAGAATACTTGAATCGGATGGGACTCATCATCTGCTAGATTGACTAATGTGCTTTTGTAGCGTTAATTTGGTGATTAATTGGTTAAGTAAATATTAATTATTAATTTTGAAGTTCTCTGATTTACAAAAGCAATTGGTTGATGGTTGGTACTAGACTTGCATAATGTGCGTAACGATCACAAAAGATGATAGTTGCGTTAACCGTTTTGTTTAATGAACGATTAAGAAATTTTATTTCATTAATTGTTTTGTTAAAGATAACGATCAAAACGATCAGAACGAAACATAACGATCAAACTCATTCTTTTCGCTTTTCATCCATCTCCTCTCTTATCACACTAAAGCAAACCAGAAACTGGTGGTGAACGATTATAATCATACACCATAATCAAATCATTAATATTCTCATTCCAGCAATTCTTCATCTCATCTCTCATCACCTTATCTCAGCATAGCGTTTTTTTTCTTCTGAAATCAAAATAATTATAACAATACTGTCACAAACGGAATTACGAAACAAACGATCACAAAACAATATGTTTTCATTAACCATTTCGCTATTTAAACAAAAGAAATATCTTTAATCGTAATCGTTTGTCATGAAACAAAACAAAAAAAACGATTAAACGACTGACATTGACAGACCTAGTTGGTACCATTTGTGTTTTTTATTTTATTTTATTTATCAATTCGTTTTATTGGTTGATTTACCACACCAAACCTGATTTTTTTTATATATTTTTATCCACAATTTATTTTATTGTACAGAAACAGTTTTATCATTAATATATAGATGTGACAGTTTATTTGTTTTTATGATGCCACAACAAGATGGAAGCTTGATATGTAGGCTTACCAGTGACGAAGTTCCTGTAGCTGACAGTGCATGTAGTTTATTCAGTTTACGCTAATACAACTTTAAATAAAGAAATTAAAATCACTTCAATATAAATTCAAAAGCTCTGCACATTATGTTATGAACAACATGAAAATTTGGTTTTGTAGCAGGTGGTTGAGTTTCAGCTCTTTTGATAAGAGCAGTTGAGGCTTTGTTGCTTGAAAATGATCACAATAGAGTGGTCTATCAGTCAACAACAAAGCCTTTAGTTTGATAAAACTTGGATGGAAATGAGGCCAATTTACACGATTAAAGGTAAATTTGTTTGTGTTTTTCCCTATTGGTTGGGTCTGATTACTAAATATGTGCAGAATTACGTGCTTTCAATACATATTTTCTGTAAGGTCTGCTATGAGTTGATTTACATGAATTTAGTAGTTAATTTAGATACAGCCAGATAACACAAATATCAGGTGTTAGACCAGTTAATTTAGATATCAGTGCTAGACCAGATCATCAGATACAGATGAATTTGGTGAAATGACACGCTTGGTTCTGCTAGAAGCTTGTCAACTCAGGAAAGGATGAGATAACTTGTTTATCACTAAGTTTATGTAACATAATTTCTCATATATCAGTAGTAAGTGTTTTTTTTTGTCAGTCTGCAGTTTGTTGTGTAATAATGGATGGTTATGAGCCTTTAGCATAGAACTTGAGCACAATGAGGTGGTTGTTATGCCTTTCAGTATACATACATGCTCAGTAATCTCCATTGCATTGCTGCAATTGAACACATACCGAGAGGCGAGATCCTAAAAAAGAGTATTTATCTGACCCAACATCTGGCACACTATCAACCATGTTTGATTTGGATTTGGGTCGTCGGTGGGATCCTTTCGAGCTGCATGGAGGTGGAGACTGGAGTGACAACTGTACAATTTTTACCCGAATCACCTCGATGGCAGTGTCGTCAGTGTAATCAGTGCTTGATTTGGTTAACCATCCTATCAGTGCCGTCAATGTCTTTAATCATCAAATTCAGTTAATCAATTTGTTATATTCATCTTACAAAATTCTTTGAGTGCATTGTTCTATTAGGCTTGAACTCAAATTCCATTGTTTATGTTCAGCAGCGTGAAGAGGTAATTTGGCAATTTTTTATTTAACATACTGCTAAATTCTATTATTAATTATTGTTACTAAAATATGCCTTCTATATAAAAGATATAGTTTATGGGTACTGATTAGACTTTGTGGTTTGATTAATTTATAAAAGCATAATTTATTTATTTTTTCTAATTGAGGAGGCACTTTTATGTTGCTCACGTAATGCTTTTTAATCCCCTCCCAGTTTCAAAACGACAGAAATAGAACTTCTCAGGGACCGTACCGTCAGGTGCTGATTAGAGCTTCAAAAAAAATTGCAAAAAATCTATATGTATTTGAACGATTTGTCAATTTTTTCTGCAAAATTATCATGAATATTTAGAAATCTACATCATTTTGCTCCCTTGAAAAAAATTTTATAAATATTACCCCCGACGAAAATACTGAATCCATCCTTGCGTACCGTGATACTTGGATTTTCAAGAGCACTGCAAATGTGATACTTGAAGGACCATAGCAGTACTAGGTGTCACATGGTTATAGTTTTGCGTGTATCTACATTCTGATGCATGTACCATAAATTTGAAAGACCATCGAAGAAAAACTGCCCAAAGGTAACAATTTCTACAGTTATATACTTCAATAAAACTGAACCAAAGTTGTATACTTCAATCAACAAGAGAGTAGGTATGTTACCAGAAAAATGTCAACAATTTCTATGTAGTAACTTACAGGAAGTTTGTGTACATAATTCAACTACTAACAGAAGACTTTTTCTCAAGTAGGCCATTATATATTAGTTATACACAACTATTATTGATTAGTGTCTTTGATCACATATGATATTCCACTAATTTGAATAACTTCTTAATTTCATTATTGACATTGCTTTCAGAGGCTCAGATTTTGTCGTCCGAACCCTTTCTAAATCATCTGTCATTCTCTCCTAATCAGGAGTCTACCCTATGCCATCAAGAAAATACACAAATCAAACTATATATGGACCAAATTGTTGTACCAAATTAATATATACATGTACAAAAAAACAGCAAAATCTCATTGACCAAATTGTGACAACTTAATATATACAAATCAAACTATACACGGACCAAATAGTAGTACCATCCTTCCACATATATCATCCATGTACAAAAAAGCAGAGGATATAATCTCATCAAAAGTAAACCCTCAATAAAGAATGGAACTCCATTTTACAGTTTCACTGGTATAAAAAACAAAAGCAATTTACGTAGCATTCTAGCCAAAAACTAAAGAAATGAAAATCAAGTCAATAGCACTATTATAGGTTCTATTTTGATTTAGAAGTTTTGAGTGTCTAGGCATTGGAAGTGATAAATAGAGAGGGCATTCTCAATAATCCTTTTTCCGAGGAGTTCTATTTCTATAGAACTCTCAATAATCCTCTCAATAATGCTCAGTAAGACATCTCAGACTGGATTGTTGTGTAGTTTCAGATGGCACTTACAGAGAGGACATGTAGGATTATCCATGATCCATGTGCCGATACATGAGGCGTGGTACTCATGACCACACCCTAGGTGCCCTATTGTCCCTCCATCACCATACGACTCCTGACAGAAAATGTCAAATATTCAGATAAATTAAATTCATCAATAAACATTTAACTTTCTTGTTATTATATATTATATGGTATTATCCCATCAGAAGGCCAGTTGTATTATTTGATTTATTGAACTACCAGCACAAGAAATTAAATCAAAATATGGTCAAACAGAAGTCATTGTATACAAGGTATGACTTGTATATAATCATACCAAGCAGATGGTACACCTCTCTGTCTCATCTTGCAGGCCAACACAAATGACCTCTTTAACAAACTGGGTAATTTCAGAGGAGCTTATTCCTGGGTTTGCATTGTCTGTACTCGGCACCAAAGCAAGCAACCCCTGCAATACAAAGGAGAAAAAAATCATCAGGTAGGACCAAGGACATGCCAGAGCAGTAATTAGAACTGAAAGACATTTTAGTTCCATAATTTTCTTGTATATATGAGAATATTCTCCAGACTTCAAAAGTTCATTTTGTTTAAAGCAATTTATATACAGAGGTTACCTCAAAACAAACCAGACCACATATTTGGTTTCTTAATTTGTGTAAACAAGTACTACATCAGTTGGATTATTCTCGATCGATATTCTATAGTTTTTCATTGACCCCAATAAATATTTAATAAAAGAACACAAATTAGTTACAGAAACCATCTCTTCTGCTATTAGACATATAAATACAAATTTAGAGAGAATACCTCGCTCATCAATTGTTCAATTTGTCGCATCTCTTCTGGTTCGAAGTAGTCCTGCAAATAAACAAGAACATTATATAGTAATAATAACATGTACCAGAAAAGGGATTAGGAAGCATTTAATATTTTGTAATTTTCAAGTTATAGGGTCTTTTGTGTAAAATAAACGTGTAATTATTTTTTCTGGGATTTATAACAATTGGACATACAACCAGATGGGAGGATAAGACGGTGTAAGCAAAAATAGAAAGGCCAGAGATCAAAGTGGAAAGGTTTTAATTTTTAGTATTAAAACAATTATATTTCAAGTGCAGATAGGTTGTTCCTAAGCTGACTAAAGGATTCTCATTAAATTGCTGAATGATTGTCAAACAACTAACCCAGAATCACTAGCTATGGTCTAGGTCTAGTTTCATGAGCCTAAATAACTGAAAATTAAAGAACCTAATTTATCAATACAACTCCAAAAACCAGTAAACAATTGAACAACAACCCTGGTGATTTCAGAGACATAGAATTAGGGCATACCTCATCAGAGGGATCAAGAATATGTCCCATAGGGGAAAATTCATCGTCTTCGCCAGATTCATAATCTGGTCGCTGTCTACCGGCCGTGACTGGGCTTCTAGAATCTAACGCAGTATCAATTACAGCCAGGCTGGGCTCTGACACCAAACTGATATCAGGTGAGCGGAGCTCTTCATCGCTGGTCAATGAAACGGCAGACACACTCAGCTGGCTCAGAGACTGTGTGTTCAGATTGTTGAGGCTTATCACCGGAGAGAGCGGTGAACCATGGAGGCAACGCCGTACATGGCGTGCTGGCGAGAATCTACCAGTGGCATGACAGGAGCTTTCAAGGCTGATCACCGGAGAGAGCGTTGAACCATCCAGGCGACGCCGTACATGGCGTGCTGGTGAGAATCTACCAGTGGCGTGACAGGAGCTCTCGCCAGAAGCTCTCCTCTTACGCGAAGCGATATCTGGAGAGCCCAGATATTCCGGCTGGGAGGGTGACTGGAGGTCTTGATTCCCTGAACCTACAAGGGTTAAATTAGAAAACAAAAGTTAGATACAATAAATTCTTATTCTAAAATATAGAACCAAACTGATCCTCCATATACCTGACACATATAGATGATGACGTAGTGGCTGGCCTGGTTGTGTGCCCAGATGAGAGATTGGTGAACGGCCACGACACTCACTGCGAGCTGGTGTGGAACAACCAGTGGCATGAGAGGAGCTTTCACTTCGAATCTCTTGGGCGACAGATTGGGAAGATGATGACTGGAGATCAGGATTCCCTAACTCTACAATTGTTGAAATACAAAAGATTAGTTTTTTTAATGCTTGTTTTACAAAATCCATGATTTCTTTTAGTAGGCGAGAGACCTACTATTTTTTCATCAAGAAAAAAAAATTGAACAGATTAGCGCCTGGAAGTGTGATCAGAATAGAGAAATCACATGCGTGGCAGAGATTGGCAATATGATTAGAGTACCTGGGAAAGGGTGAACAAAGCATAGAAAAGAGAAAATTAAAATATGATGGAGGTTTGTTTGCCGAGTAAGCAAACATTCACCAAATATTACAATAAAACAGTTATCAAATATTACAAAAAAAAAATCATACCCATGCGCACAGATCTCATTTTTCTGGCAAAGTCGACACCTTGTGCTACATTAGAAAACATAAAACAAAAATAAAATATCTGTTGAGACTTGAGAATATAAAATTGAAATAGGAATTTAAAATAAATAAAATGAAAAATAGAAAAAAAAGGATCATCACAAAATCAGAAGCCTTAAAGGCTCGTAAATAAAATAAAAACGAGACGCCTTTTTCAAACCAGGAATTCAACATAATGAGTCCGTATCTATACCAGAAAAATCAGCAAAGTCACATAAAACCAAGAACAAAAAAAATAACCATACCAGTTTCTATCTATACCAGAAAAGCAAAACCCTAGAAAACAGCAAACTGGGTCCTCGAAAAAAAAAAAAAGGAAAAGGAAAACAATACCGGCACAAACCCCTAGAAAACAGCAAACAGTTTCTATCACACACGCACAAAACAAAAAGAAAAAAAACGAGCAATACCAATTTCTATCTATACCAGAAAAGCAAAACCCAAGAAACAGTAAAGTGTCCTTGAAATCAGTCAGCACAACCTGAAAAAAATCGAAAACACTCACTTGTTCCTACGAATACGCGCTGGAAGAATGATTGGGTTTCTTCGTAGGAACAAACCCTAGAAATGGCGAAAGGTGATGCGCGCAAATCCCTCAGAGCAACAACCAACGTTTAGGAGACATCCTCGAAGCAAGATCGCCACAATAAATCCAGAAGAAGAATAGATTCGGAGGAGAGAGAGAATAGAGAAAGGTGACAAGGATAGAGGCGGCGATCTGGAAGAGGATAGGAGAAAAGAAACGCGTCTGATAATATTACGATCATTAAAGAAGATGCGAATTCGTTGAGCTAAGGAGAGAATAAATGAAAAGAAACGATACCTCCGTGCTTTGCTGGCCCAAATAAAGAGATTGTAAATCAGCCCACCTCAGGTTCAGGTTTATCAAAAGCCCAGAAAACTATTCTTTAAGCCCATATTACGATAATACCCAATTAAAAAAGTATAGACAAAACTAAATTTGATCAACCAAAATACACAAACATTGACACGCTGTCACGCTATATCAAGGAACTTTTAAAGATCAATATTGTTGAATTTTAGATTCATCAAAATCGAATATGTGATAAAAAAAACAAGAGTGAGACTTTTATGGACAAAAAAATTTAAATTCAAATCAATTACGATCATTAATCGTTATCAATAATTGTGCAATCAAGTTGATTTTGCATCAATAATAGTACAATAAAATTGATTTTGATCCATAGCAGAATTTGCCAAAAAACAAATATACTTTATAGAACTATAAAAATTAATACTGATCAAACAACATTATGCGGTATTATTTTAAATTCGATCTAGAATTATTTATATGATAAATTGATAATAGATAATGAACTACAGTTGTATCAATAGGAAATACCAAGAGCATAAACACACAAAATTAGGAAGAAGAGTTACGGTGCATGCGCATGAATCGTGCTTGTGCATCTGGATCCTCTGATGTGCATCGAGATTCAATGCGCACTATCTCCACGAATCTCGATGCGCATCGGAGAGCTCAGATGCACAAATACGGTGCATGCGCATGCACCATAATTTTGCTCAAATATCAATACTAGATAAAAAAATACTCTTAATAGCTTTGATAGCTTTTTCGTGTAAATAAATCTACAAAATTTAAAAAATTCTTCGCCTCGTGTAATGGTCCTTAAATTAATTCTAGAAGGTAGATGTACCATAATTTAAACTAACAAATAAACTATTTCAAAAAAAATTGGCTAAATTTTTGATTTGTCGTTAGATACTCGAAATCGCTTCGGATCGTCGATCTTGATTTATAAATCAGATTTTAATGTATCCAAGAGCATCTCCAATTGAACAATTCAATTGGATTGCTAAACAATTAAACCATTATTTTTAGCAATTCCATCGTACTAGGATTGTTTAAACCCTCCAACCCAGCAATTGCATCTAAATGCCACATCAGCGATTTTTTTCTCTCTCTTTGTCGGTCAAGTTTATTTGACTTCTCCTATCTATCTGTTGCCATCTGAATCCCCTCCGAAAAGCTCAAAAAAGAAATAAACCACAAATATCGAGAGCTGAATCTATGCCTCCATGTAAACGTCTTTCATTAGATTGGTGAAATGAACATACCAACATAGAGAAATGCAATGCATCATGCAAATAAATTTTCTTTTCAATTTTTCGGTTGGTACAACTTCAACAAAAAAAATTACAAATTAATTTTCAGCAAGCAAATATATACTACAAGTTATATTTTACCAATATCAAATCAATAATAAAAAATATTTCACAAATTACATCCTACCCAACAATCAAGAACACAAATTATTATTACAATAATAATAGTATGAAACTATTTATTATTACAATCAAAGTCCAAAGCACAAATTATTAAACAAGCCATTTTTCACTTCGTGGCATCTCTTCAATGTTGATGTGAATCTTCTCTTTATCCATGATGAATTGTGGTAACTGTCAAATACAAAGAAAATAAGGTTTGCTAATCAATAATAAGACGAACAAGTAGCTTTGCACAGCCGAGTGTCCAAATGGGTCAATCTGCCAGTCGGCTCGAGGAACCTTGCCAAATTGCTTTTTAATCAAGCTGTGACCAAGGGTAGTTTGGTCAATCATGTCTATGTAATGTGTGGCTGCCTCATCATGCATGTATCAGCTTCCATTTCTGGTTCAAAATTTATCTGAACTGTTGGTTGTCTACTAATTAAAACTGATATGATAGGCAATCTGAAATCTTTCAACAAGTAAAGAGGAAAAAAAATTATGTACATGAACTCAAGCTGACCAGAGTGAACCAGTTTTTTTAGTATGGATTGGGTTGTTTTACTTTGCTCCTCCCACCATCTTTGGAAAAATGCCTACACCAAAAGGTTCCATATCTCCTCAAAAGGTTCCATATCTCCTCAACCAAGTCCTCCACCCCAAACACACGCACACACCAATTACACCATTTCATCATGATATGAAATTTTTTCTTACTTCAGTATGGCCTGGGGTATGAACAAGCTCAAAGTCGAAATTGATGGTTCATGGACTGTCTCCATGCAGCTCTCTCTATATCTGCAGTTCTATAGTCTACCTGTTTCAATTGAATAAATTATTCATCATCTTTAATATATTAAAGAATATTGTTTGATACTGAAATTGCATGCATCTAATAAGGAAGGTTGTAGCAATACAAATACTGAGAAGCTATAACGTTTGTTATTACTGGTTTAGAATGCGCAAATTGAGACCATGAACAAAGGTCTGCAATCTTACAAATACTATAAAGCAATAGTACAAGTACTTACATCTCCTACATGCATAATCATCTCATAATTAAACCGATTGGCCCACTTGTCATGGTCTCCTATATCATCCCTGCCATATTCACTTTGGTCAAGGCACACAACAGTTTGATCCCAGGAACTGACGAGACAATGGAGGCCACGTTGTAATTTGGGATCAAACCGATTGAAAGCATGCTGAAGTAAAGCAATGTAAAAACAGGTACCAGAAGAACTTCTTGTCCGTCCAGTCAAATTCGATCATGGCGTAGACAGTTAGACAGTATATCACAGCTTGAACAAGGATATAAGGTACATTACTGAAAACCTACAAGAAATAGAAAAAGTATTCCGCATTAATTTGTCAGAAAAATTGACATGCATTTACATAGGAAATAGAAATAAAGGGTTGTATATAATATTTCAAACAAATTGTACATGATGAAAATGTGTGTGGAATTTAATATTATGATCTGTGGACACTCGATTGATTGGTTTGATTTTGACATTAGAATTGAAGAGTCCTTAATATGCACAAAAAGTTACTGTATCAGATAATCTGAGCCTAGTATTGGATGAATAAGAAAACCATGAAAAGCACATTAAAATCTACAAACTACAGTAGCACAACAACTGGAACAGAATTAAACAAGCGCAAATAAAGGCGACTTACTCTGCAAGGGATGACATTTCCGAGGTCAAATCTAAAGTTCCCTCTTCAGATTGGGATTTTGCGCGAAAATTGAAAGGGGATGCGAATCAATATTAATATTTGAGGCGAAGAAGCTCGCAGAACTTCCGTCAGAAGTTGCGATGCGATCGAAGCTGAGAAACAAATCTAAACTTCAATTTTTTTCCTCAATCTAGCTTCGGAAAATTCAATTACACCTACTGTACAAAAGATGTGAACAAAATTGAAAATAAGCTGAAGAATAAAGAGGGATTTGATGCTTACCTAGCACAACTTTGAGCAAAAAGGAAATTAGATGAGGACGAGAGCGGCGAGTGTTTGTGAGAGAGGCACCGGCGATTGAAGATAAAGAAGGAAATGAGATGAGGTCGAGGAGATTGTCAATGGCGATTGAAGGGAAATAAGATCGTCAATTCGGATGTCGAAAGGAAGAGAAAAAAATGCCTAATTCATCGAAGAAATCAGCGAAAATAACGAAAGCGGTAGAAGAAATTTATTTGGAAAATAGAGATCGAGAGATCGTAGTTTTCTTTTAGGAGAGAGAGCGACGGGGAGTCGGAGAAGAAATAATCTCCTCCAATAAAATGGGCATCAAATAAGGGTGAATTTTTTTAAAGCAAATTTGTTTTATTAGCAATTTAATTACAATTCAACAATTATATTAGCATATGTCACATCAGATTAAGCAATTGAAAAACAACTTTCATTGGAGATGCTCTAACAGTCTGAAGTGACTAATTGTGTATTAATTTTTGGGGTATCCAATATTTTCCCAACTAATTGGTACATAGCAAAGCTAGATTGATAGTCAAATGGTATGTATGTATAAACCTATGGTATAGTTCTTTGCACCAATCATACGACTTGGATTTTTTTAACAAAAAGTAAATCCTAATTAATGTATCTCAAAATTGTACATAATTGTCAAAAGAAATGAGACGTCCTTCTTTTTCCAAATAGAATCTTTATTTCATAATATTCATTGCATATTATAAATCATATATTGATTCTAATTAATTAAATCAATATATTATAAATCATATATTTCAATAGAAATTCTAATAAATTAATAAATAAACTCTAAAAGGGAAAAATATATTGATGTATTCTTGAGCTTATAAATTAGTTAAATTTTCAATTTGATGTGATTTGAGTGTCATTTAATATTCTATCACGAACCATCAAATATTAAACGTTAAAAATTATATTAGGCTTGAGGAATTTTATGGAATATGAAATGGTAGTCATATCGCACCAAATTAAAAACACAACTAATCTATAAGCTCAAGAATACGCATATACTTTCTATATTTAAAGATTTTTTATGAATTGATTTAAATTTTAATTGTCAAAATTATCAAAATAAATATTGGCAAGCGATACATCCTCATTTAAAAAATAATCCTTAAATTAATTGTAAAAATATTTTTTAGTTTTATTGTTCATTATAAAATTAAAAAAAATTAATGTGCAATTAATATGTCACATAAGCGAAAGAACTTTATGCTAGTTCAAATATTAGAAAGAAATAGGAAAATATTTGGATACTTCGAAAATGAATATACCGGATAATCACAATCACTTCTAATCATTCGATCTTGACGTATTTGAATGGTCGATAATGAGTAAGAATATCCAGAGTATCTATTTTCGAAATATTATAATTTTTATCAAAGAAATAAAGGCTTTCACATTTAGGTTATGTTAGGGGTGTACATCAATTAGTGTTGTTCTACCAGCTCAGTCGGATCCGAAAAATATTGAATTTCAATTTTATTGAATTGTTACGGATTTAATTTCAATTAACCCACTAAACATTTATTGGTTATAGATATTTTAAATAAGACGATTTATACCCCAACATTGAATCTCCCTATCCCTCGAATAATATGTTTCATTTTCTTCTCTACAACGAGAATTGTGTAAAAACTTCAATGTTTTTCCTTAATCGATATTATTTTAAAAAAAATTACATTGTGATAATGGAAAAAAATCTCGAAATCGCGTAACCAATTTGTTGCGTAGCACTACAGATTTTGCATTCTTTTATCACTTGTGTCAAGTTGACAAAATGTGCCAGTCTCTCAATTCTTTGCTCCTCTGCTTTTTTGTACCTAAACTAAAGTATTAAATTGTTTCTATTAAACTCATCAAGCTATGAGCTATGTACAGTACAAAGTAGGAAAAGCCAAATCAAATGCGGAGTTAGATTTAGAGTGGAAAAAATGCACATGATTCTATTTTATCAATGTTTTAATAAAAAAACTCGCAAAACTCGCGTAACTCAACCTGCAAAAAATGGATTGAATTGGATTTTGAATTTATGCGGATCAGTGATGAATTATTCTAACAAGAATAATATGAATCGAATAAAAAAGATAATCAAAATCGACCAATTCTATCCATGTATAACCTAAGTTATGTGATTGAGATCTCCTACTTTTTTTTTTAATCTGAACCGTTAATTTATAATGAATGAATCAGATTAATATCAAAAAATTCTTCTGAATTCTATCTGTAACGATCTGTCCGTTCATTTTTAATCCGACGATTCATAAATGAATAATAGAACCCTCCTTTTCCCCTGCAATAATAGCAGATTCGAACTCTAAGGGTCTGCTTCAGCGTCATCAGAGAGGAAGGAAGGGTAAGGAAGGAAGAGGACGAAAGGAAGAGGAAGAAAAAGATTATGTTCACTTGCTTCAGCAACAAAAGGAGGAGGAAGAAAGAAAGCATCGCAAATCAACTTAAATTAGACAATTAATCTCTTCTACCTCCCGATTCGAGAGGTAACAAATTTGACTGCTCGATGGAAAGTTTTAACTCGAAATGATAGTTTTCCTCCTCCGATTCACCTCAATGGAGCAGGTGACATTAAAAATTTTGTGTACGCTTCTCCTTTCCTCCCAAAAATGAAATTCGGAGCACAGCCTGAGTTATGTGGTATAGCAGTGAAAGGAACTTTTTCACCTTTAGATACTGTTGTTGTACAGATATAAGACAATGTTCAATTCTTGTACTAATAGTACATTGTTTGCACACGAGGAAAAAAAAATGTTAACTTTTAGTTTTCTTTGAAATGTAAGACGTAATAAGATCTATAGCTGGAGTAAAGTAGACGACGAGTTGGAAAATTTTATGGGAAACTGGAAAGGTCATTCTATTCTATATATTCATGACGTAATATTTCATCTTTGTTTATTTTCACAGTGAAACGAACAGTGTTTTCACTGTTTATTTTTTATTATTTAAACAATTTATTATAATTTTATTATTGTAATACGAAAGTTTAAAATTTAACTTTTTCGCGCGGAACACGAGTCGTACGGCTGGTACATTTCGTATCTATTTATTTTTCATTCAATAAGCATAAATAATTTTCAAAAGTTTGGGAAAAATACTTGTTGAAGTGAAGGAGAAACGCAAGAAAGACTCGCGCGTCAAGCTTCACTGTTGACACATCAGCTCGACACTTTAAATTTTCTGCGCGTTAGGAATTGAAAAAAAAAGGAGAAAAAAGGCCCGACCCTCAGAAAAAATTAGCGCGTCGAGCAGTGATTTTTTTTCATAAATGATCAAAATTAAGATCCGGTTAACACTAATGATCAAAGATTGCAATGTATTATCATAAATGATCAAAGGCGTGATTATTAGTCACGCGGCTCACGTCCCATCATTTGTTTTTTGTGATTTTCTTAGATATTTTCGATTTTTCTACGAACACAATGTCACGCGTATGATTTAGGGATATGGCTGGTTAAATGTTGATGCTGTCCGTCCATGAATTGACTGTCAAAGAATCAGAATTTTCTCCGCACAATAACTTGTAGAAATATTTATCTTCATCTTTTTTTTTTTCCGGTCCTCTCTCGTTAATTTATTTGTCTCGTTCTTAATGCATTTGAATTGATATTGAAACTTTTCGTCTTTTTCTCGTAGAGTTGGACAATCTTATAGACATTATTTTCACATTTCTTCGTATCTAGTTTATGATATAGATTCGCATAAGCTCGATCTCTTGCTTCATTCATAACCTTTTTTGCGTTCTTTATGGTCGTTTGTATTCATGTACGTTGTCTTCATTTTTATCATGATGCAAACATTTGTAACAGTTCTTCTTCTTGATAGTTTTTTTAATGTTATTGTTCCCCCATCAAGTATCTTTAGGTCCGCATCTATTTCTCTTAATCACTCTAAACATCTCTATAGCTACCTTTCGAATGCGAGTTATCATCTTCTTCCACATGTTATTAGCGTTGTAATCGTCTTTGTTAATGATTCATTTTTCGATCATCATGTCTTTAGAAACATGTTGGGCATCTCTTTTGAGTTTTCACCATCTTGTCCTCGTTATTTTGACGTCTTTGTCATGGATTGTGTTGTTGGACGACACATTCTTTGGGTATAACTTTACAATTTACGCAAACTCGTTTGTCTTCTCTCCTAATAAAAACAAAATCGATTTGGCTCGAGTGTTGGCCATTGCTAAAGGTAACAAAACGAGATTGCCTCTTTCTAAAAAAGTGTTATCTATCATTAGATCATATGCTACAACGAAGTTCAAATGTTTTCTCCTTCTTGACTCTTATCACAATATCCAAATCTTTCGTGCACTCCTTCAAAATCTCCACTAGTTGTACCAACATGACCATTGAAGTCTTCTCCTATAAAAAGCTTCTCGCCGCTAGGCACACCTCTAAGCATTTCTTCTAGATATT
Organism: Eleocharis quinqueflora; assembly: GCA_964058865.1. NCBI lineage: Eukaryota > Viridiplantae > Streptophyta > Magnoliopsida > Poales > Cyperaceae > Eleocharis > Eleocharis quinqueflora. The sequence goes on from CAXKVX010000702.1 coordinate 52,487, forward strand.
TCCAGAATTGCTACTTAACGTTCTCACACAAATGTATTTGTGGGGCATACGCACTAACGACTTTAAAATTAAATCGTTAACAACCAACTTGACTATCATAAGTCAATCTCCTTGTCTCCTAACGTCGACAACTTCGTTCTTGAGACTCTGATCAATTAAGATGCCTATTTCATTCTTGCTTTGCTCTGTTCATGTGTACTATAGCTTAAAAACCATTATTTTCCACCTCCTTCGCCTTGTGAACCATCAATTTAGTCTCTTGAACGCATAAGATATTTACACGTCTCTCAATCGTAGTATCAACTAACTCTCGTAGTTTACCCGTTAAGAATACTATATTCCAACTACCCAAATGAATCATATTATACTCGACTAACTTTCTTACCCCTCGCACTCGTCGAGTAAAATTCGAAGACCCTTGCTCATTTGTCACTAAATTATTGTACCAAATTATACATGTACAAAAAAACAGCAAAATTTGATGAACTAAATTGTAACAACAACAAAAGCCTTTATTCTCAAATAAATTGTGATAGGCTAAAAATGAAACCCAATCTAAAATGGAAATTAATATAAATAATAATAATAATAATATAATAAATAGTAAAATAATGGTAAAAATAAAAATATAGAAATGCTAATAATAACAATAACAATAATAATAATGATAATACATTATTCTACCAATCATAATTTTAGATTAGTATTCTACGTCGTTAATCCTAAACTAAAGTCGTACAATTATAACACTACTTCTAAAATTTAGTTTGTCACGGTTCTAGTACGTGAATTGCTGACTTCCATGCAGTTCTATTTGACACCAACTCTTTGGAAACATTTCATTCCTTTAAGTCATTTTTTACAACTTCATTTCATGTCAATTTCGGTCGACTCCTACCTCTTCTCGTGTTTTCGACGCGACTTAAAACTTCACCACGTACTGGTGCATCAGAAGGCCTCCGCTGGATATACCTATACCATCTCAAACGATGTTGAACAAGTTTCTCTTCAATCGGTGCAACTCCGACCTTGTCACGTATATCGTCATTTCTAATGTGATCTCTTCTCTTATGCCTACATATTCACCATAACATACACATCTCTTTCACGCTTATCTTTTGTATGCGTTGCCCTTTAATAGCCTAACATTCTGCTCCATACAACATTGCGGGTATGATCGCAGTCCTATAGAACTTGCCTTTCAACTTTTATGGGATCTTCTTATCACATAGAATACCAGATACTTGTCCTCATTTTATCCAACTCGCTCTTCTTTTATGGTTAACATCTTCATTAATCTCACAATCACTTTGTAGCATTGATCTCAAATATCGAAAGGTATTTCTTCTAGGCATTATTTGTCCATCTAAACTGACATCTTCATATTCTGATTGAACGCCACTAAACTCGCATTTTATATACTTGACCTTAGTTCTACTAAATCTAAAACATTTTGATTCTAAAATCTTCTTCTACAACTTTAATTTTCTACCCATTTCCGTCTTACTTCCGTCAATTATATACAAACCAAATATATACGGACCAAATTGCTGTACCATCCTTTCACATATATCATCCATGTAAAACAAAATAGAGTATAATCTCATAAAAAATGAACTCTAAATAAAGAATATAACTCTATTTTACAGTTTTACTGGTATAAAAAACTAAAAGCAAGTTACGTAGCATTCTCGCCAAAAACCAAAGAAATGAAAATCAAGTCAATAGCACTATTATAGGTTCTATTTTGATTTAGAAGTTTGAGGCATTGATAGTAATAAATAGAGAGCGCATTCTCAATAATCCTATTCCCGAGAGTTCTATTTTTTGTATAGAACTCTGATTAATCCTCAGTAAAACATCTCAAACCGGATTGTTGAGTCGTTTCTGATGGCGCTTATAGAGAGGGCATGTAGGATTCTCCATGATCCATGTGTCGATACATGAGGCGTGGTACTTATGAGTTATGACCATAAGTTAGAGATATGTCATAAGCCTCCGGCCTCCGGTCCGGCTTCTGTAAAGTCTCTGTCAGACTCGGTCTTGATCCGGCCCTTAAAAAGATTTTGAAAGGGTCGGATCTTATAAGGGCCCTATTGATCCGGCCCTTTCAAGTCCCGACCCCTCCGGCTCTGATCCGACTTTCTGCAACCCTTATTCACGCCAGCCCCTCAGACCCTTATCAACCCTTTCATAATTTAAAAAAATAAAAAATGAGATCAAAGCCCTTATTACCTGATCCGTATCTGGCCCTGTGTAGCCCCAGGGGCCTGATAAGGGCCGGACCTTAGAGGGCCGGACCTATTTTTTTAGAACAAAGCTCTTATTATCCGACCTCTATTAAGTCATCTTTAGACCCGGCCCTTTCGTAGACCCCTGTAGACTCGGCCCTTGTAAAGCCCGGCCCGATCCTTTGAACTTTCACTGCCATAAGTCCATAACCTAGGTGCCCTATTGTCTCTCCATCACCATACAATTCCTGACAGAAACTGTCAAAGAATCAGCTAAATTAAATTCATCAATAAACATTTAACTTTCTTGATTTATTGAACTACCAGCACCAGAAATTAATAATCAAAATATGGTCAAACAGAAGTCACTGTAAGTCTAAAACTATTATCACCCACTCAATCACAGGCACTTGTATAGAAGGTATGACCTGTATAGTTGTATATAATCATATCAAGGGAAAATTTTCATAGAGGATCAAACAGTAAAAAATTTCAACAGATAGGGTCAGAAACACCCTAAAAATTGCACAGAGGGCCAAGAGCGCTACTAATAGTCGCGCCCCTAAGGCTGTGCTCCAGCATCGCAAATTAGGAAGGGAGGTTAGGGAACGGAAGGGGAAATCGCCATTTTCCTTGCTCCAGAAGGTTTCGTCGAAGGAAGGAAAGAGTTAACCTAGGTTACGATATACCTCTAAACAATGTATTTTTGTTCCCTCCCGATTTGGAGGGTAGACGAGGTTACGAGTGTTCCTCCTCGCCATTTGTACAGTATCGCAGAATTCTTTCCTTCCTCTCCGTCGCCAAGCTGGAGCAAGTAACATTCCGTGTTTCGTTCCTTCACCTTCCGTTGCCTTCCTTCCCTACGCTTCCTTCCCTCAGCCATTGACGCTGGAGCACAGCCTAAGGATATTTCGTTTTTTTGCTGAAATCAAGGCATTCTGCATCTGCTTTTTCAGTTGTAGGCCCTACCACTTAGGGACGCAACTAATAGTCACGCCCCTAAGTGTTGCTGACAATTTTTTTGCATATAGTATTAATAATCATAACTTAGCAAAAAAATTTGTCAGCAACATTTAAGGACGCAACTATTACTTGCGTCCCTAAATGTAGGTCTCACATTTGAAAAAACAGCAGCAGAATGTCTTGAATTCAGCAAAAAAATCGAAATTTCTTAGGGGCGCAACTAATAGTCACGCTCCTGACCCTCTGTGCAATTTTTAGGAGGCTATTGGTCCTAACTGTTGAACATTTTTGAACCTTGGCCCTCTGTGAAAATTTTCCCATATCAAGCAGATGGTACACACCTTTGTCTCATCTCGGGCCGACACAAATGGGAAGCAAATTCTTTGTCGCACAGTAAGAATGAACGTTCAAGATTCTCTGCACTGTAAACTACGGACGATTCAAATTTGATTCAGGAGATCTGATATTATAAAGTTTAGCTTGCACAAATTTCGATGCAAATCAAAGACTGAGATTTACTGCGCAGGACGCACAGTATTTGTGCTGCGTGGTAGAAGATCTCATTCCACACAAATGACCTCTTTAACAAACAGGGTAATTTCAGAGGAGCTTATTCCTGGGTTTGCATTGTCTGTACTCTGCACCAAAGCATGCAACCCCTGCAACAAAGGAGAAAAAAAATCATCAGATTGGACCAAGGACATGCCAGAGCAGTAATTAAAACTGAAAGAAATTTTAGTTCCATATTTTTTGGGTACACATGAGAATATTCTCCAGACATCAAAACTCAAAAGTTCATTTTGTTTAAAGCAATTTTTAAACAGAGGTTACCTCAAAACAAACCAGACCAGATATTTTGGTTTCTTAATTTGTGTAAACAAGTACTACATCAGTTGGATTATTCTCAATCGATATTCTATAGTTTTTCATTGACCCCATTAAATATTTAATAAAAGAACGCAAATTAGACATTAGTTACAGAAACCATCTGTTCTGCTGTTAGACATATACATACAAATTTTGAGAGAATACCTCGCTCATCAATTGTTCAATTTGCCGCATCTCTTCTGGTTCGAAGTCTGTCCTGCTAATAAATAATAATAACAGGTATCAACAATGGGATTAGGACGCAATTAATATTTTGATATTTTCAATTTTTTTATTCATTGTTCGTATTCTTACAACACACACTCACAAACAATTCAGAAAATAAATTTGAAATTCCTCTAAAAATAGTCTCTAGTGGAACTTGAACCCCAGACCTCCTTTATGGAGGTCTTGTGTCTCACCACTACACTAGGTTATAGGTCTTTTGTGTAAAATAAACGTGTAATTATTTATTCTGCGATTTATTACAATTGGGTGTACAACCAGATAGGATGATAAAACGATGCAAGCAAAAATAGAAAGGCAAACAAGTACTAATAGCAATTGAACAATTCAAGCAATAATGTACAAAGATAGTAAAATAGAGAGTAAAGATCAAGAGAACACATTATATAACGTGGTTCAACCTACAAACAAACTAGACCTAAATTCACGAGACCACCAGACTCAAAATATCTTTCGGGACATATTTCACTAGATCACAAGTGTTTTTAAAATGACAGAACCAATCTTAGGTTCCTAACAACAACATAACCTATCTTAGGCTCCAAATCTTTTGCAAGGGAATACACCGCTTAGGTCTAATTGTCTGATTGACAACATAGTCAAGGACATGGATGAACTACTTGACAACACAATATATATATAATTATATAGGCTGGTGCTCAATTGAGTGTTTGTAAACTTGACGGGCTTTCTTGATGCTTTTGGTTTGTACCTCCCAAGTATATATAGGCTGAGCACATTTTGGAGTCTTGAAATCTTGAACATGGAGGCTTGCTTTATAGAATTCCTCAATCCATTACGGAACTCGTTGTAACGGGTTGACACCTTACTTATTTTGCCCTTCAAAGCATCTATGACTGACTTTTGGGTGAAGAGACAGGAACCCGTTGTGATGGGTTGGGCATGCGTTACAGTAACGCAAGGCTCTGCCAAAGTCCCTTTTGGACCTGTCTTCTGGCTCTGTCTTCTGGCTCTTCTTCTCTTCAATCGATTACAATAGATTGGTGATCCGTTGTAACGGTTAGGTAACCCAGTATGACGGATTGAAAACCCGTTGTGACGGATTGAAAACCCGTTGTGACGGATTGAAAACCCGTTGTGACGGATTGAAAACCCGTTGTGACGGATTTCCTTGCGTTATGGGCAAGACTCTGTATGAGTCCTATGTGATCATCTTGACTTGTACTTGCATATTTAAGCCTTTGCAACATCAATATGTGCCTGTATAAACCTGCAACTCACTAAAACTCAATACAAGGTTAGTATTGATTTATTTCTAAAATGTCAAACCAAGAAGAGTTTAATCTAACACTACTGTGATTGTCAAGAGATACCAATTGTACCTCCACAAGTTTGCGCATATTAGACAAGATGTCTTTGAAGAATTTAGTATACACCAGCATTTGGGTCATTACCTCGATTATTGGCAAGTTCACATGTAATTTTTTAGGATTTCAATAAACTTACCATATTGTTTTTCCTTTTTTTGTTAGGTATTCTTTGAGGAAATGTGCGCACCTATGAGGATGACATAAAATGATACCTTCTCACTTATCTTTGGCGACTCGATTTTGGATGACTCTACCTTTACGGTGTTTGTGTTTTGCGCTTTTGGAGCATTTTTCATTGAGACTCCATCCTCATATGTGGAGATGTGCTCATCATTTTCTCGTTGTTTTTGCTTAACGCGCGGCTGAAACTAATCATCCTTAAAAATGGCAGGACCCTTGTATTGTGTACCACTGAGAAGTATGTGCCATACCGTCTTGACTTATCTCGAGTTGTCTTCGGGTTTTGGTAGTAGTGCACTCGGTTGGCATGTGAAATATGTAGCTTGTTGTGCAACTTAGTTATCAAGCATTTTGTTTTGAGTTGCTAATAAATCTACCTTCTTGGTTAGTGCATCAAGCTAAGGTTTTGATTATTCATGAAAGCTTCCATCATCAATTGAAGGTTTAACTTTGGTTGTCCATCATCATGCCCTTGGTTACCATAACCTAGATTTTGTCTATTGAAGTTTGAGTTTTCTTGGTTATTTTGGTCCATAAAAAGTTTAGATGATTCCTCCAACTGGTGTTGTAAGTATTGAAGTAGGCGGTTTTGGGGAAGACTTAGGTGGTATTACAACAAATTAAAGAATATTTGGGAATTTTCTGTTACTATGATTCAGCAGGCTATGAGGTGGCAAGTTAACGACAGAGGAGGGAAGTGACCCATTGGGTCACAATTGATCAAAGCACGTGTGTAAATTGAAATCTAGGGTTATTTAATCCTGCTGGGCTCGCTCATGATTGAGTTTGTGCGACTAGTCTCGTAATGAATCAATTTAAGTTAACGGGTCATGTGGATGATTACACGAATTTTCTGTATAAAAAAATTGTTATAATTTTATAAAAATCAGAAAATTTATGTATAGGAATTGTGAATCAATTTCCTTTAACTTGTATAATATGTGTATGTATTAGTGTATATATGCACAATACATGTGCATTTATTTATTTCTATTTGTTATTTTCAACTAGTGTTCAATACTTGTAAACTTATAAGTAGTTTTATTATCGTTTTTTATTTTAAATTTTATGATTTTCTGTTTTACATTGTTATGCATGTTAGCAGTGGTGGATTCATTTATGGACAAGCTCGGGCACGTGCTCGGGCTACATTTAAAAAAACTGTGAATTTGAGTCATTTTTTGGTTATTTTTTTTTATCATTTTTCTTGTTATTCTTTGTATTGTGCCCGAGTTTATATTGATACTAGACTTTTGTGTCCGGGCTTCCGTCTGCATTCTCTGAATCCGCTACTGCACGTTAGTATATTTGTTATGCATATTACTTCAATTATTATGCAAGTTAATTTGATATCAAAAAGTTGATATAAATTGGAAATCTACTAACATTTTCCATTACTTAATTAGCAACATCTATTAGTTATTTGTTTCGTGTTCCTCTCTGAATAAAACTTGCCGAATATCTGCTTCGTATCGGTATTCTTATAGGCCATGTTTGGTTGTGGAGTAATTTTAATCCGAATTAAATCACTTACTCTAAGTTAAGGTGGAGTAAGTTAATCATGTTTGGTGGATTAAGCTAATCCACCTAAAGAGATAGAGTAACTTACTCCGGATTAATTTAAATCTTACTCCAACTTACTCCATCAATTTTACTCTACGTTTGGTGAATTAAGTGTGAAGTAAGAGAGTTAATCAACCTCTTACTCCACAACCAGACATGGCCATAAGGTTGATTTCATTTTAAATGTTGGCATCTGCCTAATATCAATATTAATATTCTTACTTCAAAATGTACAAATACAGCGCATGATTTATTACTTATGTGTCACTATTTGTAAAAGCTCTTGCTTTTTTGGTAATTATTTCATCGGCTTTTCTGCAATTGGCTAGATGCTCTTGATTCACTTTTAATTATCGGTTTCTATCAGGAATCTGATATTTTTTATTATTATTATTATTATTATTATTTTTTTACTTCTACAGTTCTACTGAAAGTTGTTTCCCAAATACATGAACTCAAAAAGAGAGGCGTTTATAATCACTTGGAAGTTCACTCGTCTCAGACACATATTTGTTTTATAGAACAATTGCTTTTAAAAGAGTCAGACACAATTTCAAAATTCAGTTTAAACATTTAAATTCGAACTTTTACTAAAATGAGATATAAAAGATACATAAAAAAACCCCAAAAAATAGTGCAGAGGTTTTAATGCCGAGTGTCCAGTACATCAGATATAAAAGCTATTTTTTTAATAACGGGTGGTTGTAAGAATCGATATAAAAAACTTTTAATATTGAAGCCTTCGAAACAGTCGATATAAAACTTTTAATATCGGTTGTTGTAAAGCAACCGTTATAAAAAGTTATGGACCAATAAACTTTCTTTCCACGAATCAACATTTCTTCTCAATCCAACCGTTCATTTTCTCAATTCAACACTCCAAACAAACACAGATTCCACTCGGATCAAACCCACTTTTTCTTCCAATATTTTTCTTTCTCTATAAAATACATGATCTCTCCCTCATTCTTTCTTCTTCCCTCATTTTGCTCCTTCAAATATTATTTTTATCCTTCAAGTTCACCTTTAAGTATTCTTTATTCAAATATTTCTATCAATTCTTGTTGTAAATGATAAATTTATGAGCATTTAAGTTTTTTTTGTCTTGCTCCATTTCTTTAACTTTTTTTACAACTCATTTCATTATTTTCTGCAAAAATAAAATTAGATTGTTGGTAAGGCTTTTTTTTGCAGAAAAATGTATTTGCAAAATACACTAATAAATGTCTTAAAATGACATATTACAACATATTTGCAAAAAAAAATACAACAATAAAAAAACGTATTTGCAAATAGACATAGTAAGAGTTTCTTTTAATTATATTTTATAAAATGACATTTCTGCAAATAACACCTATCACATTAGTCAATCTTGCAATAAATGTATGTCAAATCGTAGCTGTCACGCAGCTACATATTTCTTTTTAATTTTTTCTGAAAACCTTTTATATAGATTGGTACGCATGGTCCGATATAAAAAGTGACATTTAAAAATCGATTGGTAGAGAGAATGGCTATAAAATGGGACCTTTTATACCGTTATTCCATTACAACCAATATAAAAGACAGCCTTTAATAGCGATTGTTCTGTACCAACACTACTACAATTTTGATCTATTAAACCAGACTTATTGGACCTTTAAAAGCGGGCGTAGCTCCGGTGTTGTTGAGGGGGCTATTAAAAGGTAGTGTGGTCCGGTTTTAAAGGTGGACCTATTAAATCAAACTTAGCTAAAGGTTCGCTTTTAAAGGATCCTTTTAAAAGCGACATCCACATGTCCGCTTCTAAATGGGCTTTTAATAGCAGCGCCTGCCACAAGTCCGCTTTTAAAGTGTACTTTTAATTGCGGCGCTTGCCACAAGTTCAAATTTAAAGGAACCTTTTTACAGCGGAGCTTGTTATACAGTCTACTATAAAAGTTTTCAAAAATAAACACAACAGTTGTGTGCACCTAGCTGTGTACACCATTCAGTTTTATTGATTATTTAACATCAAGATTGATGATCCATTAATTTTCAACATATAATGTATATAATTAAGATCCATAAAATTTTAAGTTTACCATCAAATGAATTAAAAATATGCTCAGCCATAATTTTTTTACATAATCATATCACATGTTTCCAAACAATCATTTAAATACAAGAAAACTATGAAAAAAAATCATGTAATTCCACATAAATTTGAAAAAAAAATCATCTAAATACAAGAAAACTATGAAAAATAATTTAATTTCACATATTTTTTAAATATTCATATCTACTTCAAATCTTCTTTCAAATAGCAAGGTTTTAATTTTGAGAGATAGCGAGAAATGAGAGATGAAATGAAACTTAAAAAAAATTATAAAGAGATGGGAGAGACAAACGAAGGAAGCAATTCGTGGGTATTATCTGAGTGATTAATGAGTGTTGAATTGATCTCAAATGGACATTGCAAATTAGAGAAACTGAGAGGAATCCGTGGGTTTTAAAAATGTTTTAAAATCGGAGCCCATTTAACGTGTGCTTTAAAAGACCTTTTTAAAACCGAAGCTCCCAAGCCATTCGCTATAAAGATAATTTCTAAAACCGAACTTTGTCGCCGCCCGCTATAAGAGGGTTTTAAAACCGAACGTTTGTTGATGTCTGCTATAAAAGACATGTTTCTAAACCGGAGTGTTGTTGTAATCCAGTTAAAAACCTTTAATAGCGGGGTTCATGTTGGTCCGCTTTTAAATGGAGATTGTTAAAGTATTTTTCTATAGCAACGCAACCGATATAAAATCTTTACATTTAATATCCGTTGCTTCAACTCTTTAACATCTTTCTATAACACCCCTTATACAGTATTGAAGAGTTTTTTCAACCGTTATTAAAAGACAAATTTGTAGTAGTGCGTCCACCGATGGATCTGCTACTGTGCTCTAGGTCATAGCAGATGTGAAACATGTATGTGTATCATGCAAATGATGAAAATGTACATATTTTTTTTCGAATATAAATAATATTTACACTTGTAAATTAACGACGTGACAGATGTTCATTGATAGACTAAAGCGAATGGGCAAAAGCATTCGCCTAAAAAAAATATATGTGACAAATAATTGAATCCCTAGCTTATAGGTTTGTGAGATAACTACTATTGCTGCTTTTATCTCCTTTTCGTTATAAAGAAAACAAAGAAAGTACCTTCAAAAAAAAAAAAGAAAACAAAGAAAGAAAACAAGGAGAGCGACACAAAGACAAAATAATACAAATACTTCTCTACCAATTTCCGTAAAGTACATCCACCAATTCTGCAGGTTGTCTATTGCATTATCTTGGCTAAAGCCTAAAGATAATAATTAAATAAGAGTTTTATTTCTTACTCTCACTTGATAATTTACTTAACATCGATCAAACTGCTTCGCATAAAATTTTCTGTGCTAATTCTACGAGATTTGATGTTTCGCGCGCAACGCGATTAGATACCTAGTATGTATTAATTCACAACATGTCATGTCAAATTGATGCATCTCTAGTAACAACGAGGTTACATAGTTTAGTATGCCGTATGATCGAGTAATGTATATTCTAAGAATAAAATGGAGCATTATCGTGAAGAGAAATTCGCTTTTATTCATCTCAATTGTTCCATCCGGACATATATTTATTAAATTGGATTATTCTACTTTGTAAAGCGTGATTGAAGCGGTATTGTTCATTCGTCTTTTGAATTTTAAAGTCCAAATGACTGATACAAACTGTTGAACATGATCTTCGTATTGAAATCTACTTGAAGATTCAATTTTATATTTTTTACTATATTAGAGGAATGAAAAATCAAATATTGATAAGAGATGTAGATATTGTTTTTGTTTTTTTTTTATTCATTGTCTGTAGACTTACAACACATACCCACAAACAAATCAGAAAATAAATTTGAAAAAATTCTCCTAAAAGTAGTCTCTAGCGGAATCTGAACCCCAAATCTCTCCGTGAAGGCCTTGTGCGGTTGTGTCTCACCACTACACTAGATAGGATTTGGCAGACATTGTTTTTGTTGATATCACTTGCGAGAGAATTATCCATTGCCCTCCTCTGAGCTGCTACCACCCAAGAAATCCTCATCATCAAATTCTTCACCATCACAATTTGCCTTTGGTGTGCTTGAAAATTGTCATTTCTAAATAATGGTGCTATCATACTTGGTGCACCTGTCTAATATCAAATTAAATGCAAAATTTTATTATATATTGTAATATTTTATTCCATGCCCTTGATTAAATATAGTATTATTTCTTTCAATCCAAATGATCCAAACTAAAACTAAAGCAGCCAATTTCGGAACCCATAAAATAAAATCATTCTTATTAAAAGCTAACATAGAAAACCAAAGTTCTTCCACTGTACCATTAATATTCGGTTTATTATTATTATGTAATGAATAATTTACTATTTTACAAAATTGTTGAGCAATGTGACATTTTAAAACTAATGATTCAAACTTTCATTTTGCCCACAAAATACACAATGGTTGTCTACATTACACCCTCTTTTAATTAAATTATCTATTGTTAGAATTTTATTATTTAAAACTAACCAAAGACATAATTTGAATTTTAAAATAATTTTCCAAACTGTATGATTAACATTCACCTATATGCCTCCAAACTAAGAAATTTATACATAGAGTTAACTGAATATAGTCCATTATTTTCAAATGTCTATATAGATGAGTCTCATTTCTCTGTAAAATCTATGTTTTGTAATATGTTAACTATCTTACTTTTCTGTATTCTCAACTCATTTTATACACCCCTAGTTAAAATTAGATTTATAGAACCATTATTCCATACTTGTTTTAAAGTTACATTTGTTTTTCTAGTTTTTTGGTATACTAAAGGGAATTAAATTTTTAAAAGACAATTATGTCATCACATTTCATCCCAAAACCTTATAGTACTACCATCCACAATAAAATAATGTATGAACTTATTTTCATTCTCGGTCCAATATAAAAATCCGACAAATTTAGTTAAAAAAAAGTAACTTAAATTTCTTTTTTATTTAGTAAGTTACCGTTGTAAATCCCACAGTAACGTTGGAGGCATTGGTATATAAGCCTCTACACATATCAAGTGTAATCAGAATTAAAAAAAAAAAATCAGAGTTAATTATTTCGACTATATTTTCTCAAAAAATTTATGTCTCAATAGTAGTTGGTACAAGACAATTTTATGAACCGTAATTGCATATAAGTTTTGAAATTATATTAAATTTTAGGTATTAGTTCGGGCTAGTGCTAGTCCTTGGTTTGTGTGATTTTCAGATATTTCTGGAAGAAGTCGAAGATGAAAGATCAATAGAAAAGAAAGTGAAAAATAACATGGTGAAATTCTCTCTTCATCAATTCTAGCAATTTATGTTGTACGAATGCGTGTGTAGATATTGTACCCGATAAGATGCGAGTGCGAAGATATGACGAATTTTAAAAAATCTTAGATATATGCGCAGCTATAAATTAAATTTTAATTAAAAATTAATTTAGTACATTGAAAAAATAATATAAGTATATATATATATATATATATATATATATATATATATAACTATTATTATACACAAGAGAAAAATAAAACAGTGGTAAGTTGACTTCATGAAAAGTGGCTTCAATTTTACAAAAATGTGAGAAAGCAACGAATCAGAAATGCACTTTGATTACCACGTGAAGTATCAGACGCGAGTCAGTATCGAATACGAGTGCGGTAAATATTTGATACGAGTACGATAACATCTTTAAAGTATTCGAGTAGCATAGCTAGCAATGCATGCTTCAAGAGGAAACACTACAACATAAAGGAGATTTAGCAACCCCTATAAAATAACAGTTACTGAAGAAATTATTAAACATTGTTGGAAAAAGTGCAAAAAATAATCTTTGACGATTAAAGCAACAATTATTTATAATATCCATTGTAGTAGGCTTAGCAAAGCCAATGATTATTTGTAAACAACCTGTTGCCTTATCTTTTTCAGAATAATTTCTTTTTTTCAAAAATTCTAAGACAACAGTTATTTAAAATAACTGTTGTCGTAGCTCAACATATAGCAACGATTACTTTAAATAATTGTTGCCTTAAGCACAACCCTAAAAATAGATATCCCATTTCTTATTTTTCCGTCTTTCTCTTCTCTCTAGTCGTCTCTTCTTTCTATGTGTATCTCTCTTCTTCCTAACAATCTCTTCTTTCTCGAGCAGATCTCTTCCCTTTCTTCTCCTCGCATGGTCGCCTCTACGCATGACTGTCTCCACACCTCTATGCTAATTTTATCACACACACATACGCACACAAAACTGGCTTCTCTTTCTTCTTCCCTGCTTGACCGCTACACCAATCTTGTGTTCTTGTCCTCTTGCCAACTCCTTGAAATCACTAGCTCGCCCCTCCTCCTTCATCCTTTTAAGGTAATTTTTATTTTTTTTAGTGAAATAATTATGATATTTGTTGTTTTTATCTTAGGTTAAGAATAATTAACTACTAATTTGGTTAGTAAAATTGTTGCTTGAATTGCACTGAAGTGTTGTTTGGATTTTAAATATTTTTTGTATAATGAGTTGTATATGAAGGAGAGGTTATTTTTATGTTTCCTCCTGGCCAACACCTTCAACCAGGACATGAGAATGACTATGCCAGATCATCCATATCCTTCACATATCTCACGTTCTTCTCCTCTCGTTGACGATCATTGTCGTGTCTTTCTCCTCTCACTGTGCCTTCTCCTCTCACCGCTTCATTCGGCAACATATGAACCCTAACTTGAACGAAATTATTGTGTTAAGTGATGCTTGAATGTATAAGTTCTCTTATTAATCAGTTGCCTTTATATTTAATCTTTAAGAATGAGTTACACAAACAAGCAATTAGGTTGACACTCTCAGAAATGAGTTACAAAGACTCTTGATTGTTGCCTCTAGATTGGATCCTTTTAGGAATGAGTTGTACATCAATAGAGTTGTACCAAAAAATTGAACCCATTTTTTGTAATATTCGACATACCTAACTGTTAGTTTGTAATGATCTAGAAATCAATAATACGATAAATTATCATAATGCTTTGTTCATGAATTGAGTGATTAATAAACCGTCATTTTGTTATCTTGAGTATTATTGAATTTATGAATCATTCCTTTATCTGACTTGAGTCAATAACTGGAATTGTGAAACTTAATAATATAGATGATATATATTCTTAAAAGTCTCTAACCAAGGTAATTAGCAGGAACACTAATTTACCGTTACAAGGTTAGAATGTGGATTAAAAGATGGTTAAGTTTTACAAACCATAGACATGAGATGTCGTTTTAATCGCATGAATACATGTTAGAGGAACATGGTATTTCACAGACCTCGAATGAAACATTAAATGGAATTGTGTACGTGTCATTAATGTTTTCATTCAGTGTTGAGTTCTAAAGTATGAAGTATTCAACTTTCCTACTAAGAGATGTGTATGTGTGGTTGTTATCTAACGCTGTCGGTAAAACGCAGTCATAACGGTAGCTTTTCGGTATACATAGCTTAGTTGAGGTAGTGATGGTTTACTGAAAGTACTATTGTCCCTCGTATCTTGATACGAGTTACAGTATCACTGGGCCCCTTGATAGAGTAAGATTATCTGCATGCGGTATAATTACAAGAGTAATTATATTTGATAAGTCTGCTCAAGATCGAGAAAAGATTAAGTTTGCAAGGATGACACACACCTGCCTTGAAACTAATCTGATATTGTGAGACGAAAGAATTAACACGACTAAAATGTTTAGTGGATCGTGATATTGCATAAGTACAACATCATTTGTGTAATTGGATGGTCATAGCGCAGATGTCAGATGCCTCCTATGATTATAGAAATTAAAATGGTTTTAATTCTATTTACCAACATAACACAGATCTTATTGGGTCACACCGTATAGGAGCTAAATCAGAGAATCTTAATGATTAATTATAAATAGGTTATAATTAATATTTAGATGATTATAATTGATTATATGTGATACGATTAAATTATATACGTCATATAAAATGACAAGCAAAAACAACGGTTGAATTTGTAGACGTATACGATACGTTGTATAAAATCATACCGCAACCAAACCAATACCAAACCCTGAGAAATTTAATTGTTGAGAACAATTATATGTTTATGTATATTTATATATATTTAATTTAGATTTTAATTATAGATTATGGTTTTGAATTTGGGATGAAAGTCATTATCAAATTAAAATCTTAATTAAAATTAATTAAAATCTTAATTAAAAATAAATAAATAAATAAATAAATAAAAACAAAATTCATGTCGGCACTTTGACATGGCCAAATGAATTTGGCTTTCTTTTGCATGCCAACGTGGCAAATAAAAGAAATGCAAATAAAAAAGGTCATGACATGGCAAGTGTAGATGTCATCATATTAAAATGGATGTCGGCAAAGAATTATCAAAGCATTTGATGTTTTTTGTTCTAACCGCCATTCTCAAGGGTATTTTGGTAAAATTGGCACCTCTTCATTTTAGTATAAATAGAGGGGTAGAGGGAGAGAGAAACAAGCACCAAAATCGACTCGTACTCGTTAACTCGGATTCGATCGATAAATATACTTTCTCTCTTTCTCGTATACGGTTGTTTACAGGATTCGAAAAATAGTATTTTTGTGTTAGAGCGGTATTCCATATTTTGGATAACTGCGATTCACGAAGATATTTTATTTAGTCCGTATCTTGGTGAATAGTGTTTTTTTGTGGGATATCGCGGCTTTCGGTATTTCTGGCAGAAGAAGTAAGCCGGTCTCTGGTCGTCCCGGTGGACATCTGGTAGAGGTATCAGACGTCTGATACTCCGGTCGTCCTTCCGAGTCTTCTGCGGTCCAATTCAAATTTGGATTAAGGTATTAATGTTATATTATCTATTTAATTTGTAAGTAGATTAAAGTTTTAGAATTCAGTTAAGGAGTAGATCTGTTTAGGGATTAAGTAGGGTTTTGATGTTAGGGATAAACGAGAGGTGGACACCCTCTGTAGTTTATCCGACATACCTCGCTTAATTCCCGGCTTAAGTCAGACGTACAATTTTTGTTTTACGGTCTTTCCGCTGCTTAGGTCAATTGACGGGTTTTGAACTGTTCGTAACCCAACACTAACTTCGGTATCAGTTATGTGTAGGGGTTCAGTTTCCTGGTAAAACACCTAACATGAGATGTTCTTTAAATTGCATCAAAGAATAAGCATCAATCTTTTTGTAATCTCTCTGGAATTTAAGTTTCATGAAGGAGTTCAAATAGTCTTAGGGGTAGGTCCATGTAACATTTTTGGCAAGATTTTGCTTGAAAACTAAATAGAAACAAAAAAAGTAACGAAGTAATTACATACAATTGCGAGCTTTGAATTTGTGAAGCTTTCTAGACAAATCATACATTCCTCTAGAATTGGTTTCATTTGCATTCATTTTTCTGATTAGTTAGAGGTAAAACACAAGTCGCATGTATGCTTTTATGTACTTTAAAGAGTCTTTGACTACAAAACACACACAAAAATAAATAAGTTAGTACAATACTTGATGTAGATGAAACATGGTGAAAATCAACAATAGAAATTAAATAGTCTGATTGCACTCTAAATAGCTCTTGTGTTTCAACCTAAAAAAATAACCATTTAATATATTTTTTCTTTAGATAGTAGATTCATCTTCATAAGTGGAGGATTTTGTTCTTTTAAGACTTTTAGAAACTAAATATTTACTTCAATACAAATGCATCCTCTCATGTTAGGTTATTTTCCTTGAAACTGACACCCTCTATTTGGTGGCACTACATGTCTCGTCAAAATAGTGGTTCAATTTCTTTGTAAGCACTCTAGTATGAGATCATGCTCTTTATATCATTGTTAATATTTTGTTTCTAAGGACCTTACATGAATAAAAGTCTCTACGTATGAAGAGAAATCTGCTATCCAAGTGAAAATATATTAAATAACATCTTATTTAGGACGAAACACATGAACTCTTTAGAGGGATATCAAACTTTAATTTCTATTGTTGGATTTTCATCATGCTTCACCTACATCAAACATTGTACTAATTTGTTTGTATTTCTGTGAGTTTTGTAGTTTAAGGACCTTTTAAAGTACTTAGAAATCATACGAGCCACTTGCATTTCACCTCTGACTAATAAAAAAGATGAACGCAAATGAAACCAATTATAGAGATGAATGTACGATTTGTTTAGAAAGCTTCACAAACTCAAAACCCGCAACTGTATATAATTATTTTGTTACTTGCTTTTTATTCCTATTTAATTTGCAAGCAAAACCCCAACAAAGTATTACATGGATCTATGACTAGGTCAAGTACTTCATGATATTTAAATGCGAGAAAGATTACAAGAAGTGTAGCAAATACATGCTTCTTGTTTGATGCAATTGAAATGACATATTATGTTAGATTTATACTAGAAAATTGAACCCTTACACAATTTACATAACTGAGTCCGAAGTTTGATCTGTCATATATTGCAGAATAGAGGTTCAATATCTTGGTACAAACTCTTTTATGAGATCCCGATTTCTTTTGTATCATTGTAAAATATTTTGTTTGTATATATATTTTTTGTAGGTAGCGTCTGACGAGAGCTACTGGATAGCATGTTACTTAATGTTTCAAAGAATGAGTAGCTCAATGCATGTATTTTATGTCTTAGCTAACAATAGACAATAAATCAAATAAGGTCAGATCTTTTGCTAGATTTTTTAGCAGGAAATTTCTAGTAAAAAATACTAACAAGAGATCTCGCATTTGCATCATTGTAAATGTTTGTATTCGAAGATAGCAAATGCATGTATTTAGACTACTTTCTTGTACGAAATTCTGAGAAATATGCTATTTTCCACCAAGTCGTCTCAGTTTTCCTCGGTACAAATGAACCAACTCTGGACATGAATGCTCAAGAGAAGAATGGAGATGGATGCTTCTTATTTGATGAAACAAATGGCAAGAAATTTTGTTATCTATTTTGTCTCGTTATAGCTCTTCTATTTTTTTTCTAGTTAGATGTTTTACTTTCATTTTGTTTCTTTTTTTCTTCATTGTGATATTGAAAATGTTGTAATGCAATATTTTTATGTTGTAGGTTTATATGTTTAATTTGGAATATTTGTAGTGGTATAATCAGTTTAATGGTATATATTGACTAGTAAATTTGGAGCTAGTTACAATTTAAGCATAAAACAGACATAATACAATTATTATTTATTTAACAACTATTGTCTTAGGAGCTCTATGACAACGATTAGTAATAACAATTGTCTTATCCTAAGAATGTTAAATTACTAAAAAAAAATCGGCAACACCAATTTATCAATGTTTTTTATACAATTCAGCAATCTTTCAGACAACAACAATTTCATAATTCTAGGAAAAGACTTTTGTACTTTGGCAGATCTCTTTTGCGATAGTGAAGATGAGTGGATGGAAAAAATGAAAAAAAAAACTAGTCAAATACTGAAACTCAGCCGTTGTTTTGAGTCGATGTAGTTTTCACATTGAGTTAATGCAGTTTACGCATCAGATGCAAGTAGTTTTTTTAATATATAAAAGGTTTCCAAAGCTTTCAACTATGGGTGAAGTTACGATGCATATATACATCTTGCTTGCGCATTTAGATTTTTAATGTGCATTAAAATTTGACGTGCACGAATCTCTATGAATCTCAATATGCATCGAAGAGTTCAAATGCGCAAGCACCTAATTTTGCTCTTCAACTATCACTAAATATTTCATAATTTCAATTTTTTGTGCTAGACAAATTTAAATTTACGACCTCATAAAAACTAAATTTACGCAAGCACCTAGTTGTGTTTTCATGTGATTCTAGAACCTACTATACATCTCTCACTTCCTTTTCAGGTGTACGTATACATTATTACATTGAGAGGATAATATAATAATTATTAATTTTCACATAGAAGGATAATAATAAATTAAACTAAATTTTAAATTATATTTGTAAGTTTTTTAAATAATTCGCCAAAAACCTAGTGACCTATATAATAGTAAAATATTATTCTGCCCTCAAAGATCTCGAAAAAGTAAGTTCATATTGGCATATATTTTGAATTTGCTTTGAGTTGTTGCACACATCGATTTAAAGAGAAATTGTATTTTCTTAGATTTTTTAAAAACTATACTATGATTATTCTGCAACGACTATTGGAGTTAATTAATAAGAAATTGTATTTCAGCTCCATCTGATTCTTTTGGATCTTTAGATTAATGTACGTATGTTATTAATTAATGGATGAATACTTTTTTTTTAGATAAAAATGGGAATCAAACAAAAACTGTCTGGAGATTTTGGCTTCGAAATTCGAATGAAATTTCTTTAGGTCATTTAAATTTGAGTAACTTGACTATTATTTTTATCTCAAAAAAGATAGGAGTCAAACTATTCAAATTTAAATGATCTAAAGTCTCCTCGTTCGAATTTCGAACTCAAAATCTCTCACACAAAAGTCATTGTTCTTAACAGATGGACAGTGGCGGATCTATTAAGAGGCAAGCTCGAACAAGTGCTCAGATTTGATTTAAAAAAACAAAAAATTTAATGTATTTTTAATTATTTTTTAGTAAAAAATGAATTTTTAATTATATTTTAGTAGATTTTAGAGAATTTGTGTTTGAACTTGAATTCAACCTCGATGTTCAGACATAATTGTGTCGACCGAACTTAATTAAACTCTAAATCCGATGAATAATATTATTTGCAACTAATTAATGAAGTGAGGATACATGTTTATTTAGTTTCAAAATGTTATAAGAAAGCATCTCAGAATGTACCTTTTTTTTTCCATTTAATTAACTAGAAGGAACTCGTGTCATTGTTAGCGTAGCGCCACGAAAAATGTACCGCATTAATTAAGGCGATGTCTACGTACCCACTACTAAGAGAATTTCTGAGCTGCCACATTTGCATCATGTGTTAATATGGGATTTTTTTTTTTTTTTTGATTCATTTCATTAACAGTAAGCTTACAACACACACAAAGAAATTAGAAAACAAATTTGAAAAAACCCTCTAAAATTGTCTCTGCCGAAGCTTGAACCCCATACCTCCTCATGGAGATCTTATGTCTTATCACTACACTAGAAATAATTAAGCGGGTATAGGCATGTAAACGATCGATAAACCAAACATATTTCTTGTAAATAAAACTGAAATAAAATTTTGTTTCGTGAACGAAACAAAACTAAACACGAAACACCTCTGTTTCATGTCCGTTCTCAACATTATACATGCCTAAGAGCATCTCTATTCCTGAAACTTTTGGAGTTTCTAATATGACGTGGCAATTTCTAAATGAGTTTCAGAGATGTAGATGAGTTTCTTATTTAGAAATTTTGCTCAAGAGTTTTTTATTTAGCAACTATGCTTTAGAGTTTATAAACTGTGACGTGGCTTACTCATTGGCTAAAATTGATCCATCTCTCATGATATTGATAATATTTGCTGACGTGGCAATTTAGAAACTCTAACTTTTCAGTTTTAGGGATGTAGAGTTTAGAAACTAAAAAAAATTAAATTTCTAAAATTGATGTGACAATAATTTAGAAATTCCAAAAGTTTCACAAATGAAGATGCTATAAGAGGGTACATTTAACACAGTTTTAAACTGGGATTTTTATAAAACTTAACTAAGCCACTTGCATTTAATTTAGGAACAATATTCAGGAACTTTATTAATTTGCTATTATATCACATGCAAAGCTTTTCAGTTTTCAATTTGGTAGAAGAAAAAAAAAATAGTGTAAACAAAAAGGTCAAATATATTTTGGAGTTCATTTTTCTGACAACCACATTTCTTTGTCGTGTTTGGAAAAAAGAAATCAAAATTTAATTACAAGTGGAAGCAATCTGTTCCTAGTCTTTGACCATTT
Organism: Eleocharis quinqueflora; assembly: GCA_964058865.1. NCBI lineage: Eukaryota > Viridiplantae > Streptophyta > Magnoliopsida > Poales > Cyperaceae > Eleocharis > Eleocharis quinqueflora. The sequence continues at coordinate 73,819 of CAXKVX010000702.1, forward strand.
TATATTATATATAACTTTTCTAGTTAAGATTAAATGATAAGGAATTCAACCTGGTAAAAAGAACAAAAAAAAATTCTAAAAAAATTCTAAAAGTATCCCAAAAATGTGATCAGGTAAATCGTTTCTAAATTGGGATAAGCCCCAGTAGTGCAAATTTGCAATCCAAGCATGAACGCACCACCCACCACGCACCTCTTTAACCCTACAAAAACCCACTACTAGCATATTATTTAATTTGTTCCATTAGAATACACCAGGCCTTTAATCCTTTATATACCTCGTCATTTCGCATTAAGGATTATTTAATTCCTTTAATTAGCATTATCATAAGTAATTAAGTTTATTGCTTTCTTGTTTGCATCATTTGATAAAAGGGAGATATATAGTGCGTTGAAAATAATATATGAAGTTTAATTAATTAATTAATTGGGATCATAACAATGATCTTCTGTTCTCTGATTGGTGCATATATGGGGAAAATGGACATGGCCTTTTGACTAGCTAAGTGGTAACTGGTAATGCTATTTCTAGAAAAAAAAAAATTTGAGTAGTTGAGCAAAAATATTCTAGTCTTTAATTATTTCTTTTTCTTTCTTCTATATTTAATTCTAATTAACAAATTTGACGTATATGCAGTTGCCCTAAGTCATGATTAATTTCCTTATTAACTATATATTTAATAGTCAAAGCAAATTGACACATATATATCTAACATATATTCTCATAATTTATTTTTTATTCTTTTTTACAGTAGTGAGCTCACTAGCAGTGAATCAGAATCAGACTTTACATGCAGTGAGCTCACTGTAAGCCTGTAACAGTTTTGGCACCATTTATTAACCAATTATGAAACTTACTTCTCTTTTTAACTTTTATCTTTGGTTATGATCAAATTATAATCAATGGGTTAGTTATTATACTAATTAATTCATTTGCTGGTTCCATATTCTTTTTAAATGGACATGTCCAGTGTTTCCATAAGACTGAAGAATGCTATAGGCAGCATGCCAGCATATAGGCTATATGATATAGCTATTACAAATAATAAGATCTAAAAAGCTCTCTTTTTCTTTGATGGATATCAAAGAAATTATTGACCACCAACACTAGCGGATCAGTACTTTAATTTGGTCTTCAACACTTAGTTCATGGAAAATATTACAATATATATATATACTGGCATGCTTGCTTATATATATAGATGTGCATATGCACAAGTACTGAGCAAACTGAGTGAGTGCACTAAGATAATAAGCCAGAGTATATACAAGTATATATATATACATGGATTTGAGAGGGATATGGAGGAGTGTAAGGCCCTACTGTGCCATGGTTTTCCTCCAGTTCGGCTTTGCCGGGATGTTTATCGTCTCTGTCGCTTCGATGAAGCAGGGCATGAGCCACTATGTTCTCGTCGTCTACCGTAACGTGGTGGCTGCAGTTGTCGTTGCACCGTTTGCGCTCTTCTTTGAGAGGTACTATGCTCTCCCTCTCTCTAAACTGACATATATATTACATTTGCATATGTTTTTATGCTCGATTACATTTTAAAGAGGTTATATAGATATATATGTTCTTAATTATAGAATGATGTGCAAAATGCCAAACATGCACACCATGTGACCGTTGTATTCTGTAGCAACTGAGTGACTGACAACATGTAAACTTTAGATATTGCATCATTTTTAGTCGAGCAAAAGAACAAAAAAATCACAACATATATATACAGAATTGTTGAAAAATATTATATCACTGTCACGAAAAAAATTTTGTTAGGTGGGTAGAAAGTAACTCTTACTCTTATCCTCATTTTAAGTAGTGATATACTATTTTATGAGAGTACTGATATACTGTTAGTGAAAGTAGTGGAATAAAAGAGAACTTTTAATATATATTTTATGAGAGTATATAGTGATAAAAGTTAATTAATCAATCTCTAATTAAATACTCATCTTGGGGATTATTAAATAGGAAAAGATGTGAGGCGTCAAATCTCTAATTAAATATTCATTGTGCAATTTTAATTAATCAATATGTGGCATGTGCTAAGCATTGCTATACAATTGAAATTTAAAATTTGTATCAACTAGTAATCATTGAAGTTAATTACATATTGGTTAGACATCTCTCAGTTTAATTCCTCTAACTAATATATTATAGTCCAGGGGTAAAATGGTAACTACGCCATATATATATATACTATAAAGTGTTGTAAAGTTAAAGGAAAGACTAAAGAGGCATCCCTGTTTGTTTCAAAAAAATAAATAAAGTTGTGTATAGTTGTCTCGTTCACCAGCTGCAAGATGAACCAGTATTCTTTTTGTATCAAAATCGATACGCAAAATGCATATCTTAATTCGAATCGTTTGATTAAAGATAAACGGTTAATCAAGAGGCAAATCGTTGATTTTTAATCTCACGATCAGAAAAAAGATACGCACTCTGCGTATCGGATCTGATTTAACTTGCTCGGCCCAGTCCGGTTGGGTTATGTGGCCCACAGCCGGATAAAATTGGTTAAACTAAACTTTGCTTATTAAATAATAATAATAATAATAATAAAACAATATAGTGAAAATAACTATTGCAAAAATTTTATTATTATATTATTATTATTATTATTATTATTGTTGTGGTTTATTTTACAATTTGAGGTTTACGACCAGGCACTAGTTGGTCCCACGCCACCAAGAGTAAATGGCAATATCAATAAAAAATATTTTAAGAAATTATTTTTCTATATATAAAATAAAGAATATATTATGAAAAGAATAAAACATAATATTATAAGTATTTAATCAAGTAGCAACATTTTTTTTAGAAAATTTCAACTTTCGACAAATAAAAAAAATCATACTACAAATATTCAATATAATATGTACACAATCAAGAATATATTATGATCATTTTGTCCTTAAGAATTATAGACATAATTTTCTAACAATAAAATTTTCACTTATTATATAGTTTGCATATATAGTTCGAAAGATGGTTTCATTTCTGCAAGTTACTTTGTATAACCATTAATAATTATGCAATTGCTAATTTTCGTAATACATGAAATTAATAATTGTATACTTGCAAACGTGACATTTCAAAAAAAAATAATAATTGTATACTTGAAATTAATAAGTTGTTAAACTAGACCGTGCTTTGATGGTCACATCTATCACGGCGAATACTGATACAACTCAAATCAGAGGAGGCGAATCCGATACAACTCAAATCAGAGGAGTTTATTGACAGTCGAGTGTCGACCCTCCTATGATCTACAGTAAATAGTAATAGAGGATGAGAAAAGGATGGTGGAATGGGGAGAATTGACATCCGCTGTAGTTCTACCAATAGTAGAAAGAATGGAGTGGAAGGGGTGACCTGTCGGTGTTTTATAGCTCTCTCTTCAGTCTTAACTCACATGGTGATGGTATCCCTCTCTTACACCTCTCGTAAACTTAAAAGAATGGTGCGTTTACTAAATCTGTGCGCTTCTAATATTGTGGTGTATTTTTTGTTCAGTGCACACAACATGTTCGATGAAATGCTCTGGTGTGTGTTTCATCCAGTTATCACCTAATTTGAAACTCAAATAGGATTGCTATGTGGGTCATTTCGTTAGGCTCTAGTTATCACCTGTTGGTTAATTGGCAGATAGTTTTCAATGGTTCTGTAAATCTCTAGAAAGTAAACTATTAAGATCCCAATACGGACTCTATAACCATGAAAAGACAAATACAGGCTTAATATTCTTAGAAACTTAAAGAACCATATTGTATACGATAATTCAAGCTCGGAGCCTTTTCCGAAAAATGGGAGAAATGCAAAGATGACTAATCATTTCTCATAAATATCTTGTGTGAATTTGTATGCATTATAAAATTACAAATTTATCTACGTACATAACGTACTAGGATCATAGGATGAATTCTGAAGTTCTTATGTTCAATAGTGTACACTTTTAAAGTTTTAAGCCTGTAGGTCAGTTGCATAATCAATTAAACCTTAATTTAATGTGAAGAATTCTAAATAAAAAAGTATAGGAATTGTAATTGTCTTAGAACTAATTTAAAGTACATGCAATTATCTCAATCATCATCTACTTCTTTTATAAAGCTACAATTCCACAAGCCAGATTCCATTTTAATTGTCTTCTTTGTGGCCAATCTTAAAATTTGCAATAACTTTTAACTATTGATATACTTTTGATTACATAATCTGACAGCTACTACCTGATAATCCTTTAAAAATATTTTCTGCTGGTGTATAGTAGCATGGTACTAGTCGAATTTGTGAAATACATTTAACACAAAGTACCCCGACAACAATCAAAGGGATGTCATATTTATTGTTAATTTGTTCACATTTATTTACATTTTGCCAAAAAAAGCAAGATCTAACTTGAGTCCACATCATCTCTTTTACAGGAAAGTGAGACCCAAAATGACATTTTCGACCTTCCTCAAGATCATGGCTCTGGGGCTATTAGAGTACTGATCAATACTTTATTTAATGAAGAATGGCAAATAAATACTTCATTTAATAGGGAACACCGACTGAATACTTCATTTAATAAGGGTTTTACTCCAATCATCACACTTGATAAGTTGATTGAGCTAAAAAGTGAAATACTGTTTTCCAATCAGCGGTTATGATTTAATAAATGTTTTTTTAGTGAGATCATGGAAGCACACCACATTTAATAAAGTAAAACATTTTGAATTTTGATATTAAACATTTAGATTACTGATTTTATATTTTCTCTCTATTTTAAGGCCAGTTCTTGATCAGAATTTCTACTATATGGGAACCAACAACACAAATGCAAGCTTTGCTTCAGCTCTGTACAACATTTTACCTGCTATGACCTTCGTAAATGCAATTGTGCTTGGGTAGAATACTCTCTCTTTGATCTAATCTGATTCTTTTACAAAATTTGATCTACATTTAGAAAAAGTAGAAAACAAAAACAAAAAAAAACTATGTAGTATTTATGTATTTCTATTTAAGCCCTTTGATGAACAGAACAAGTTCAATCCAACCTGACTGAACATGTCAGGAATGTGCAAGCAACTCTTTAAGCTTATACTGTACAGATACACGACCTCGACAGTTCCATATCAGTAGATGATACTGTAACCATTAATATATGCATTGCCGTACAAACTTTTACATCTTCAGGCTACTTGCATTGACAGGATGGAAAAAGTAAACATAAAGACACGGCGTAGCCAAGCAAAGGTTGTGGGAACAATTGTTACTGTAGTAGGCGCTCTTCTCATGATACTTTACAATGGGCCAGTTGTTGAGTTCATCTGGAACAAAGGCCGTAGAACGCATGAGTCAGACTCAGGTAGTGCAAATGCACATCACTGGCTTATGGGTGTGTTCATGCTCTTGTTCAGTTGCTTCTGCTGGTCTGCTTTTTTCATAGTCCAAGTAAGTTACTTTAAAACTACAAAAGTAATATAGCAAGTAGAAACTTGTTCATAAAAGTAGTATTTGTTTGCTAAAGAATATCACATGATATAGGTTTTTTCTTAAAGGGTTGGGATCCATTGACAATAAGTTAGCTTGGTGATGTTGTACAATGTTGTAAAAAAATTTATAGCCATGTTGTTGGGCATGTAGATTGATTCTGTATCAATGTCATTTGATATTCCATCAAGGGTCATTAATATGCTTTTTTGCAAATTTCTAGTTGACAATTGGCCTTTGAGTTCTGGGATTGGGTCCCGGTTCTGCTTTTTCTGATCTCTTATGGATACTGTTAGACTTTTTCAGACCAATTAACCTGAACCCGAACCCGAACCCGACCAATTTAAGAAAGTTTCATGTATGCTTTAAAAATGAGGTCTGGTTTGTAGGGAAGATGCAAGAAAACAAAACTCATGCTAATTCAGGGGTGGGGATGTGGCCATGTGGGGTTTGATCCTAGAAACACTTGGTACTTGTCCTGTATGACCTACCTAACTACAGACAACTTTAAAGGCAATAAATTACAGACAAGTTTGGTTTTCAAACTGTATGGGTAATGAGGGCTGGAATGGACCAATGGCAGGTTTAGCCTGGTACTCTCGTCCAACCGAATATAATGGAAATAATTGGAAAATGCCAACCTGGATGGATCCATTGCTACCCCACTGGTTTGACACTTTGTTTATCCAGACTTTCTTTAACAAATTTGTTCCCCTTGTTAACCACAGCAAAAAGTTATTTTCTGTTGGTTTTCGGATACTTTTGAAATACGATCTGATAATGATTCAGCTCTTTTCTGTTGATGAATTCCAGCAACTTTCATGCATAAGTAATTTGTGATTGTATTACTTCTGTAGATCATCATAGTTTAATGAAAATTTGTGATTTCATGAAACTACAATTTGAAATGATGTTATGATTGTTTTCTTCTTTAGTATAACTTTTTTGTTTGTGATTACTGCAGTCCCATACCCTGAAGACGTACCCGGCAGAACTATCACTAACCACCTTGATATGCTTCATGGGTTCAGCACAGAGTGGGGCAGTTGCCTTAGTAATGGAGAGGGGCATCAAACCATGGATCATTGGGTTTGACATGAGATTATTTACTGTTGTCTACTCTGTAAGTTATTGTGCAACTCTTCTTGTTAATTTTTTATATAGTCATTGTGAAGATTAGAGAAAATTCCAACGAGTTCTGAGAAGGCCTCATTTTTTGTTTTGATCAAAGGATGTATTACTTCACCCAGTATTACAAGATTTATAACGTACGAGAATATTCACCTCAAAAAGATGAAATTAGTTTTCTATTCATAGTGCTAATATATTTATATTTAATAACCTTTTTTTATCATCCAAATAGTATTTGTACCTGAATATGTTCATCAACATTTTAATTGATATTCTTAACTATTATAGGGAGTGATGTGCTCAGGAGTAACATATTATGTTCAAGGCTTAGTGATGAAGGAGAGAGGCCCCGTGTTTGTTACAGCTTTCAATCCTCTCTGCATGATAATTGTTGCAGTACTTGGCTCCATTATTCTTGGTGACGAAATCACCTTGGGGAGGTATAAATAAACATTAGATAACAAACTAATAAATTTTGTATTACACAATTTTTCACTTTCATAGTTCAATAGTTAAATTAATACAAGATAACTTGACGTTTGAACAAAGATTGAAAGAATATTTATAACAGAACAGCCAAGATAGCTATGGTAAAATGCCAATTTGACTTTATATCTTATATTTAACAGGGTGATTGGTGCAATTATCATCGTTATTGGTCTTTATTCACTGATATGGGGAAAAAGCAAGGATCACCTTCTGCAACCATCAGATGATCTACCAAGGACTTGTGATGGATTTGAGAAATCAAAGGTTCCAGCAGATGCCACTGTTTTAGAGATGCCTCTTGCAAAGAATCCTTGAAATCTTTGTGACAGCCTTATTTTGCATCAGTGTGTGTTGCGTGCAACCTCATCTATGTTGTAGTGTACATTGCCCCTGGTCTTTCTTTAATTATGAAAGACCATGTATTAGTTTTTATATATTCAAAGCCTGTAGGCACTTATTTTTGCCTATGTAGCCAATGTAATTATTATGTCACTTATTAGTGACAAATTATGCTTCTATATTAAGAACAAAATAATTTGCATATAACACATCATACCGTCCTATACACACACACACAAATATAACTTAGTAAATTGAGATTTAAGTTGCTTAATAAATACTTCATATCAAAATATTGTAGGAAATTAAATTTTGTAGTTATTTTTTTTAAATATTTTTTTTGCGCTACAACTGAAATGGCATTTTTCTTTGAAACAGCAAAAAATATTTAAAAAATAGCAACAAATCTCTAAAAATCACAAAATTTAATTTTCTACAATATTTTGATATGAAAATTTTATTGAGCAACTTAAATCTCAATTTATTGAAATATATATATATATATATATATATAGAAATGCTATTATGCTTTGCAAAGCACGTGCTTTGAAATTGTGGACCATTGGATCACGCTTTGTGATTCGTGCGCACATGATGATTGAAGATCCAATGGTCCACAATTTCGTACTATGCGGTCATTTATATTTAATATGCATAGTACACTCCATTTCGTACTATGCGGTCATTTATATTTAATTTGGTCATTAAATTGATATTTAAGTTGCTCAATAAATTCTTCATATCAAAATCTTGTAGGAAATAAATTGATTTCCTACAATATTTTCATATGAAGAATTTATTGAGCAACTTAAATCTCAATTTATTGACCTATATCTATATGCATAGTACAAAATGGGGTGTACTATGCATATTATTTTAGCCATGCTCTATATAATATATATATATAGTAAGGCTACGGTGCTTGTCCAAGCACAGAGCCTCTCGTGCTTGGGCGTCATATCTCACAAAGAGACGGCTAAAATTTTGATTTATCATGTTCAATAATTTCTTTATATCAAAATATCCTCGGATACAATTTTTTTCTTTTTATTGAGTTATTTAACTATGTGTTTCAGATTTTTTTTAATATGATTTCAAAATAGTAATAAAATAATCAGTGTTTATGCATAAAAATAGAACACTTTCAAAAATTCGAAACACGTACTTAAAAAATTCTAAAAATAGAAAAATTTTGTATCCGAAGAGATTTTGATATAAAGAAATTATTGAGCATGATAAATCAAAATTTTAGCTATTCTTTTGTGAGATTTGACGTCCAAGCACGAGAGGCTCTGTGCTTGACCAAGCATCGTAGCCTTACTCTCTCTCTATATATAAGATGGTATATGATGTTGTATGCATATTATTTTAGTATCGCTCCTATATCAAATATAGCTTATCTGAGCACAAATCTTGCCATTGGACATGCTTTTTGTTAAAACAAATTTGTTTGATACGTTATCTACTTATCTCTATGGAATCTGATAATTAAGTCAAACACTGGAAAGTCAAGCTAGATATTTTTTCTCAAAACGGTTGTGTTTCTCCTATTTCTTATTGCCTTTGGGTAGCAGTAGATAAAGCTAAAAATTGGAATGGTTCATCAAACTAGGCATGCATTTCGTAACTCTCATATGGATTGTTCGGTTTGATCATATTATTAGCAGATGAGGGATGACTTTGACAATTTTGACAACAAAATTTTAATTAAATTAATAAAAAATTAACAATAGAAAAAATATATAGGCATATAGATTAGCTATTTAACTATGAAAGTGATTTAAATTTGATGTGAATTGAATATCATTTCATACTCAATTATCAACTATTAATTATTAGCATTTAATAAATTGTATGAAACATAAAATGACATTTAAATCGCATCAAAATTTAAAACAATTAATTTATAAGTTTAAGAATGTGTTTATAAACTCCTTTTTTTTATTTTTTTATCAAATTATTTGAAATTTTATTGTCAAAATTATTAAAATATGAGAAAAACTTAAGTACACCTAATAGGTGTTTTCTAGATATTGCACTCAATCTCTACCATTTGACCGCATTGAAATTTAGGGGTGTAAATGGGTCGGGTTAGTCGGATTTCGTATAGATTTTCAACTCGTTAGATGTCATTCGGGTTGTAGTGTTTTCAACCCGTAACCAACCAATCAAAAATAAAAACCATCAAATTCATATTTTATTTAGGCGGTCGGGTTTTGCGGGTTTCACAAACTTCAATATTTCACACAATTTTTTTAATGATACAAAAGTGAAAGTAACAATTGAAAATAATTTAAATAACACATTGGCTTCAGTTCGTATTAAAAATTAAAATTAAGAAGTTTGACAAAAAATATACATGTAAGTTTGTGACGAAAATCGAATAAAAAACTTTATTACTAGCAGTATAATTGTCTAATTAAATATAAAAGGTCGGGTCGAGTTTCAATCACGTTTTATTCTACAATCTGTATCCACGTATTAGATGTCGGGTTTGACAAAATAAAATCGTAACCGACCATAAAAAATTGAAATCCGCATTTTTCGGGTTGGATTAGTCTGGTCGGTCGGGTTAATCGAGTTAGTCAGGTTGGACTTATACTCCTATTGAAATTCACATCATAGATTTCAATCAATGATAGAGATTGAGTGAAGTATCTAGGAAGCACATATGTAAATGTGTTACCACTCATAAATGAAGTACACTGATCAGAAACACAATTTAGTAGGATATGATGCTTTGTGGTGTTTTCTTTAATGGTTACGACCCATAAATGATGTACTCAGATAAGAAACACTTCTCGCAGTAGGGAACGATGTTTTGAGGTGTTTTATTAATGGTTACCACCTATAAATGAAGTACTCTAATCAGAATCACTCAAGAATTAAGTACTCATACATGAAACACTTAGAGTGGTACTCGAGGCTTCTTTTTGTGTTTAATTGAATGGTTATAACACTTAAATGAAGTACTCGGATAAAAAACTCAATAATTCATTATCAAGTAATTTCTCCTCTTATTAATAATTTAGCCAACTTAGATCTTTCTAAGGTATTTGCAAACAAATATTACTTTCTACTGTATGAACATCCTCTTTTTTTATGCATCTTGTTGCGCAAGTTTCTTGCAAGCCTTTTTTATTTGTTATTTGATAATTAATAATAATACCATAAAAACCGCCAACGATTGTGTAGTGGTGACTGGTGAGTCATATCAGTGGGCACGCGGTTAAGCTTTGGGAGACATGAGAGTTCCAGCTGGAAGGCTTTCACAGCTTGTGGGCCCTGCTTGCTCGCCTCTAGGATGGCAAGTCGGATCGATCTGACGGATTTGAATCAGATCAAATCAAGTTAGTTTGATCGGCAACAATAATCGAATTGAGTCAAATTGGAAGAGGTTAGATCGAATTTCGAGTTGTCAGGTTTCGACTTGCCTCTTATATTGAACTGGTTTCCAATTTTCAAAGATAAATTCATGAAAATAACATATCAAGTCGATTACTCAAAAAAATAAACAAGAAGGAAATTGTAACTTAAGTAGTCCTAGTGAAAAAAATTGAACACGGACCAATAATATTTTGACAAAGAGTGAGATTACGGGTGCTTACACAAGCATAGTACAACTTATGTTTGTGACACATATTCTCGAATTTTAAAGTGAAATGACTAATTCATTATGTTGAAAACGTTGTTGATACGAACATAGCCAAATTAAGGATTTTTGTCCGGGAGAGACAAGATTTATATTTTTTTTAGGAGAAATCAAAATAAGGCGCATTTTTAAATATACGTGATTATTTTAAATTTTTTTAATAAATTATATAAATATACAAGGTTATTTGCAAAAAAAATTCTAGGAAACGGTTGTCCTCCCGGACCTACATGCATTCGCCTCTGGATACGAAAATCTATTTAGAGATCAAAATTTTCATTTTTTAGATTTTTTTTTTTTAACTATTATGTGGAGTGAGTTAAAAAATCATGAACTGAATAGGTCTACAAATCGTTACATCAATAAGTTTTTCATTATTTTGACAAAATAGTCAAAACAAATTTAAATCATAAAAATTTTGATTTCTAAATACATTTTAGCATTGACAATATTTTGAACGATTCAGGTCAATTATTTGCATTTTAAAATTTTTAATATGTGATCGTAAGCACGATAAAACTCTTTATCGTGCTTGAGCAAATACAATAATCCGACTCATTTTAAAAAGTTGCAAATCATCATGATGGTAAGTTACGGATGTCAGTAGTGAATTAATAACGGAGCGAATCGGGTACCCATGGATCCGACCCACTCGGATTCACGGATCCACGAATCCACGGGTATGGCGGGGCGGGTATGCACGAGTCCGAACCCAAAACCCCCAACTCGAATCCACGAATCCACGAATCCACGGGTATGACAATATTTTGAACTATGCAATCTTGGCAAAAATTTCGTGCAGTACATTAAATCTATAGTATTACACTTATATTAGTACGATAATTAACATAATTTTTCATTTTGAACTTTCAACTTTTTAAAAATAAAAATATTTTGATCATTTACACTTTAAAAGATGTAAGTTTGTAGATTAAATATGTTGTAGTGAGTTTTTTTTGTCACGATTGCATAGTTCGAGGGTGTTTGATCGAAGTAGAAGTTTGGAGGACAACTTGTCACAATCCGAAAGTTCGGCGAGTCTTGAGTCATTATCCCAATTAAAAATATTTCCGAAAATTTTATAGTATTGATTTATCAAGTATAATTAGCATTGTACATTGCTAATGTAATATCCATATGTTGTCTTATTACATTTAAATTTTCTTATTTTTTTAGATTCATGTTGCACGAATGAAAGACATCGGAAATCATGAAATATGTATTCTATGTTCTATACATATTACATTATTAATGCCAAATATAACTATATGGACTATGGTACTTGATTAAATACTTCTTCGGTGCTTGCCATCAGATCTCGCGTATGGACGTATCAAATTTTGATTTATCATGATAAATAATTTTTTCATTCAAAATTTCGTGGGATACATAATTCTTATATATTTTTTAAGTACTTGTTATGGAGTTTCTAAGATGGCTTCAAAATAGTAATGAAATAATCAATGTTTATACATAAACTATGTCACTTTTGAAAATTCAAAATAAGTACAAAATTCTTGTATTTCACAAGATTTTGATATAATTTTTTTGGCATGATAAATTAGAATTCGAGTCATTCGTATATAAGTTTTGATGATCAAGCACCATAGCCAACTGTAACTATGTATTATCAATTTCAAACTAGTTTGTTTATAATATATTATGTCTTTTTTTATAATATGACTTATATTATTAGAAGAGATGGCAAATCGGGTAGGTCGGAGGGATTCAAGTTGGATTTGTTTGACTTTTGACATAGAGATGTCGTGGGTCGGGCCAATCGAGATATGGTCGAGTTTTAGGTCGTCGAGTTTTGGTAACTTTCGACTCACGAGACAAGTTGAACGAGATTTGGTCAGATCTAGCAACGAGATTGGGTTAGTAGGTGTTGCTTCAACACATCTTACAAGTTGCATCAAGTCATCTAGTGATGCTTCTTGGACTTCAGATCGTTTCGGGTCAATTTGAGTCGAGTTCATATTAGTCTGACTTAATAAAATATCGAGTCAGGTCTAATTCAAACTCGAACAAGTCGAACAAATTTCTTGGGTTGGATCAAGTTATGTCATCTCTACATGTTAATTCCGATATTTATTATTTTTTAAATATCTCGACATAAAAGAACAAAATCTCTCATTTTCTGCATTACGTTGCTAAGTTACTACAAAAAAAATATATTTGTTATAATTAAATAATAGTTCTATAATGGTTCTTTTACATTTTTTAGAATTAAATAGTAGTTCTATAATGGTTTTTTTCTTTATTAAATATAACTATATATGATACAGTCAAACTATTATAGATTTTTCAAACTATAATTTTGTAAAGGTATGATTACTAATTTGAAAAAAATAAATTAGATAATTCATGCATTAAGGACGAGATTATGGGAAAATAAGTGATTGTTTAAAAATATATATAACAACAAAAGAAGTTTGTGTGACCTTAGATAGCCACAAGATTGGATCCACATTTTGTCAGGCTGTTCACCTGGGATTACTAAAATATTAATTTCAATTAATAATATATTCAGGTGGCACAACAACAAGTGCTATTGCGTCACTCTTAATATAACTTTGAAGTACTTTGTATCTTACTTTGTATCAATATTGTATTCTAGTAGTGTTGGAAATTTCTAATACTAGGATTGAACAGTTAAATTTTGTACTTATGGACATTAGTTAAACAATGTTAAAAGAATATATATATTCATTCTTAACTTGGAGAAATTAATTAAAATGTTTTGTACCTTAGGATATGTTCCTAACATAAAAAGAGAAAGGAAAGAACCAGCTTTAGATTTGATGATTAAGAGTAATGTTCTTTCAATTTTTTTTTTGCTTTTAGATATAAATTTGAGACTTGGGGGGTAAAGACCTCTCTTTCTCAAAAGAAAAAGAGAAAGAAAAGAAAGAGAAGAGAAATTAATGAAGAAAATATAAATGAGCCTTTGATACTATCATCTTTTGTATTGACTGTAATATTGATATTTAACCAGGGCTTTTCACAACTAATCGTGTAAACTTAATTTTCCGGCTGAACTCTTTATATATATATACAACCTCTCAGACCTCAGTACCTTCCTTCCTCTCTCCATTTTGTAACAAGACAACAGTTTTCTCCTGATCACATCCATGGTGAAGTGCAAGACCAAGACTCTACACTCTACACATTCACAAACAGAGATCACCAATAACACAAGCAACAGAAATGGTGTTGCCAAGAGGCCATTCAAGGGAGTGCGGATGCGAAGTTGGGGCTCATGGGTCTCTGAGATTAGAGCACCCGGTCACAAAACCAGGATCTGGCTCGGGTCATATTCAACAGCCGAAGCTGCCGCAAGGGCATACGACGCAGCACTGCTATGTCTGAAGAGCTCAGATGCTTTACCGGGGCTCAACTTCCCTTCGTCTGCAACAACCGATATGTCATCTAATGTCGGTAATTATTTACTTTGGTGATCGCTAAATACATATTTCTAACATTATAAGAAGGTCCATGTCTAGCATTCCAAAGAAAAGAATCATGATTTATAGAGTTTGGAGTTTATAATAATCGTAACATCATGGAAACATTTTGAAATAACTAGAACCAATTTTAACTGAAAATATTTAAAATTGAACACGTCGACTAACATATCTTTTGATTCATTTATTGATTAATTTCTATTCAGTGAATTTTTTCTCTGTTCCTTCGTAAAGTCGGTTATCAATGGTAATAGAACTTCACGCCTTCTTCCATATATATATATATATATATATAGGGGATCATAAAAATAAAAATAAGAACATAGTTTTAATGGCAGGGGGATTCTCTCAGTACTGTCTCAGTGTATCATTTTACAGAAAATAACTGGTAAAATAATAATTTGGTAAATTTGTAAAAGGGTTTTACACATGTTAGTGAAGTAAAATTGATATCATTGTTGTTAATAGTAAAAAATATTTAATTAAATGTACTATAACTTGTATTGATCTTAATGTTGCATGACAGCACTAAGTTCAGACTCAATGTCTCCAAAATCTATCCAGCGAGTTGCCGCCGCCGCTGCGCATTCCACCACCCCAACTTCATCATCCTCATCGGCAAATTGCCCTTCCACCACATCATCATCTTTTTCCATACCTCCATCTCCATCTATGGCAAGTTCATCGGGGCAAGCATCTGAAGAGTGTTCGTGGGATTACGACGACGTCGGGGGTTTCCAATTATCACCCAAATTCTTACATGATATGCCAAGCATGAATTTCTACTCATGGGATGATCAGGATCTTGGGGAGAATGTAGATCTCAACTTATGGAGCTTTTAGGACTTTTTAATATCCACTTATAATTAGTATACATCACTTAATTATATCAGGATTGTTCTTTGATTGTTTCATTTTAAACTTTTTTTGTTTGCATTTTTGCTACGATGAATTTATGACCAGAATAAGCATATACTAACAACGAGTGAGATGGGTATTGATTGCATTTTATTTAAGCTGTGTTCATTTTGTTTCTTTAGATTGAATATGATTGTTATTTTGATAATATTTTTGTAAAAGAGAAAAAGTACTGTACACGTTCAATTTATAAATATATTTTTGGAGAGCTGGCAAGGTTTGCACATGCATGGTACTTCATCAGAGATTCATGTTTATATTCATAACTTACACGAGAAGGAAAGGCTAGAGTTATGGGGTAGATTTGTTCAGCTTTTATTTCCACAAGCAAATTTGAATTTCAAGGATCAAATGATAACATGCATGATAGTTCCGAGCACTTTCTTCACTATGATCAGGGCGGATTCAGGATTCTCGTCAGTGAATTCAAGACTTACGTTTTTTTTTTCTAGAGGTTCGAAATGATGATTATTTTTAAAAAATTTAACGTATATGGTCATTTGTAAAAAAAAATCAAAATACACGGTCATTTATAAAAAAAACATGATATATATGATCATTTTTGAAAATTTTTTTCCAGAGAAGTTCAGCCGCATCTCTGGCTTCACATGGGTCCGCCACTGACTATGATGATAGGAAAAAACTTGATACTATATTAAATATAGATATACTAAATGCTTCTAATCAATCTGAATCGTTCGATTTTGATCTCAATGCAGATTTTGATGTATCTAATTATTCAGAGAGACTCAAAGTACTTAAGTTACATACTGTATCCAAAATTTCTCATGATGGTAACATATTTTATTTGTCTCTAAATCTAAGTTGTGCTCAACATAAGCTTGAAAAATGGCAGCTACATATATATCCCTTGATGTTTTGTTTAATTATGTAAGCTTGACGCAGAAGAAACTATGTCACAAATACAAATTAAATTTATGTCGCGCGTAGCAATATTTCTTTATTGTACTACTCTAACAAGATAATGATAGATTTAATGTCTCCATATAACACTACTACAGATTGGAAATTTAATAGCGATTGAAAATTAGCTTTAATATCGAATTAGGAAGGTTGTTAAAGGGATTGTTAAAAGTACGTATCATTCATTGTTAAAGATGGATCTTTTAGAGAGAAGTATGGAATGAGCTGGTATTAAAAACTATTTTTAATAGCAGATCTCCACTCACGTCCGTCTATTAAAAACTATTTTTAACAGCACATCTCTACAAAATGTCGGTATTAAAAGGTAGGGGTGCACAAAATACTCGTGACACGCTTGTGTTCGGCTCGCTAACAACTCGTTCGTTAACAGCTTGAGTGTTAACGAGCTGTGACAAGCTCGGCTCGTTTAAGTATTGAGACCTTAACGAGTTAATCTGGATCGTCGAATTGGTTACCACAATCTCTAAATAGATCTTTACCATAGAGAATTTTCACGATTTTATAATTTTATTATGTTTTTTTAATTATTTTGTCATTTTTTTCTTGCAAACAAGCTACAAACGAGCCAGCTCGAGCCTTAACGAGCCGAGCTCGAGTTGAGAGTTTCAGCTCGTGAGCACTTATAGTAACGAGTCGAGCCAGCTCGTTTATACCCCTATTAAAAGGTAGCAAAAAAATAAAAATTACTGATGACAGCTATTCCAATATTTTTTTCTAGAATCTGATCAAAGAACAAATAATAATAATAATAATAATGGGACAGATGCCTAGGCTACGAACAAAAAATGAATTTAGAATATTTTCTAGAAATGATCTAGGATCTTAAAATTTCTTCAAAAATGATCTGAATATTATTTTGAAAAATAACCTAAAATCTTAGAATTTCTTATAAAAACGACCTAGGGTATTATTTTATTTAATGAAAAAACCATCTAACTAATTTTATATATTTTTTAAGGAAAATTCTGTTATGGATCAAAATTAACTTAATTTCACTGTTATTGATGTAAAATCGACTTAATTGTACTAATATCGATGACAATCAATAATTTTAATCGTTTTGTATTTAAACTTTTTGTCCATCACAGACTTACTCATTTTTTAATCATCTAATTCTATATATTTTTTTAATCTTCTTTAAATCTGCACTAATTTACTCTTGTTGCACTCCATTCCTAGTTCTTGTAAAGCACTAATTTTCTTCTTCAAAATCTGCACACAAATAAGAAATTAAATGAGAGATAGAGAGAAAGGAAGAAATGAAAGATTTTTTTTAAATTTTCTTCAAATCTGCACTAATTTTGAAGAGTTTATCAAGAAGTATTTTTTTGTTTTGATTGTTGAGAGAGAGAGAGAGATGGAAGATGAAATGAAATTACAGAGCTCATAGGAATTAAAATAGAGAGATGAGAGAGACATAAGGAAGAGATGAAAGAAAGAGAAATGAGAGAGACAGAGAATTAAAGAGAGATCTGTGAGTGTTGAATTAGTTTGAATGGATGCTGCGAATTACAGGAAATAAGGGAGATTCGTGGATTTTTTTTATTTGTAATATCGAATCCTTTAAGAATGCCATCATTAAAGGCTATTTTTAAAATCGGGTCGTTCAAGGCGCCTGCTATTAAAGATAATTTTTAAAATTGGGTCCTTCCAAGGCTCGCTATAAAAAGTTTTAAATACCAGCACTCCATTAATACCTGCTATAAAAGGGTTTAAATTAATATATGAACTGCCACTATCATCTTTTAATAGCGGCTGTTTGGTAGACCCGCTATTTAATGAAGGCTATAAAAAGCTGATTCTGTAATAGTTTGAAGACAAATTTAAAACTTGTAATTAAAAATAGGGATCGACTAACAATCCTTCAATGTTTGTCTCCCACTTCTATACTCTAATTAACTTTCTGGAAAGGGAAAGCCAAATAGTCAAACGTGGATAAAAATAAAAAATTGGACCGCACACATTCTTCTGAACATTTTTGCCCTACATACTATCCTGAATGTTTTACACTGAATGCATGAGGTGCACACTAAATAAAACAAGCGTTCAGACTAAATAAAATAGATGTTCAGACTAGTTGAAAGAGATGTTCATATATTTTTTTAAGTTTGTTATTGCACTGTTTCAAGTCTATTTTGCACAAAATGTATGTGATGCATACTACGTTTAGACTAAACATAGCATGTGTTCATACTAGTTGTTTCAATATATTTTTGTACTGTTTCAAGAATTTTTTTGAGAAAAGTTGAGCAAAAAATGTGCAGAAATACTTAAAAATGATATTTGGAGGCATTAGAAGCATTTTTTAGGGTCAAAACAGCATCGTTATGGGATTGTAGCCCAATAAAATTTGTGCGTCATGTCTTTCCATTTCCGAAAAATGCTCATACTCGTGAATCGGAGTTACGAGTCAAAAGTTACTTTTGTTCGAAGATCAAACGTTATTTTGTGCTCAAGTGCTCATACTAACTAATAATGTGATCATACTAATCCCTGGTGTGGTCCTACTGACCTCTCATATTATCATACTAACATTGCTGATGGTCATACTAAATAATAATGTGGTAATAGTAACTAAGAATTTTCATAACTTCTTAGAATATTCATACTAACATTCATGGTGTTCATACTAATGTCCATAATGTTTATACTAACATCCAAGATGTCCATACTAACTTCACAAAAGTTCATACTAACATTCAGGATGTTCATACTGACCTCGAGTGGTATTCTTCGCTTCTTCCTGGTAGTTTCCTGAAATGTTTGGAGTTCTCTTTAATGTTTACTACCCATAAATGAATTACTCTAATCAGAAACACTTCTCGTAGCAGGATAAGATGCTTTGTGGTGTTTTCTAGAATGTTTACCACCCATAGATGAAATCGGATAAAAACAATTTTCCTAGTAGGATAAGATGCTTTGTGATGTTTTCTTGAATTGTTTCCACCCATAAATGAAGTAATCAAATCAGATACACTTCTCGTGATAGGATAAGATGCTTTGTAGTATTTTCTTGAATGGTTACCACTCATAAATTAAGTAATCATATCAGAAACACTTCTCGTTGAAGGATAAAATGCTTTGTGGTGTTTAATTGAATGTTTACCACGCATAAATGAAGTAATCTGTCATGAAGCGCTTAAAATGGTATTCTATGCTTCTTTGTGGTGGTTTTCTGAAATGCTTGGAGTTCTTTTTAAAGGTTACCACCCATAAATGAAGTACTCTGATCAGAAACAATTCTCGTAGCGGGATAAAATGTTTTGTGGTGTTTTCTTGAATGTTTGCCACCCATAGATGAAGTAACCGGATAAAAAAAAACACTTCTCCTTGTAGGATAAAGTGTTTTGTGATGTTTTCTTGAATTGTTTCCATCAATAAATGAAGTGTTTGAATTAGAAACACTTCTCGTGGTAGGAAAATATGTTTTGTGGTGTTTTCTTGAATGCTTACCACCCATACATGGAGTACTCTAATCAGAAACACTTCTCGTAGCATGATAAGATGTTTGTGGTGTTTTCTTGAATGGTTACCACCCATAAATGAAGTACTTGGCTCAGAAACACTTCTTGTAGTAGGATAAGATGCTTTGTGGTGTTTTATACGATGCTTACCACCCATAAATGAAGTAATCAGTCATAAAGCGCTTAGAGTGGTATTCTACGCTTCTTCGTGGTGGTTTCCAGAAAGGTTTGGAGTTCTCTTAAAATGTTACCACCTATAAATGAAGTACTCTGTCAAAAACACTTCTCGTAGCAGGATAAGATGCTTTGTCGTGTTTTTTCTAGAATGTTTACCACCCATAGATGAAGTAATCGGATAAAAACACTTCTCATTGTTGGATAAGATGCTTTGTCGTGTTTTCTTGAATGGTTACCACCTAAAATGAAGTAATAATATCAGAAACACTTCTCGTTGAAGGATAAGATGTTTTGTGGTGTTTTATTGAATGTTTACCACGTATAAATGAAATACTCGGATCAAAACACTTCTCGTAGCAGGATTAGATGTTTTGTGGTGTTTTCTTGAATGTGTACCTCCCATAAATGATGTAATAAGACATGAAGCCCTTA